>LS488627.1:149714-252531 GCA_900490705.1 Pristionchus arcanus | reverse complement strand
CCAAAAAATCGATAAAATCGATAATTGACCAAACCAAGTAGATGAACCTCCTCCTAACCCCCAAGGGTACCTACTAACCAACTTTCATCGAAATCGGAGACCCAAAGTTTTTCCTAGTGGAAATGAGAGCTCTTTTTGCTACACTTTTACAGGAAATCCGTGATATGAACCAAATTGGGTTACATTTACAAACGATTTGATGACAATTCCAGAGGAAGGAGATGAAAATGCACTCGAACTCGTTCAAATTGGCCCTACAAATGAATCCACTCGCTGTTTGATCGACCATCAGGTGAGATATTGCACTTCTTTCATCTCAATCAGTCATTATTCAGGTCTAATCCGTCATACTCGTCACGTGATCTTGCATAGCCTCATTGTGTCATAAGTGGGCCGGAAGTGTGCACAGGTGCAGAGGGCACAACGTAATCAAATGTGCTGATGAGCGATCAAGGACTCATCAAATAGCCTTAGAGGCCCTATGCTATTATTGCATATTTATTTGCTGCATATTTAAATTTCTTGGTTGGGGAATATTCTCCACAACTTTTTTGATATGCACCTTGCAACCAACTTCGTTCGAACGATGTTCGCTCTATATATCTCTCGTCATTCATCTTTTCAATTGCTCTGTCTGCCAATACAATTGGCCCAGACTAATCTATGGCACTAAGTCGTCTCATTAAATTATACAATAAATCTGAGTAGCATGTTCCCGGAAGTCTTGGTCACTCTGCGTAAAGAAAACGCTTTTGTATAAATAAATGAACTCACTGGCAAGAATTCACAGAGCCATATCTCTCTTTCTGAGGTCTGTATCCAATAACATCTATTAAATTATTGCATTGTGAGGCATGTTATTTTTAAAATGCAATTTTATTTTATCTTACTGGCCTATATACATAAATAATACATATTTCTTTGTGAAATATGAAAGACAATAACGAAAAAACAATGATGGGTTCAAACACGAAAATTACATACTGATTGGCTTGACTTAATGGGCTTCAAATATTAGTAGCTTGAGATCACAATATACGATTTGAATGCTTATGGAGAGGATCAAGTAAGGAGTTAGCGCTCAGCCATGAAGACCTGCAAATCTTCATGTATGAGATGGGATTTAGTTCAATGAAAACTCACTTGGATAGCGTCCAGATCAATTTTATTATCATTTATCTGCTCCACGTCCTCATGGTATAGGAATTCACTTCTCTTGAATCGGCCGAGTACTGTGAAGGAATCCGGTGTTCCGCAGATCTGAACAAAAAAAGTCTTTCACAAAAGTGGTTACATGAGGTTTAAATTGTTTAAAGTGTTTATAGACTGAATCAGAATACACAACTAACCAAATGGTAACCGTTTTGTGCGCAGGCAATAGATTAGGCACAAACAAGAAAACTTGAGCTGTTTAATCCCAAATAGCTTACCATCGACAGTTCGATGTAGTCCAGGTCCTCTCCATCCGTCTTCACTCGACGAACGAGAACTGCGAACGACTCTCCAATCTGCTTCCCAACTTGATCGATTCGTCGGAATTGCGGCCAGTTATGCGGCCCGTCCACTACTCTCACCATTGGGGGCAGGAAGCCGGACTGACCCTGCAGAGAACAAAAATGACAATTATGGTAGTAGAATCTCAAAGAATTTGGTGAATTCCATTCTGGTACTGTGTTCTCACCGGCTTTTGGTAGATGGAAGATAGGGCGAACACATTTGATGCAGCCTTGTTGATTCCACCGATGCCATTGATAATCTCTACGAACTGGAACGCGGCGATCGATTGGAATCCCTGAAAGGAAATTATTACGTTCTCTGCAGTGCAAAATCACGATCTAGTTGAGCCAAAATCTAATTATTTTTATATATATCACAGGTTTCCTGTAAGAGTGTAGCAATGCCATCCACTAGGAAAAACTTTGGGTCTCCGATTTCGATGAAAGTTGGTTGGTGGGTACCCTTAGGGGTTAGGGGGAGGTTCATCTACTTGGTTTGGTCAATTATCGATTTTATCGATTTTTTGTTCGTAAAACTTTGAATGACCATAACTACCTTCATTTTTATCGCACAGCGATCTAAAAGTTACCATTGAATTGCTCTCGGGATTCTCTACAAAAAAGTCAAAGTCACACAAAGCGAAAAAAGTTGATCTTCCGCCTCAAAAATCGATAAAACCGATTTTTGGACCATATAACTAAGTTTTTCTCGAAAATGTGCCGAAAACACAAAAGCTTTTTTTTAAAAAAATAGTTTCTCCAAACCCATTATGAAGTCACCACATAGTTGGTTTTTGCTATCACTGGCCCCGGGAAGTCGTTTACTAGTAGAGCCCGAACATAGCCGTTTATATCCCTTCTTTTCGTTTTTTGGTCATAACTTCCTTCAAAATGGTGCTACCAGGATTTAAAAAAAAGCAAAACATAGCTCTCAACAAGACGAAAAATATTGTCTTAGTGAGAAAACACTCTAGGACCACCCGTTTTCAAGATATTTTAGAAAAACGAGCTTTGAGCGGTGTTTGTTGGGGGAAATCGCTCTTCGCGTATCTTCGCATTCTTTATGACACGGATTTTTCATTTTTAAATTTTTTGAAGTATTTTTTTTATTGAAAAAGCGCAAAGAGCTGAAGGGACGAAAGAAGGAGGGGAAGGGTTGGGCAAACAACGGCTCTAAGCGAGAGTGCTCCACCATCCCGCTCCCTCCACCACCCGCCGTTCCCCACATTGCAACGATCGGGATAATGGGGAAACTCTGTTTCAAGATACCTGAAATATGAAAAAAAATTAAAAATGAAAAATCCGTGTCATAAAGAATGCGAAGATACCGCGAAGAGCGATTTCCCCCAACAAACACCGCTCAAAGCTCGTTTTTCTAAAATATCTTGAAAACGGGTGGTCCTAGAGTGTTTTCTCACTAAGACAATATTTTTCGTCTTGTTGAGAGCTATGTTTTGCTTTTTTTGAATCCTGGTAGCACCATTTTGAAGGAAGTTATGACCAAAAAACGAAAAGGAGGGATATAAACGGCTATGTTCGGGCTCTACTAGTAAACGACTTCCCGGGGCCAGAGATAGCAAAAACCAACTATGTGGTGACTTCATAATGGGTTTGGAGAAACTATTTTTGAAAAAAAGCTTTTGTGTTTTCGGCACATTTTCGAGAAAAACTTAGTTATATGGTCCAAAAATCGGTTTTATCGATTTTTGAGGCGGAAGATCAACTTTTTTCGCTTTGTGTGACTTCGACTTTTTTGTAGAGAATCCCGAGAGCAATTCAATGGTATCTTTTAGATCGCTGTGCGATAAAAATGAAGGAAGTTATGGTCATTTAAAGTTTTACGAACAAAAAATCGATAAAATCGATAATTGACCAAACCAAGTAGATGAACCTCCTCCTAACCCCTAAGGGTACCCACCAACCAACTTTCATCGAAATCGGAGACCCAAAGTTTTTCCTAGTGGAAAAGAGAGCTCTTTTTGCTACACTCTTACAGGAAACCCGTGATATACCCTTAAAGGCTTCGTTATATTTAAATATACCGATTTACTACAAATAATACCTTTATTTCGCCGATCACACATGCTTGATCACAATCTTCAGTTTTGCTTCCGAGATAGATAACGTGATCGTCAAAATTGACTCCATCAAGGCTTCTCTCGTTGTCTAGCCTCAGTCCTCCACCAATATTGCACAGTTCGTTGCCCTCTGCTGCATCCTCACCCTGAAGATGGAAACGAATGTTTAACAAAATGGACATATGCACATCAACCTGTGGAGGCTGATGCTCGATCGGCTGGGCTGCCAAGAACTGCTGAAGCATCAGTTGATCCTGAAACTAACAAATTCTAGTCCATTATTGATTCTACTTTCCATCATTTAAGTCAGAACTAGCGAGCACGTTCGATACCTGTTGATTGTGATCTTCGTTGATTCCAAAAGAAGTAGCAGCATCAGCAGGGGCGAGAATTGCAGGAGGGGAATCCGCCTTAAATAGACACCTTTAGTCATTCTAGTGGACGTTTTTGTTTCAATATTTCAGATGAATTCACAACGAGAATAGTTCCTTCTTTCATCTCCTTTCTGAGCTTTTTTGCTCTTCGTCCGTTCCACGAATGTACATCTTTCTTTAACTTACTAATGCATCTCCCTCGACTCCTCCGGCTTCAATTGTGCTGTTGAATTGTGCTGGTGTCATAGGCACTCCAATGGTCTCGGTCTTCACTGCTCGGTCCTCCTGTCGGGAAGGCTGCGGAACTCTTGCTTGTGTCTCTGCCATTACAGCTTTTCTGTATCGTTCCACCGTGACGCGAAGTTTCTGCATTGATATAAATTACGTTAGAACACTGGAGTTAGAGAACATTTAGAATAGTACTAAAATCGTGGCTCACCTCTGCGGCAGCCTCGTCCTTCAGTATTTTGTCGGCCAACCGAGCCATCTCTGCCCTCTTGTCGCCTAATTGACCGAGCACGTCTGCAATTATACCGTTATAATGATTATTTGTATCGAATTTCACTCACTTTTGAGCGCAGATTCAGCCATCTCGAGGAGTTTTGCATTTGGAGTGACCACAGCATCGACCACGATCGTCGCATCATCATTCTCCACTCGCTCTTCCTTGATCACAACAGCCTCTTCGTCGCCAATTGAGATTACTTCGTCCTCCAAATTCCCTCCACCTTCCGGGATCTTCTCTCCTCCATCTCCTGTTGTTGTTCTCTGTTGGTTCTGGTTATTCTTCTCCTTATTTTGTTTCTTCTTCAATTCTTCTTCTTTCTTCTTCTCTTCCTCCTTCTTCTTCTCTTCAACCTCTCTTTTCTTCTTCAATTCTTCTTCCTTCTTCTTCTCTTCTTCCTCCTTCTTCTTCTCTTCATCCTTCTTTCTTCTTTCTTCAGTCACCTCTACAGTCTTCAGCACTGCTCCATGGACATTATTGGTGTCTTCTTCTTTCACATCGCAAGTGGGAATCACAGATGTCTCCTGCTCCGGCTCTTCAATTGAGCAATCACCGACGGCATTCTCATCTCCGCCTTCTTGAGCTTCTCCCTCCATTGACAATTCATCCAACTTCTCCGCATCTCCTTCCTTCTCTTCTCCGTCATTTGAAGGTGCGAGACCATCCTCGTCTACTTCGGGTGCTACTTTCTCCTCTCTCTTGTCTTCTTCATCCTTTCTCTCCGCAGTCTCTGCAATTTGCTCAATTACCTTGTCATGTACAAAAAGTTTTCAAATTCATCAATGAAGTATTAATTAGATGGATAAAGCGACAGATTCCCTCTTTACCTTTCTTTGATTTCTTCTTCGGTGTAGCCTCATCGACTTCTTTGCCTCGCTGCCGTTTCCCGTTTCTGCAAAATACGAAATGTTACAGTGTTTTGAAAATAGCCGTTGCAGGATGAACATACTTGGGAGATGGGGCTTCATCCAATACGACATCATCCCCCTTGAATCCTCTCGTACGCAGGCTGACTCTGAAATATTGAGTTTCACTAAAATTCTGGATTCGAGTTTTACGAAATGCAAGGACAAATATTTAAATAAAATGAAGTAAATATGGTGAAAATGTCAAAACATTCTCTTTTCGAACCACAACTCCGTAATCCGTGCCGAAGTCGAATTACCGTATTACTACCGGAACCACAATTAACTAATTATTGTATTTACTGAATATCCAAATGAAGTGATATAGACCGGGTCCCTCGTGATAACCACTACATGAAGTCCAACTATCGTGGACCTGTTGTAGTCCTAATCATAGTCAATAAAGGCAAAATAGCACTGACCTTTTTCCTTTTTCGCTGTGGCTCTTCTTGGTCTTCTTCGGTGAAGTAGTTACTCCAACTCGTGCCTTTCCTCTGACAGCTTTAGCAAATTTCCTCGGCTGCTGCAATTAAGCATACATATATTCATGCTGCACCTCCCCTCCCTGTTCTATCCTCGAGAAAAGTATTAAAGGTAAAGGTATATCCACGTCAAGCGATTTTACAGTCGTAAGACAACGCTAGGTGGGACCCACTGGTAAGGCAAGCTGTTAGAAAAAAGTAATGGATCGAACCTTAGCGCTAGGTGGAGGAGGCTGATACAGAGCGGGAAGTGGCTTCCCATCGGGGCCTTTCAGCTCAGTCGGGTTAGCCACTCCATCTACATCATCCGTGCCGACGAGACGTTCGTACAGAGATTTCATCACCTAAAACGACTCGGTAAGTAAATTGCGTTAATCTCACATCTACAACTCTCCCTCTGGCCACTGGGACATTCCTAGTTCATGATAAGCCGAAATAACTACCACTCAATGTCAGTTTCGCAGAAAACACAGTTGCTTACCTTGTATTCACCACTTGCGAGGAGCTGCGCATGATATGTCTTCGCATTTTCTTGATTTTTGATGCCGTCCTTGTAGAGTCTGAACCAGTACGTTTCCCCTGGAGTCTTGCCCCTGTGGTCCACTTCCTGTAATTAGTTTACTCATTGTAGTAAGTAAGGGATTTCTCACAGTGGTGAACTGAGGCGGAGCCAATCCGTACGTGGTAGATGCCGTATAGTAGATTAGTTTAGTAGTCATTTTACCTGAAATAACTGGCAATTATTCACGACAGCAATGAGTGTGAGTAGACATATATATGGAAAGAGCAATAGAAAAGCAATAGATGAAGAAAATATAGAGACGGGAGATAAGGTAGTGAAGAAGAGGAGGACTCCACTATATAAGAGTTTTGGAAAGATAATGCTCAACAACTAAATGAATCGGTCACTTTTGGTCCCGTCTCGATTTCCCAGCAAATTCTTATGATCTTCTCGAGGCGTTATAAAGAAAACAAGCGAAAGAAAGGCAAAAGTGAGAACTCGGACACAGAAATCGGCCTAAACCGCTAATATAAATTAAAAATTGTGCGTATAGACAAGCCTATCTGGTCTCGGATTGGTATGACGATGGCAAAATAAGAACAACAAGTGCCGTGGGAAGGTCAGCGATAGGATAGGGAGAGGCAGATCGACTGAGCGTCTCGGAACGAGAGAACGAGAGGAGGGGAGAGAAAGAGAGAAAGAGAGACGAGCGGGTCCGAGTGGACTAGCCAGAGGGTCCACAAATACTTCACTAGACTTAACGAATTAAAGGAGGATGGGAACTACCACTCACAATCATCATGAAGACAGGAATATAAATATAAATGAGAAAAAATAAGAGAAAATGAGTGAGAGACAGAGAGAATGCGCGCGTGTAGGTCGATTGGATGTGGTGTGCCGGGTGCAGTAGTGGTGGTGTAATTTTGCAGGGTGTACCACTACATCGGAACAATTTATTACTGGGTCATGACTATGATTGCTTTATTTGGTTTTTTTTCGGATTTGTTCGTACTTTGCTCATTAAAATACAACAAAATAATTAAACAGATAATATATTTAAATAAATATTCCCACTGAATCGCCTGTGGAGTGCAAAAAGACTTGTGTGCACGATTTCACTGGCGTTGTCTTGACTAAGGTAGTTGATCATATCCTATCTAATATTTCCCTTCACCCCGATTCCAATTCCCCCTTCTGCCTTGTCGCTTCTCCCCTCGACCGTCTCTGGATTGGCTACAACTGTCATCGAATGTGGAGAGTGAAGATAAATTGAGTGGAGTCGAAAGTGAGAGGGAGAAGAAGAGAGAGAGAGATACGAATGAAGAGGAGAGGGAGAACGGTCCCCATAAAGACTGTAGAGGCCATCCCCTCTCTTCGCTCATATCAAGTCACCTGCCTGAACCAACAGTTCTTGCCGTGATTATCTCGGAATGAGTAACAAGCTCTGCCACAATGGAATCCCATTCCGTCTTCAATAGGCGACATAAAAGCGGAACAGCTCCCCCTCTTCTTTCTCTGATCACTTGTTTTCTCCCTAGTAGGCAGGCAGCCAATTCAAATAAACTCTGCCTCCAGGGCGAAATTCAATCCGTGTTTACTGTTCGCACCTGCCAATCGTACAAGGAATACTCTTTACTCGCCCCTCCTGTCAATGACTTCTCTCTCCCTCCCTCAAGGTTTGCCCCTTCTCCTTCTTCAGGCTAATCTATCCGACTGATGAGAAAGGGAGGAGAAAAGTATGCGTCGTTTTCCTCCTCTATCTTGTCCATTCTTGAGTGAGAGGGTGATCCATTATCTCATATCTCTCCTCTTGATCTTGTATTTCCCTCCTCCTCCTCCATTTCCATTCGCATTCCTTCCTTGAGGCGCCGATTGCCCAAGAGTGAGACAATATCTCATGAGGAGGGCGAAGGGGGGATCATGAAAGGGAGAGTATACGGCCTAAATGCCCCCTCTCTGTCTCCCCCCTTTCTTCCTCATCTTGTTCATAACTGTCCCTAAAGGGGAGTGTACATGAACGTGTGTGTAGTGTCTTCACCCCCTTTCCGAACTCTCCCCTCTCAACTACCCGACTGTTTCTCAGTTATCAACTGTGTATGCACTCCTGCTTAGTTCTTCAGCAGTCATTTTCTGGCTCAATCTCATTCCATTTCTGTTTGTCTCCTCACTTAGACTCGTCTCTCTCTCTCGATTGAATAAGGCAGTCAACCTCCTCCATTCTTTCTACCTTATCGACTCCCCTCATCTGCAGCGTTCCTGTTTACTCCTCCCCTTCCCTCTGCCATTTCTCGTTTAAACCCGGAGCTGAGTGCCGTTCGGGCCATTGTTAGCTGCAACACCTTCCTGATTCACCTCCACCTTTCTTCCGCCCTTTCTTGAGTAGTACTCATTAGGGGGTTGAAGTACTAGGGCTTTCAGCGTATTTCCGCGTTATCTCTCGTTGCTCTGGCCGGTGAGCAGCACGATAGCTTTCTTCACCCTCATAGCCTCAGGGCCTCTCGTTTCTCGTCGAGTTGTGTCGACGAGACGTGAATAATTCATGATTTCAGAGGAGGATATGAGCGAGTGTGGACGTTGTGGTCACCCCGTGTACTTCGCTGAAGCGGTGCAGGCGATTGGACAGCACTGGCACAGAGCATGCTTCATCTGCTGTATGTTGTCTTTATATTTTCTTCTTATAAAAATAACAACAGTTTATGTGAGATTTTCCGCAGTTTGATGAGTTATGTTCATAACTGTGGTGTAAAATTCCGTTTATCGTTTTATAAAACCACACTCTGGAAAATACTCAATCTGCTTTATCTGATGTGTATGTTTTTCTGGAAGAACAACTTCGTACCTTGGCGAATTTCTATGCATAAATATGAGTTACTGAGGCCGAAATTCCTCATTCTCATCTCATAAAACCACTCTCGAGAAAATCGTGGGCAATTAGCTGATAATTGCGGCCGGATCGCGGCATCCTTTTAGCAGTCTCGAGACCCGTCTAACCAATATTCCTGCCCCTTCATCCCTTCCCTCAATTACCCGCCGCTGCTGAAAAGTTCAAAAGCGCTCGGGAAAAACGATTAGCAGCGAGTGATAGAGCTGGTTTGTCCGTGATTACAGCGCCAATTCGGGAATGATGAGGATGGGGTTTTGTGGATGGTGTAATGTCGTGTCGGGAGAGGGAAGGGAGGGGTCAGTGATAGCTAATTGGTAGTGTTCACTACCGATTAGTGATTGCACCCGTCATAGCAGAAATGATTGCATCGAGAGAAGGTCAGTACAGTGGGAATGGCTCCTT
Organism: Pristionchus arcanus; assembly: GCA_900490705.1. NCBI lineage: Eukaryota > Metazoa > Nematoda > Chromadorea > Rhabditida > Neodiplogasteridae > Pristionchus > Pristionchus arcanus. The sequence continues at coordinate 242,903 of LS488627.1, read as the reverse complement.
AGGGCGAGTGTTTTGGCTAGTTAGGGAGGCATGAGATCATGAAATGTAGCATTTCAATAAAATATAAATATCTATATTTCAGCAAATGCCTCTTGCTCGAGAAGCCTCGACTCTCGCTCGTGCAACGACAACAATCAGAAGGTTTGATTTGTGTTATTAACTTTGAATAATCGTTGTCTTTCGCAATGTTTTCATGTATTCAAAACGATAACGAGATCCTGTATAACACAATCACTCTCGAGTCGGTTGACTCATTCGCTCTTAGGATGCAAGTACTAGCGATCACAATTACTCTCCATTCAACCACAAAGAAACTAGTCGCTGATTAGCCCTCGACCTCCTCTCTTTTCGACTCCAAACGAGGAGCCGTTCCAATTTATGACGATTTAACGAGCGATGGCGAAACAAGTGTCGAATCGTTTAGTGGCGGTGATTATGGGATGTTAAAGCGGAGCGGATATTAATTCCAACCTGATCAGTGATTATGAAGAATGCAAAATACAATAAGAAAACTAGATAAAAAAAGAATGGTATTGCAGCCGTATTGCAATCACTGCTACAAGAGTCTGTTCGGTCCGAAGGGAGTTGGGTACGGAATCGGCAGTGGGGTGCTATCGACGGCAACGAATGGAGGATCCATCTCCGATCTCCACATTAACACCTACAGCAATAACAACAACGATGATGGATACAAGGTAATGACTATTATGTAATCATAATCCAACAGCAAATCTTGGCTTTGTAAGAAGCGAAAGAGAGTATTCCAATCGCCCCGGAGTCAGAGCAATCGATAGATATATCCTCAATTCAGATCAGTTACGGAATGGACAAGACGGACCCCGTAACATCCTCCATCAGTTATGGAGTGAACAAGAACGACCCAGTGACTTCTTCAATCAGCTACGGAGTCACCAGAGACGACTTCAGACCGAGAATATTCTCCAGCTATCTCTCCAAGGTACTTCACCAAGATGCTTGGGAACCCCTTTTGCCGTCGTAAAACAGCGCTAAATTTCTTCGCCTTTGCATTTTCCTTGAACTCCACTTGTTATTCGGCACATTTTGATCGTGATCTAGTAGTTCATTTCCATAGGTACAATCGGTTTTGTCCGGTTGCTGCTTTGTTGGGATTAAGTGAAAGCGATGGGGTTTTGTGAAGCGAGAACGATTGAAAGAGAGAGAGATGGTATGTGTGCATGAACTCTCACTAATCCGCCAATCATGTACTACTCCCTCTCTCTGGATAATCGTCTGCCATAATACTCATGTGCTCGCATATAATTGTTTGGCAGTAGTAGTATTCGAGTTTGTTGGAGGATTAGTTTCACTCGGTCTCTGCAGGAAATTGAATGAAATGTGAAAGAGCCTCATCCGGTTAACTCCATAATTTAGGCCCGATGATGGCACTAGGCCCGATGAGAACATTCGGATGATAACCCAGTGGATTAGTCATGGCAATCATTCGAATGTTCCGAATCCGAACTCCCGAACCTAGTGGCGAACCTAGTACCGTTCTATTTGTGCACGTCTCAACTCATATAATCACTCACTTTTTGCAGCTAGACGACCGATTTGTCGAGCGAAACGGAACCGTCGAAGGTTAGTTATCTCTCTTTCTCTATTTACCCACTGTTTTCTTTCGAACTCGCGCCCGATCACACTCTGTAACGGGGAAAGAGATTGGAGGTGGGAATGGAGAATGAATACTCCCTCTCGATCACAATAGAGACCGGAACGATGCACATTCGTCCTGATATTTGCTCTTTTTTTTCACTACTCTTAGTCTAAGCGGACTATTGAGGACTGTCTCGGGGTCCGGAATGGAATGGAATTAGATGGCTTCCTATTGGAGAACGGATTTGGATCGTGGGACTTTTCTTTAGGAACTCTCCCTCTTTTATACGCGCTGAAATTTCCCGTGTTCACAGCCTACAACAAAATTCCTATAATTTTTCTTTTATTTCTAAATAGTACAGAGGGAAAGTAGTCGATAGTTCGTTTGGACAGGTGCATTTCTGCACTAGGCTCCATTTCATTTTATTTCTCCTACTTCCCGTGAATACAATATTTCCAGCCACAATCATCAGAGGCACAGGCTCGTTGTCCCCTGCCAGCACCGAAGCCTCCTTTGATTCTTCCGATTCTTCGGTATGCCATTGAGAATTTAATTAATGGGGACGGAAAGCAAATTAGAAAAGCGTGGCTGAAATTAATGCACTTTTGCATCTTTTTCTTTGCACTTTTTTCAGCAGTGGCACAATCCGGCTATATCTGCAGAGACTCAATATGGCACAACATGATATCTCCTCTCTTTCTTGAGTGTTTGAGTGACCTCAGAGAGAGAGAGAGTAGTCATTATAGAGTCCTCCCTCTATAGCCCTCCCCGCTCTCTCAGCTGTCCACTCTCTTCTTTTCCCATAGTCTCTCACCATGGAGAATGTCCCATTCTTCTCCTCTGTCTCATTCCTTCTTTGAACCCCCCTCTGTGACCAATCTCTCTTCCTCTCCCTCCCTTCTTCCAATGCACAAAGCGTAAACACACACACTCGTATCGCGAGCGTGCGCATATCAATCGCCGTTTGACCTACCATTTCCTTTTTTAGTATCAGTCATAACCATCCGGCTTGAATCTATTTTCTAGACAATGTTCATCTATCAATCCTCTTATGGAATGGGATATCTATCGCCTTTGAACTACCAATTCCTCATCTATCCCATGTACTGGTATTATGTGTTGCACAAAGTTTAGTCTTTAATTCTTACAACATTCGCACACACACACAGTCCTAATCTTTTGGTAACTTTCTTCATTCGTTTCCATCAAGTTACCCTTGTTTCCTCACTCCAATTGCCCAATACCAGGAGCCATGCAAGTTCACTGTTCGCCATCGAATCGCCATGGCTGCTGCGCAGCAAATGAAGAACACGTCGTGTGGACGATGTGGAAAGACGGTGTATGATGCGGAGAAAGTGCTGGCTGGTGGACAGGTCATTCCTTATGCTTATCAGTATTGCTGCCTGTGTCCTGATCAAGATTTAGAGTCAGAGGACCGTTTCCAGCTCAAGATATAAATTATAGTGATCTGCGGTCAGGGAAGTAAAAATATGGACAGTATGAATCACAATGACCGATGATTAAGTTACTTTTATCCGAGAATGTTGTTCCTTAGTTTGCGTCTTTCTTCTTTAATCCCCACGAAAAGCGCAAATAAGTGGAGGAAAAGTCCCTCTAAACGTCGCCGTTGAGAACGCATAAAGTAGTTCTTGGGGAGGAAAAGAGGGGTGAGAAGGGTGGGAAGATTGAGGCTATTCCCGTGGCTAAAAGTGTAATCCGTGCCGTCGTTTCCCGTCGTGTTTATGACCACATGCTATGAGCATTCTCTAGCGCTGAGTTATGGCCCCCGACGATTCCGGGAATTTGAAGCATTTTGTGTGAGGCATCTTCGGAAGATGATTCATCCAGTGAACGTTACGACGATTTTCTTCTAACGAAATGCTGAATTCGAAATGAATGATAAAAACTATATATTAGGATCGCAAAATAGGGAAAAGTGAAGAAGAAAATGAAATATATTTGTAAATATTACAGATCTGGCACAAGAACACGTGCTTCTCTTGCTTCAACTGCAATAAGAGACTCGATTCGAGGGCACAGAATGAGAAGGAAGGAAAGCTGTACTGTGCCAGTGAGTTAAACCATCATTAATCCTTTCTTAATTTTGTCAAAGCAGAGCAGAAACGGCAGTCACTTCGTGTCGCTAGCACTGTTCGATTAATTGACCATTAATCGAAGAACAAAGGCCGAACATTCCATTGACCAAATAGCCGAACCTACTTGCATTGAATTGAAAACGGAGTGATCGCTTCACAACATTGTTCCTTTCACAATACTTGAAAACAGATTCTGGTTGATTTTTATCTGCAAAATTGAATAAAAATCGAGTTTGTTTATATAAATAGGTCAAGAGCAAAAAAAGTGTTTGCTTTTAGCCTGCTACGCTCGTAATTACGGCCCGAAGGGATACGGCCATGGCGTGGGAGCGGGAATTCTTCAATTGCACCAGTGAAAAGAAGGAAGGAACGATCTGTTAATAAGCACCATCATTATCCTCTCGCTCTAATTACCATCCATTCACTGTTTCCTCCCCCCTCTTCCTCCCCCTCATATCTCCCTCTTTCCTTTGCTTCCATCCTTCCATTTCGATACTAGGTAGGATGATTATCATTTTTTCGCTGTTGCATCTGAGAACATACTGTCGAAATTCTACAATCTATAAAAAGTAATTATCATTCAGTAGGTGTCCAACCTAGTGCCTCCATTTTCCATTGCCTTCTCTGCCCTATGGAGAAGTAACTATCTCGTAGATCTTACCCAGTTTTCATCGCGTCATCTTGCATTCGCATTAGCAGCTCAATTGTGTGTCCATTGCCTCTCCCATATCAATAGTGCCCCGCAGTCTGTACAGTATATACTCTTAGGAGTAGTCATTTCTGGTGGAATAAAATACTTTTATATGATGTTATTTGTGTGAGTGCTCCTCCCCGACTAACCAGTGTCATTTGACGCCGTCTCCGGACGTATCCTCAGTGTGATAAGAGTGCCTAAACCATATATTCTCATTAGCCATCTTCATCCTGTTGCTGAGTTGTCGCTCAACGAATGTCTGCGAGGCCGTCAGTGATTTGTTTCTTCGCGAAGGATAACTTTCCTAACTTACCGTACTGATCTTTGATCTCTCAGTGCGGGCCGAAGCGAGCTCAATCAATCTGACGGAACTGCCATCTTCGATAACAGTAAGAGGTGAGTCATTTGAGAATAGAAGTGAAAACTAAGTGATTCTCGAAATAGTTGAGACAATGACTATTGTTCGGATGCGAGTTGCCAGAGATAACTAGAAGGTGTGAAGCCGCGGAAGATTTTCGGCGATAGTCCCCATCATCAATCTGAACACGATGATAGGAACTGATAGATGAAAGGGAAACCATGTGTCCATTCTCACTCGTTAGAGATAGCAGAGAGCAGGTGAGTTGAAGATGGTCAGAGTGACAACAAGAGAGAGAGTGATAACACATTCCGAACTGCCCTGTCATTTCATGAGTAGTGCATGAGCGGAACGGGAAATGAGCTGTCATTTCCGATTATTATCCAAAGAAATTCCAATCAATGCCATGCGGTTGTTGTTTAATCACGCAACCTTTCCCGAAAAGCGGAGGAAGGAAAAGGGGAAAGGAGATGGGGGGATGACTAAGGCAAAAGTTTGAGAAGGCGAGAAAAGGCAGCTCACGATTCGCCCATTCCTTCCTTCTAGTCACCCGTTCGGCTTCCCTTCTTCTTCTGGAGAATACAACGATAATCTACTGAAGATGTCCGACTTCGTTGATGATCAAGCTGCCCAAAAGACGTGAGCTTTGCTACTTTCTCTTTCCGAAAACAATCTTAATTACGACGTTTGCGGGGGCGGTAGGCAAACAATAGTTTCTGCATTTGGAGTGATGCTTTTGCCTCAAAACACATTGCCCTGGCCCCCTACAGCATAGTGTTAGTGGTGAACTTAGTGCCCGTTATCTATCGAGAATCACACTAAGCGAGGGCGTTGCTTGAGGATCGTTGAGATGATTCGTGCAACGTTACCATGTAAAGTGTACTAAAGAGATGTTGATCGGCTTCATCGGTTATCTTCCCCATTCGTCAATTGTGCTCTTCGAACGTGTTTACCCTCCTCTTTCCTCTTCCCTTAGCACGCCCTTCGCGCCCGAGTGATCACACAGAAAAAAAGCCGGACACTTCGCATTGATTGCGCTACCTCTTTTCCCACAGCCCCTGCTTTTTTCTTGGCAATCACCGAATCTAACACTTGGTCATCAGTGATGTTGATATTTATGGTTAATTCTTAACGCTAAACTTGTAGATCGAAATCGGATCAAGAACTGATTTGTTAGAAATCCAAATTTGTTCATCTACCCAACTTCAGTCGCGTCTTGACCGCTTCTCCGGAGGATCTCAACACCTCGTCTGAAGACGATTCGGTCGAGGCTGCGGTCGAATCCTTCAAGAAGGCTCCCATCAAGCAGGCGTCCATCTCCGTTGACGTCACTGGAACCGTGGAACCCAGTGGACCGCTCTCTGCTGGAGATAAGGAGGTGAGTAGATGATCATTTTTTCACTATTTCTCTCTGAACTCACATTTGTTCAGAAAACATCGAAAAATGGAATAATCAGTTACAACGTAGCCTAATAGACGCTAATATCATAATTTCAGACCCGTATTCTCCCTAAACACGAGTTTTCCGTGGAGGAATTGTCCGATCTCGAGGACGATCAGCTGATTTCAGGCTGTGAGTCACCCTTTTCATTTCTCATTCCCGACCTTGTCATGCTTTTTCTTGCCCCTGCTGCATCGAGTCAAGTGCGATAAAATCTATCGAATGAGCTTGCTCTTGCTCCCTGCCCCTACTGCAACAACATTCGATGCAATGGGGATTCGCTTTAACCGACGGGATTCTTTGATCTAACGACGTCGTCTGCTCTTCTTCTTCATAATACACTAGGCTATCCCCATCCACCTAACATTTGTCCTCCACCCTCACCTTTGTCTGCCTATCTCTTCCCCTCCCGATCGCCCTCTTCCCTCCTCCCACTCACCCTCTTCGTGTAAACTCGAAAACAACCGGATGGCCCAATTCCCACGTTTTTTTGCGATTTGATAACGTGCATAGAGCCAGATAGTGCATATAGCATAGCTAATGACACCGGTCGCGAAAGGTAATCTACCATCGCAAGCTTTGGACCGGAGGGTATTGTAGTCCTGATAACAGCTGCCCTTACCAGTGGGTCTGGCCTAGCGTTGTCTAAAATCGTTTGACGTGGATACACCTTTACCTTTTTTATAAAGCCAGATCCATTCTGTAATCTCTCGAACGACTTTCTCACGCAAAGAAAATCTCCATTCTTCCGTCCCGATAATGCGTCGCAGTAGTAGTAACATGAGAAGGTTTCTACTCTAAAGTAGGAATTTCTGTCGGGTCATAGAGGCGAGAGAGCATAGGATAAGGGGAGAGCGCATTCTCGGGCAAGCCATTTCTACTCCTACGGAATGGAATCGGTTTGGGTAGTTGTCGAATGGCAAAAGGAAGGCATTCGTCAGTGAGCAGTTATCCTTTCTCCAGCTTAGCTACCATGGGAAATACTTCAGCAGTCGGTAAGCCCTTCAATATCGACAAAATCCTAAAGGTTAAAGTGTATCCACGTCAAGCGATTTTACAGTCATAAGACAACGCTAGGTGGGACCCACTTGAAAGGCCAGCTTTTATAAAATCCAAAATCATAGCGAAATCCTAACGAACCAACAATAGATGCGAGACATCTCATTGTTTCCCGAACTCGGGCACTCAAAAGCATCCACTTTGCGCTTCTCAAGCTCTTCCCGACCAGAAAATATGCTCTCAAGCACTTCTTAGACTCACTGTGAACGTTGAAGGAAGAGCTCCAGATGTGTCGGGGTGTTCAACGACGTGACTTTACCCCCACTTCAAGAGTCGTCTCTTAGGGATAAAAGCTCTCGACCTTTGCTTGTTTATCAATGGCCCATCCACCACTTTCGCCTTCCTTCTGCTCTTTCGTTATCTGACTCACGCTCAATTTCATCTACCCACAAACATCTTATATCCAATATGTCTAAGATTGAAATTGCCGCATCATTTTTGTCGATAGTGGACACACTTACGTTCGATTCTCCCTCCATTCAGACTTCAATTATCCGATATTTCTTATTTTTCGAGAAGTACCTTTTCACTTGAGAGATTTTTTTCAATAACATCCAATATACATCGATCAGACTCTTCGCCTTTTTCGATGGAAAACCTCAAAATCCCTCAACGATAGATCCGAATTCGTTCTCTGGTCCAGATTGCTTCTTGGGTGTATCAGATTTCCGATATTCTGAGCGCGGGATCATGTATTCCAGAAAATTAATAGGTAGATCATTATTTCATTCTCTCTATACGGGAATTTACAAAAGCGAGGATCGCGCATTATCGAACTAAAAAAATAGCGTTATGTATAGCAACATTTGCCAAAAAGTTGTAAATCGTCTATTGATATCATTTTCGGTAAGTCCTTCCCTAGCCACATCTAACTTTCCGAAGGGTAGCACGAATCCCCCTTTCAAAAAAACCCGAGTAGAATAGAAGAAAAACTAAATTCGAATTGCACAAAATAAATCGGATAGTTTTGATAGGGCTTCCCTTCTTATCTCCTATCCTTCATGCTTTTTCTTCATATCTTGCTCGCAGAGCTTTCTTTAATTCCTCTATCGATATAGCCCCTTTCCCTCCCGATCCTTGATAACTTCTCTAATCGAATGTTTGGCGAAGAACTGCTGATCTTGATGATTCTTCTATCGATAGGGCTCTTTTCCCATCTTTCCATCCCTTGTCCTTCATGCTTCTTCTTCTCATCTCATATTTTGATGAGTGCACTCTCCTCGAAGTAGATCAGTCCCTCCCTTCTCAGATTCCCGAGATGCCTTAGCAGCAGTTGGCGACTGTTGCTATAATTCGCCCGGAGGGGAGGAGGGAGGAGCAGAGGGAGCGGGGAGAGAGAGTGGGGGCGGGGGAGGGGCAGGCACGCTGTAACGTCGCTTCGAAGTAGGAGGGGAGGGGAGGAGAGATGGATGAGAGTGGGGATGGCAGGGAAGGGAGGCTCACCCATGTATCTGATCCTTCATAGCCTCCACTCCGGGACCGACTCTAGTACCTCCCTTCCCTCCTCTAACTAGCTCCTCTTAGATACTGCCCAAACACTGTAGCCACTCCTTTGGTTAGTATCAGAAGTGGAGTATATCCGATCAATCCCTTCTGTGCTCCCTCTCTATCTTCTCCCTCACTCCGTTCCCTAGAGTTTTCGAAGGTTGCGACAATTCGTGCACATCCTGTACCCCTTTCTGTCCTTACTGCACTTCGTATATGCTTACTGCCCTTAATAATTGTCCTTAGTACTTAGTGTCCTTAATACCGTATCCCTTATGCAGCAGCCGCAGTCATGCCCGACGGAAAGGCACCGCACTTCCCTCAGCAGCCGGTGGCACGACAGAACGACGATGGATCACTCGAATTGGAGTGCTTCCTCGAGGCATCGCCCCTTCCCGATATCAAGTGGTTCTACGATACGGTACGATACTTTTGATTTTGATATTAGGAACATCTTAGGTCATCTTAGCATCTTAACATCTTAGGCATTTAACATTTAACATCTTAGGCCTTAGGTCTTTTTTTCTTAGGACCGCATCTCGATCAGCGCGACTGTGCGACTACTGATAAGTCTGTATCTGTACCTTAGGCAACACCATAAATGTTACTGATCCGTTGGCATTTCGCGATTTTTCTGATGCGATGTCTCTAGTAGTTTCGTAGATTGAAGGAGTAATGATGCAAGAACTGCGCACCAGTACCTGATCCCAGCTTACAGTTGCATTTGCGCGTGATTTACGAACGCAAAGCGAGGAACCAATTATCCGATAGAGCGCCTAGAGGCTCCCGTTCCGGCACCAATCAATCAACTTTCACAGTGCGCAAGCCATTTTTTGCTTGCCCCTCAATCACGTCAGTGATCTTCTCCCTCTTCTCTGACTCAGTACAGTAGAGTGTGGTATATCCCCCCTCGAATGAGCGTGCGTTTCCTCTGTTTGGAAGGATAGGAGAGGGGAAGCAAAGGGAGAATTCTCTTAGGTAAAAAGTCATCTCGAAACAGCCAGAGAGGCACCGTTTCGCCCCCACTTAGTATGCTGTGACGCAACTTTAGCACTCATTCTTACACTGCGACACTGATCCTCGGGGTTTTTTCGCTTCTTTCTGATCCAACTTCCAATCGTTTCTGAAGGATAATGATAGAAGCGAACGGGATGGATGGGGGAAGAGAATGCTGGTGTTTGTTGAAAGATATCTGGATAGATTTCCGCCTCCTCCTCCTCGCGCCTTTCTCCTTAAACTTGTGAGCGAGTGCAAACACATACTGAAGCAGTTAGGAGAAAGCCGAGGGAGAGAATGCGAAGTAAGGGGATAAGTGATCTTAGGACGGAAGGGCACAACACGTGCGAGGAATTCGACGGAAATGATCGATTTTATGGGGAACTCGAATGAAAAATTTTCTGAAAAAAAAACGCAGATGATTCACTTTGAGATATCAGATCTAAAATCTCGATTGATCTCAATGATTTATATATTTGATCTCGATCAAGATATGCGATTCTAAAATATGTGATGTCAAATCATAATCATTCGTTGCAGACCGAGATCAAGCAGGGCGGTCGATTCTCCTACCGATTGGACAACAAGGGAAACGATGCCTTCTCTGCTGTCCTCCAGATCAAGGTGATTTATTAGGATTCATCTACATGGGATACTGTAGGAGGTTGATTTTCAGTCACATTGAGAAATGGTTGAAATTCATTGCCATTTTGCATAATCGTTTGCTTTTTAAGGGCTTTTTGAGCGTTCTTTACTGCACTTATTCAATCGATTCATTCGCTCGATCGATCAATTGTCCTTCGCCTTTCTGTTCTTCCTTCAACTTGCCATCCTTCAAGTCTTCCCTCTCTCTCTTTCCGCTGCCATTGAGGCAGTTGTGCTGTGTCTTTCCATTACAACTAGAGATAGGAGAGAGGGGAGAGTGATCGGAGCCTTCGGAGAACTGAGAAGAGAGAGAGAGGCTTAGAGATGAGAGAGAGACGAGGGGTGAAGTATCCTCTCGTCTCTCCTCTCCCTCCGATTTGCATACAACTGTTGCCCGGAGAAGAGCGCTCATTACAACGAGTCGATGTGAAGAGTCGCCGATCACAAATCATGAGTGTAGAAGTATGGGTGATGCAATGATCATTTCATCCAGAAATGCAATCAAAATCTCACATTTCTCTTTGAAGATATGAGATACTATGATATGTGATGTAAAATGAAAAAAATAATCACTAATCGCTCTCAAGTATCTCGAGTAGAATTACCAACTGCAAGATCCGTAGGAAAACATGATTTCGCATCAACATCCTGTGAAGAATTCGAGAAAAACAGCGCATGGTCAGGGAAGAATCTAGGATATTTCTGTTGATTGATTAGTCACTCTCATCGCAAAAACAGCTCCCTCTCTTCGAGAACCGATCGATCCTCTCTGATCTCCCCTCTCCCTTCTCTCCTCCTCTCAACTTCTTCTGCTATCTTCCTCTGCCACTCCTCACAACACGAAGACTGCCAACTGTTCAGTCGACTTTCGCGTGGGTGGAAGTGTTGAGAGAGGGTGAAGGGAGAGAAGAGGGAGGGAGGGGAGATTACCTTTCCGATGGAGATAAAGAGAATCAATTAGCCGATCGATCGCATAGTTCAGAAGACATTGCTAGATGAAATAGAAGGTCAATTTCACACAGGAAAGAGCTTTCGGATCTTGATCAAATTCGATCAATGAAATAAAGAGAAGGTCAAGCATTGTTTCATAGTGAAAGGGGCTATCGGATCCTGATCAATCAACGAAAATCGAATTGTAGGACCTCGCCGATTCTGACGCCGGAGCCTACAGATGCGCCATCGTTAACCCCCACGGAAAGGGAAATGCCAACTTCAACCTTAAGCTCACCGGTACGAATTGACCTACTGTACATACTGAAGAATTTTACTTTGACACAGAACGTTGCACTCGCAATAAAATGCATCATACACGAAGAAATTATCGATTTCGAATCTACCATAACCATTTGATCCCTTCAGGATTCTCCTCGCCCACGTTCGTTGAGAAGCCGCAGATCTCCTCCAGAGACGACGGCCGAGTGATGGTCATGGAGTTCCGTGCCAAGTCCATCCTCAAGCCCACCTTCGTCTGGCAAAAGGTACCTACAGGTCTTCCGTCACTGCACTCAAATTACACCATCACCTCCTTCTGTAGTGAATCGTCTCATTTTTCCGTAATTTCTAATCGAGTTCTTTAGCAGTTTGTAATTTATTAGTAATGATATTATTATATAAATTAAATTAAAGGGAGAGGAGATCGTCGCTGAGTCGGACCGCGTGAAGATCGTCCTGAGGGAGGAGCCCAACCAGGTCTACTATGCCGCCCTCGAAATCAGAGTGAGTCACAACTACCGCATCTAATCATATCTAAAATCGCACCAACCTCACGATATCATATCTTCCGTAATCGTAATCTTTTGGCTATTTTGATCAAATCTGCCTTAATAATGTCATTTACATCAAAAATCGCATAGTGTAGCTTTAATGTAGATAAATTGATTACGTCATCGTAGATCGATAATCTATTCCTTTCCTTCATTGTCTAGCAGTGATCTCCCGCAGGAAGCAAGTGCCTTGATTAACGGGATGACCATTTCCTTTTTTAACCTTTTTTTCCCTTCAGGAGCCCACGAAGGAGAAGGACGCGGGTCAGTTCGTGTGCACGGCCAAGAACGAGTCCGGCAAGCTCACCGCCACCTTCACCGTCAAATTCGAGGGTACGGTAACTTGATCGATCGATAACTGACAAAATTCTGGCCTTCACCGATCGCCAACTGAGTTTTGTCTTAAAGTCAGGGTACGGTAGTTACCGATTACTGACTTTTCAATCGATAACTGATTTCTTTCCTTGCAGTTCCCCAGGGCGCGCCGACCTTCACGAGGAAGCCGCAGATCCTGCAGAAGACGTCCGACTCCGGAGATCCGGCCATCGTCTTCGACATCGGATTCCAGGCTGATAGAAACCCCGAGGTACGGTAACTGCACAAGCTCAATGATGCTTCCTGTAACATCATTTATTTTGTCAGGGTTACTGTAACTGTATTATTGTTTTTTTGCTACTGCGACTGAAGAAATGTTAGCTCCATATCTTGTATGAAAAGTAACTGCAACTGTCTCAGATGCTCTAGTATCTTGATTGAGAGGAATTTTTGCAAATTTTTAATCATGAGCTCTAGTTGTGCTTCGTTATCAGACGATCGATATCGTTTGCAGAAGAGGACTAACCAGTAAGTGTTTATCGGATGGGAGTGTGATATTTCTTGCGCGCGCGTGCCGATAGCAAACAGATGTATCGGTGTCGTCTTCTGAGAGAGAGAAAGAGGATGCATTACAATGAGTGCATCCTCCTTCCACTCTATGAAGTGTACACCAGGTGATTTATGAAAAAGCTCAGTGGAGTTATTGATTATATAACAACCTCACCGTTTATAATATAAGCAAAAATGAACAATTCTCATAGAAAATATATGATTCAGATGCGAGGGAAAACGAGGCAAAAAAATTGATTTGCAGGTTATCTGGATCAACGCCAAGGGAAAGAAGATGAAGGAGTCCACGAGGATCAAGTTCAACCTCTCCCCCGATGGCGGAGCCAACACTTTCACCGCACAACTCGAGCTTAAGGTGAGCAACTGATGGATAGGGAAGCACATTACAGTGGCATCTGAGATCTTAACTAACTGAACACTTATAAACATTTAATCTATTTAAAAGACAATAGCTTAAATTCTAAATCATCGAAGCTGAACATTTTGGACCCGATTGTCACAACATTATTTAACCTTTTTGGATCACAGACGGCTTTCTGCACTTTCGTTGAAAACCCTGTCACTTTCTGACAGTTGGAACCCTTCACCCACAGTCCTCCGATTCATTTCTCAAATCTTTCCCATATTCCTATTTCCCTACCTCCCTCGCCCTCCTTCGCTCTCATTCTCTGAGTGTTTACCTCGTCTTTCTTCGAGTCATTTCTCTTCGGATTCATTCAGTCGAAGAGAAACGGACTGAATCTCAGAGAACATTAGGCGCAAATGTCACGGTACTTTTTGTCTTAGTGGTCTCGACCGGAAATGAACGAATTGAACGTAAATGACCTGAAATTAATAAGGAAATTTCGAAAAATCTCACCTACCGTAACCCATAACTGATAATGTCAATAGAAAAAAAACTGGTGAATGTAAACGCGTAAGACAATGCTAGGGATCCACCGGTAAGGTCAGCCGACTCAATCGAATTACAGTATATAAATTAGAGTATCTTAATTGATAAATTGCAGAACTACAAGGCCAAGGACTCTGGCACTTACACTTGCAACATCAAGAATGACGCCGGAGAGGCCAACGTTGAACTGACACTGAACATTGAAGGTTCGTAGCGATGATCTTTGATCTCCGTAGTGAAGCTATCGTTGTGTTCGAGAGCAACCCGTCCCTCTATCTCCTCGGTTTTACTGTTCTCGCTGCTTCATTGCTCGAAGCTTATATGTTCGGCTTCAATCTTTCTACACTTCCACTCATCACTTCAACGCACGAATCTTAATCATGCAGGAGCAATACCAGCCTGAAGAACTAACCCCATAGCCTACAGTTATCGATACCGTACTCATCATAACTCATCACCCACCGTAACCCACCAATGTGTCAATCGAATTACAGTATATGACGAGGACGGTAATGCGGTGGAGTGAGACTCCTTCACTACTCGACAAGCACTATCCATTCCACCCCTCACCCACCCACTGTATATGCACATCAATGTTCTGTCTCACTCATTCTGTGGCGTCCTTGTATGTGAGTATCGTCGTCTTAACGAATGGGCACTTGGCTGAATGAGATCATTCGGATGATCACCTAGTGGAAGGTACAATTAAAATCCACGTTCAGTAGGTTGTCATCCGAATGATGTCATAAAAGTTACTTCACGTTATCGATTATCCTTCCACGTGCTTGAGCTAAAGCACCTCTCCGAAGATGTGCAGGAGTCTCACACTCTCTGGTTGGGCCTTTATCGTGTCCCCATGACACGTCCACTGAATTCCATAAACAGCATTATGCACCTAGGGTGAATGCGTACGTGTATGTTATCTGATAACTTTCACGGGATCGCTGCACAACGTTGGATTATGCTAATTATAATCAATGTTATTGAAGTTGTGCAATTGTCCTCTGTTATTGTCCTACCATTGTGGGAATACAATGAAATGCCCACACTCGAACTCTGAAACATATTTCGTGGAATTAGGTCGAACATTCGTAAGAGAACCTAACGGATGAGAATGACAAATTTTAAGTAAGTAAGAAAATAATTATTCTCATCCAGTAGAATCTCATCCAAATGTATCGTCGATGTCCGTCCATGTCCACCTAGCCTCTAGATGGACGGGTTGCTCCCCCTGACCCTGTCCTTCTCCCTGACTTGGCCCTCCCTCCCTCCCTCTCCCTCCTTCAATCTCTTCTCCTCTTCAGGTCCACTCGACGACGGTGCCGATGACGGCAGCGAAGCGTAAGAAGTGGAACGACCAAAGGGAGATTCCCTCCCTCCCTTCCTTCCTCTTCCCGCCTGTCTGTGTATCGCCCCGTCATAAACTATATGCTATCAACACCACCAACCGAGAAGAATCCATGTCTATTTTGTCACTCGCTACTACGTTTTATTCAATTTTCTTCCTGTTTCCGGGGCCGTTCCCGAGCCCTCCTTCGTTAAATGATGATGATGATACAGAGAGACTCGTTTGTTCCATCTTCTAGTCAGTGTTCCGTCTAGTCCCCTATCAGTGAGAATGATCATCTCTTTGTCTTCCCCATCCCCTTCCGTATTACTCCCTTCCCTCCTCCTTCTCCTTCTACTCTGACTTCTTTCCGGAGAGACGTTCGTCTTCGTTCTACTTTTCCCCATCACCGACCACAATGAATTTCCATTCGTTTCCCCTTCCTCTCCCCTTTCTTCCCTCCATTTCCTCTCCCTCTCTCCCGGCATTTTTCGATAATTGGTATATAGGCGGATCGTTCTCACACCACCCCTTCTCTACGCTCGTATAACATACGTACTCACATATATATAGATGCGAAATCATCTCGTTTTGAAAAAAATGTGCACATTGGTTGAAATTGCGCAGTGGAAATGGGAGATATACAGTAAGGGGGGGGGGATTATTATCGCTGAGATTGATCTTTGATCTTTGATCCGGATTAATGAAAGATGTCTGCATTTCTTGCTTCTTATGATCAGACAACCAGTGAACACTGCAGCAGGCCGTTTCGACGACAAAACGTTAAAAATACACAAATTATTACAGGAGTAATATCAAACAATTGCAATTGATACAATTCAGCATATCACAGAGAACAATGGGAAGGAATGTATATTCTAGTTCACACAATGTGCTCTCGATTAGGAGAGACTGAGACTGACTTCTCCTCTCTTCTCTCCTCCTCCTCTCGAATAACAATAACTCGATTTCGCCTGTGAGCCTCTCTTGTCCATCTTACGTCAGATTTCAGGGCCGAAAACTGGTTCATTCTAAACTTAATCGCAGGTCCGTTAACCCATTCCTTCTTCCATTTCTGATCTTCCATCTTCTCATTGTCCCCTATCTCTTCCTTTCGTTGAATCAAAAATGGGCGGAGCTTCAGTCTTCCCCTTTTTAGTATGCATTCTCTCTCCCTTCCTTCCCCTCTACGCCTCTCTTCTACACTTATCGTGTTCGTATCGAATGATTCCTCTGCATATTCGTTCTCCTCATTCCTCTTATCCTCTCTGATCATCATGCCATGTCATGCTGCATCACTCTTCGTACTTCCCATCCTATTTCGTGTCTAACTCTCATTCAGACTGAGAGGTCGATCATTGAGAGAGAAGTCGTCAAGTTAGAAGAGGGGGAAGGAAGACCGACAACCGGTATTGAGAAGTCTCGGCCTCTCTATGGCTTCATCTCCTTCTCCCTCATAGATTTGAGAGTGAGAGGTGTTCATTCCTCCTTAATCTTATCTCCTTCTCTTTATCATTCTCCTTCTCTCCTTTCAGTTATCTTAGTCTATCATGCTTGTCGTTCTTATCATTGTCATTCCCGTAATGTTTTGCCTTCCTACGTATTTCTCATTCTTCTCCTCTATTGCTCTCTTAGAGGTCAGATTGCTTTTGCTCTTTTGCCTTCACACATTCTGGGCGGGTCTGCATACAAACTGAAATTCACGTTCGCTTTATCTTCTCAAGTCAAGTCAAGTCATTTTTATGTAGTACTTCTTGTTTTTTTATATAGCACTTCTGTAGTACGAAAGATCACTTCTTCTTTTCTTGTTTAATACTTCTCCCGTTTCTAGATAGTAGAATAATATTGCTTATTTGCCAGTTCAGGTCTTCTCCTCTTCTTGTCATGTCCCGATGATGACTAGTAATGTCTCGATTGGAATCACCACGACGGTTCCTCCAGACGAATGGAATTCGCCGTACCATCCGATAACACAGGCGAGAATTTCTAAGGCTACTTCCTAATTCGAACATGCGCTACATTACAATGCCTGTGAAATTTGATAGTATATATAAATCAATAAGCGCTTGATGTTGCTGTCAAAGATATCATGCTGAATCGATGGATTCTCTCGAAAAAGATGCATTGAGAAGGCGAAATTCCGAGAACGTCATGCGCCTTTTCAATAGGAGTCTTGCGTTATCCCTCTATCTCTCGCTCTCTCGGAATCGCGATTCTTATCAAGAGGAAATTTGATCATCTCATGATTACATTCACTCTGGTTCTATTTCGAAGCTCAGTTCCCGAATATAACGAATGTACTGATTAGCATCGTTGCTGCACTTCTTGAAGTCAGCACCCTCTAAGCTGAGTGGGCTTGTCAGGAATCTGTCCCTCATTCTCAGAGCTATATTCCTAAACCAAGCCACTAGACTGTTTCTGATCATGCGCTGGCATTATTACAAAAAGCCTCAAGATCTATGGCTATGGGGATCGAGGGAGAGACTCCGCTGCAGTAACGCAACTTTTGCTTGCTCAGATTGGCTCGCGAGTGCGGATAATCGCAACGCGCGCTGAAACGCAATAAGGACGGGGGAAGGGTGAAGAGGGGGGCAGAGAGTCACCCTCTCTGATGATATTACGACGCGCCCCATTCTCTGATCCACACTGAGAACCCGTGAACTACGTGACGTCTTTCTTCATTCTGCCCAAATATTCAAATACAAATATTGTGGAGACACTAGGAGTGCTTGAGGTGTTCTGATAGTATTTCGAATGGGAGCCAGATAGCCTAGAACCCTTGAACTATTTATCTGTCATCATTCTTCTTGATCTTGTACGGGCTAGAGATGACTAGAGAGTGTGGGAAATGGAGAGAGTGGAGGCATCGACTTCTCCTCCTGCTCCTACTTCCCTCTACTTCGACTGTCGTTGTCATATTGAACCGTTTGTGATGTTTAGAACACCCTGCCAAAATACTAAACGCTCAAAAAATGTTTGGTTCTCATCCAGTCGCTTCTCATCCGACATAGCTCCGGGTGGAGACAATGCCTTCTCCTCCTACTCCCACTTCCCACTACTTTCTCGACTGTCGTTGTCATCTCCGATGTTCGGTCCGAGACTCGAGACGTGTTCACACGAATCTCACTTCCCTCCTCCGCTCCTCGTGTGTGTGTATATGAGAGGGGCAATTCATTGTTTTTCGAAAGCGAGTGAGCTAAGAAGGAACAAGAAGGTGGAAGCACAGGCAAATAGTCTCTGGAAGCTATACCCTCGCTCTCACATTATTCGAGAGAGGCGGAAATGGCTGCTGCAGAGACCCTGCAGGAAGTGACTTCACACATTGTCTAAGGGAACGGTTTGGGGATTAGAGATCGATTCTCCAGAGAAATCTGAATGATCTCCTAGCCCTGGTGGGTAGAAGCTCACAGTTTATCTTGAATAGGATTGCAAGGGGGTTTTACATGATAAATTGATTGATAGTCTAGGAGTTTGAAGAACTCCTAGACTTTGGGACTGTGATGCCTTCTGGCCCTGTAGCATGAAGTCATTGTTCAAGAAAGAATGTAAACTGGTGCAATACATCTTATGCACATGTCCTCCCCATCTGAGCTCATATTTGATAAATTGATTGATTTAGTAGGATAGGAGATGGGAGGAACAGAGATCTCCGTGCGGTTCTCGAGAATAATTTGAATGATGTCTCCTGAGGGTCTCTCGATGATGAATGAGCGTAGGCTGCAAGAAGTTTGCGTGTATGTTTCACAGAATCGAGTCCTTGGGGTTCTTTTATGCTGCGTCGCACTCATCCATCAGAGGAAAAAGAAAGGATGTCCCTCTCAATTTCTTTTGGTCTCTGGGAGGTTAGAGGAGGCGAGAGAACAGGGCAAAATGAGAGACAGAGCGCATCACATCTTTGCTCGTCTCGGGTGAATGCTTCACTGAAAGGGGATGGGAGTCCTATCGTCGCATGGGATCGAGACTGCTCCTCGAAATGAAGGAAAGATCCATCAGATAGGAGGGAGAAGAGTGATGAGGCCAATCTCTTCTCTCGACGTAATCTCTGGTTGTGGATGAGCTGCAGTAGAGCTAAGAAGAGGGAGAGAGTTGATGGGAATAAATGACTGGAGCCACTGACTGCTGCAGCCAAGAAAAGGAAGTTGGAAAAGGCCCCCAGTCCGAGAGATTGAACGGAAGTGCGAATATAGCAGTGTAACCTGAGAGAAGTCAGGGGAGCGAAGACCTTGGCAAAAGTCACGGATTAGTGGTGTCCTTTCGCAGGATCATGAGTGTAAGGATGAATCATTGCCATTTTTCCGAGGGATCGAAGTGGATGAGACCTTTATGAAGAGAAAGTTCGACATATTTCCGTTAAGAAATATACTGCTTGATGAGATGGGGTTCAGAGATTACAGTTGAGGAAGGTTACGAAAAGCATGGATTATCCGGATATGTCTCTCAGTCGATCGTAGCGCAATGTGAAAAAATGAGGAAGGGGTGAGGTTCTAACATGAAATTGGTTTCAGCAACTCCGAGTCGTTTGTCGGATTTCTGAAATATATTAAACTCACATATTCTTAGCACTAATTCAGCATGATCAAATACTATTTAGTTATGAGACGAGTTCTTTTCTCTATTCCATTTCATTTTTCAGGGTATCATATGGTTGATCGTCGCTTTCCTTTCCCTCGCCACGATCATTGGCAATGCGATGGTCGTGATTGCATACAAAATCGAACGGAACATATCCAAACAGGCACGTTTATGTCTCATTCGAAATCTCGTGACCATATAGCAATTGCTGTATAATTTGACCATTTTATCATTATAACCAAAAATTTGCTTCCAATCTTATTTAGAGACACAAATGCCCACAACCAAACACCATGTTTTAATCTCCTCCATCCTCGACGAAACATGCTCGCAGTCTTCCACTGAAATAGCATCCTCCATTTCCCCCAATATCCCTTGCTTATCCTTCTTTCCCTCCTAATTGGTCTTAGCCTAGACAGAGAGAGGGCACAAGCACATGTGAGAGGCGTGGAGATTTGGATAGAACAGAGATTGAAGAAGGCTCCAATCTCTTCTGACCTTTCTGGAAATAGAACACGACTACTTTGAAGGCAGAGATGAATTTTGGGATGAAATGAGCTTGATGTCCAGTGTGACGTCTACCATACTACTAAGACTTCGAAATTTGATTTTGTTGGGGTTCTTATGAAGACCGCTCTTTTCTATATCAGATTCTAGGAAGGAGTACTCTACTCAAGAGCAGATTCCGGGAATAACTTGTTTCATAAACTGGGAATTATTGTTAGGGAAGACCGCTCCTGTCTGGAGCAGAGTGGTGGAGTGAGCGATAACTTCTTCTTCACAGGTCTCCAACCGGTACATTGTCTCTCTGGCAGTCTCTGATCTCATCATTGGCATCGAGGGATTTCCTCTCTTCACTGTGTATGTCCTTAACGGTGAGATTCATTCTCCTTCACTGAGCAACTCTACGTGAGCACTGGCCGTGAATCGGACTTACTTACTGGGTGCGTGTAAACATGACCAAAATAACTCCCTTCCTGAATGGAAGCATTTTTTTCAGTTATGATGTATTTGCCCTAGTATTCACCCATATCAGTTGTGACGCGAGAAATAGAGATATTCTCTACGGAGCAATCATTTCCTTTTGCCTTGCACTGATTAAAATCTCCCTTCTTCTTCCATATCAAGTCATTCCGGAAAGCGAAATTGAGAAAATGAAGCGTGGAGAAGAGGAAGGGAGAATCAGAAAGGGGAGAACTAATTCATTCGTCATTGATGCGAGAGGCAAATTGGAAAGACGAACGAACTGAGAAGAAACGCGAAGAAACCAGTGAGCAATGACGAATATTGCCCTTATGGGGCTCGATTGCTGGAAACAGGGTGAACAAATATGGCTATGAATGCCGTACACGACAGTGCGTGTTGAGCGCGTATTAGTAGACGAAATGGAATACTCCTAAATTTATTTCATGTTCTTCACCTAGCAACAGTACAACAGTGGGTACAACAGTGAAAATTCATTCCCTAAAAACAGCCTTCGTTAAAATTTAGCATTAAAATTCTTCTTGTGCACTCAATTTGTCTACTTCAGACACTCATTCCAGGCGAGCGATGGCCTCTCGGAGCGGTCACCTGCGAGACATGGCTCTTCCTCGACTACACTCTTTGTCTCGTATCTATTCTGACTGTCCTTCTCATCACTGCTGATCGATATCTGTCTGTGTGTCACACAGCAAAGTACCTGAAATGGCAGAGCCCGACAAAGACGCAGGTGAGCAAATGTGCCGGGATGGCAATTTAATTTTTCCTTCCATTTTTTTTCTTTTTCTAATCAAAATGGTTCCTCAAGAATGCACTTGATAACAGTGGTGCCCAGCTTAGCTGGCCTATTCCCCACATAATTTGAGGATTATGGACAGCGTTTCTTGTACGTTACAATCGTCAAAGACCACAAAGTTAAGAAAAAATGAAAGAGAGAAATAGCGAATGCTCACACCCAGAGGGCGAATAGTCATTGCTCACACGCTAACGATGCGTTTGCGTGAGAGCCTTCAATTTTACGACGTTTCCCAACTTAGTTCTTGGAAGTGTGAATCGAGAGGTTAATGAGCGAAAATGACGGTCAAATGACATGACCTTCGATAAATGTAAAATATGAATTGAAACGTAAAGCAATTGCATGATCTCGTGAAATGTGAGTAATTATTAACACAATTTAGCTGACGATAATCTTCTCGTGGGTCTTTCCTGCAATTATCTTCGGAGTGATGATCTATGGATGGTCTGCGATGACCGGATCGGCGCACAGGTACGAGAAACTCTTACTAGGATTCTTACTCAAAATTCTCCTCCTTTTTCACCATCTCCACAAGATTGTGTGTCATTTTAACAGGTTCACTGAACAGTCAAAGATAATTTCTTCATGCGACTTCCCCCCCCCCTAAAAACTCCTGATTATCTCGGAATAACCAGTTTCAGCATTACTCACTGACTAACTTGTGATTTGTTAGTAATAACCATTGAAAGTTGGTGAGATCCAGGGCCCTGAGAGCATCGACGAGACGACGAACTGGGACTGAGTAAGTGATAAGTAGAGATACGTGTTCCTAGTCATGTTCCTTCTTCTCTTCTCTCCAGTCCAATGTCATTGAATGATCACACCCTCTGTTATTCACCTTGCTCGATGAGCTATGTAGATTCACTCGATTCCGAGCACACTTCTCCTTCTAATCATGCATGATTCTTCTCACCTTTTCCTTGTACTAACAATGATCCGAATTTCTCCATCTCCTTTATTATTGGAGAGTCCGACTATTGTTCTGGCATGCCGTTCTAGGAGCGGAATCGTCTCAGCAGCAATTCACCTAATGCTTTTCTCGGGGTTCTCACAGATCGACTAGCCTTCACTAGCACTCGAGAAACTGCCTCGAATGGAGATATAAAACACACTAATTTGTATTCATTCGAGACAGTTTCCTTGTGAGAAATACCTAGCTTAGCCCTTACCGATCCAATCTTTCCCTTTCAGTATGAGCGGCTCCGAATGCTCTGCTCCTTTCCTCACGAATCCCTTCGTCAATATGGGAATGTATGTGGCATACTACTGGACGACCCTCGTGGCCATGCTCATTCTCTACAAGGTAAGATATCCACTGGAAAATGTCATCATGCTCTTGTGCCCTGTGAGTTCTGGTGGATTTGGATCTGAATAAGATCTCGAATCCACTTCTTCGTCTGTGAAACCTATTCATATAATTTTAAGTCTGGATATGGGAACCCTAGTAGGATAATGCAATGAGGATTCGACCATTGCAAACATGGTTTTTGTACATATCCTGGGCATACATGAGCTCCGGAATCCATTTCTTTAGCATTGAAACCTAATCGACGCGGATTTTCGAGCAAAAGACTCTGGTCTCTTTGGTCCATGCGTGCTGAAGTTTGATACCCTTTCACGCCAGCCCATTTCAAGTTCAAACTCTCTGACAGGCGCCTAAAATAGACAAACGGGTTATGTGGGCCATCAAAAGTCGTCGGGTGGGGGAAGTTCAGTAGATGACCCTTGGGACTGAGGATGGTGAGGAGAAGTCCAAGAGAGAATCGTGCCAATTCGAGTGTTGTGGGGAAGGGATGGAAGAAGGGAGAAGGGAGAGGACCATGTGTAGACAGTGCAATCAGCCGTCCCTTGAGACGATACGAGACGATATTTTTCACACAGCTCGCGCCTATGAGTGGGCGCCAGGCTGAATTTGATTGTGGAGGAAGAGAGGATGGATGGGGAAAGGGAGAAGGATGGATGGTTGGGAGGGAACGGGGATGGAATGGAATGAGACCATCAATTCAGGGTATCCATCAAGCAGCGAAGAATCTGGAAAAGAAGGCAAAAGCCAAAGAACGAAGACACATTGCATTGATTCTCTCGCAACGATTGGGAACGCAGGTGAATATGACATGTTTCGAATTTTTATTGCTCAAAGAATAAATAATTCAAGGGTTAATGTGCCTTCTTTCATTAGGATTCAATATCAGATCAAGCCTATACACAACCTATTTTTGAATAAGATAGTTGTTTTATTTTGCGATAAAGTATAACGAACACACTTTCATTTTCAAAAAATCTGAGAATCACTACGTCTTCCCTACACAAGAAAAATTAGAGATCTGTGCACTTTCCACACCTCGCACAGCATTTCAAATGCAGTTGTTGTTCAACGAAAATTTAGAGTGAAGCCTTTTATCGTTCTGAAGGTCTGCGCTATTTTTGCCCTTTTCATTCTCGACAAGCACAGAACATGACTAGAACAGGAGATTGGATTGCTGCGTCGAGTGTGTGGTGAGAGAGAGAGATGCTGAGATAGAGGAAAGGAGTCGTAGATGGAGAATCGTACAAAGAACACGAGGAAAAGACAGGGATCTTCGATCTAAATCGCAGATTATTAAGTTAAATCGTTGTGAGCTGACGAACTAGCGATCATTTTCTCACAGATTTGGTTCGAATAGGTGCATCCTTGGAAAACACACTTCGCTAAAAAAGATTATTAAGTTGCAACGTTGTGAGATTACGAATCTTTCAGGTCGGTGTTTCACTCATGCTCCAATCCGAGAAGGAGAAGGAAGAGGCGGAGGAAAATGCAAGACGGGACAGCGGATACCATACGGCCGCACCGGTAAGGATCGCATTTGGTATTTGTCTAAATTGAAAGGAGTCATGTAGTCCATTACAACAGTCTGTCTAGAGTCCAGTCTAGAATGTCTCTTGTCCAGTTCATATCAATGTAGATAGAAAGCTATCGAATGGAAAAGTTCGTGAGCTTCGTTCGATTTAGTGCACGGTCCGTGTCTGTAATTCAGTATGGTCATTTCGTTCCGTGTCTACTCCCTCTCGCCTCCCTCTCCTCAATGGATATTGAAGAGAAAGAGAATCGAGGGAACGAGATTATCTCCTCGTCGTCTTTCTGCTCACAATTCACTTATGAAGGACAATGAAAAGTGTCCATCCAATCTGAGAGAAGAAGGAAGACGAAGAGAGAGGGAAACCAAGGGAGAAGTATAAGGAAGATGCTGACCATCAGGGATTAAGAATTATTAAATTTAATATTTTTGGTAGAATATTTTTATTGGTTTCTTGCTGGAGCTATTTACGGGACAGAAAAATATCTCCGGAGTCGAGATTTATGAAAAAACCCATGGCGCAGCTCTGCTCCATAGTGATTTTAACGAAAAAAATCACTATGGTTCTGATTAGCGGAAATAGAATATTTCGAGAGTGAAAGATGTAAGATACTGTAGTTTCGATGATAAGATTTCAAAAATATCTTCATCGCATGTCTATTGAGTGACCTTTCCAACAAAAAAAGAACTTGAAAAAAACAGACGTACTATGCTTTCTTATATTCGGAGAAAATATGAGATCAAACCTTTATTGTAAAAGCTATTTTTGAATAGGAGATGTAGTATGTGATGAAGTACAACGAAACACATGAGCTCAGTAGACAGGGAAGCATATGTGGATTATTGAGGATAGTATTGAATCTCGGGGAGCATTCCACGGAATAACGGAATAAACGGAAAAAGATATAAATGTAAATGATAATACTCAGTAAATCTAAAAAAGGATGAGATTCCCAAAAAATGGTTAAACATAACTAGTTTTACTGAAGCAAATGCATCCTTCATAGTATGCACTAAGTATCGCACGCGTGTGTCCGAGTGCTCCAGTCTGTTGCATCTCTTCAGTTACAGACGTCTACCGTCCACGGAGAATCCGAACTGAATCTGGCTGTGATCCAAGAGGAGAAATCTGTCGTCAGCCACGTTGAAAGCCACGTGGAATCGAGGAAGAGCAGCATGGATATCGAGAGAGCATCGCTCAAACTGTAAGCAATATTTACGATTCTTGCTAACACAGGCTGAAAATGTGAAAGTCTTGCAAAAAAATCACAAATGCGAGGCTAAATGGAAAGTATTCCAGGCCAGTGATGCCCGAAGCAGTGACGATACGGGCCGATTCACCCTCTGATGGATCGATTACTACGGCTACCGTAACCCGCTTAGATCAAGATCCTCCGAATAAGGTCCGAATGAAAAATTTTCGTGTGGCAGCATCAGCTATCAAAGCTTGCAATGACACCATGTATTAATGTCATGCCTAACTGTACACCGCTTTGACAGTGACGTCGACTTTCAGATGGATCGATCGGATTCCTTGTCGTTGTTGTTCAACGAGGACGATGATCTTTCTTCTGTCCTTCACTTCAAGACGCCCCTCCACCACACCGACTCCATTGCAGAATCGAATAGCTCATCCATAGGCAAAAATGAATCAAGACGCTTCAAGAAGGTTCGGCTTCCGCTGTAATAATGCATCAAATGAGTGTGCCAACCCGCCCCCAGCTGATTTCCGTGTTCGATTTGTATTAATGCATAAATCAAAACAACTATAACACATATCTGATTCTAGTTCAAGAAAACCTTGCATCAAAAATCAGTTATTTATATATTTTGAAGAGTAAGAAATCGGGTCGAAGTTCCGCTCGATCGTCCGCGAAGAACAATGGAGCATCAGCGAGAATAGCAAGGAAACAAATGGAACAAGAGAGATCAAAGACACCCTGTAGAGTGGAGATAGAGGAGACGGTAAGATACGTGTTAGAATAGTCCGTGATAGAAAGTGGATTGAGAAATTTGGAAATTACGGCAAATTTTACATCTAGTTGATACAGTCGAGTTAGAATACTTTATCGAGAGCTGACAGTAAATACTTGATCTGGGCGGGATACGGTAGTTCATCGATTTATGATGGATCTTTTTAGATAAGGATTCGCTTGGGATACGGTAGGTTGTCGAGAACTGAAAAAATATTAGGTACGGAAGGGTTAGGTAGGAGATCGAGAAATGCATGGAAATAGTAGATACGGAGAAGGTACGGTAGGGATACTGTTAAGATACTGTAAGGCAGCTTATTGAGAACTGGAGAACTTTTTAGACATGGTGGGGATGCGGTAGGGATACGGTAGATTATCGTGAACTGAAAATAAATTTTAGAGAAGGAACAGTGAGTTTTCAGTAGGAAATCGACATTTACGCATTTGATACGGAGGGTTACGGTAGGGTTGGGGTAGTTTATCGAGAACTGAATGGAAATATTAGATACCGTTAGAATACGGAAGTTAATCGGGAACTGTAATAACGGGCTCTTCCAGCAGTTTGACGATGATCAGCCGTGCACTTCCTCTCTCTCCATCCCCGATCGTCCAATCTCCCGAAGTGATCGATGGGTTGTGTCAATGAGACAGAGAATCGCTCGAGTGCTCACTCGGAGACGATCAACGTGGAACAGATCGCCCAGTGTATCATCGTGAGTTTGTTAACCGTCATTTTCATGTCGTTTATGTCATTTATTTTAATATTCCGCATCACAATACCGAGGAAATCACTGAATCAAGGGGGTCCATGCTTTTGAATCCTTATCTAACGGGTATTGTGGTAATTGTCATTTCCTCTTTCGAAGTTATTTTTGAAAAGTAATCGGTTGATTTAAATTTACAATTTTATGAGCGAAGCTTGCCCCCGAGAGTTCACTCTTTGCACCTGTGAATAATGGTGAAAGGGCATGACGTTGTCCTGAACTATGATTATCAACTTGCCCTTTCACTTCCTTCGCTGAATCTCATTACGACTCACAATTCACATAAAAATAAACTGCACTTCATTATTACGTTCATTACAGTTCATTGACCTTTGCGTGTATTATTCAAATGAGCTTTGGCCCCTGTCAACATTCGTTTCCTCCTCTCCATCGCTTCTGTCCACTCTGCTATCAGCAATATTACGATTCATTTCGAACACTATAACCGTGGCGAGAGAGCATGGGGAAAGCGGAGAGGAGGATACAGTCAGAGACAGCGAGAGAGAGTGCTAAGTGAGGAGAGCGCATTCGAAATTGCCCTTTGACGAAGCAGATAACGGGCCACTGGTCGACACGTTGTAGTACAAATGGATGGAAGGGAGAAGAATTGAGAATGACTACAGAGAACGAGCGAGCACTGTACGATTGATAATAGGGATGGTCATCTCCCCTCGTTCCCCTAAGTGATGAAGGGCTTCACTCATTATAGATCAAAGTGAATAGGAATCGTGACAAAATAGTCATATTGAGACTAATTGGATGGCACATTCCTATCATTGTACTGGGTAGATCAAAGGGTCTGAAAAAGGTGACAAATTAGTAAAATGATGGCGCGCTTCGCCCATCGTAAATCAAAGGAGCTAGGCACCGTGATGACTTAGTCATAATGATTCTAATCAGCAATGATCTTTGCGAAGTGACTTGCTCTTTGTTGTGCAGAATAGAATGGTGACCAATCATCATAGATGGTTTGGTGATTCCTTTCCTCAGAATGTTTCTCACGTCTCTCGTCATTTCTCGGAGAGAAAAGGAAGCTAATGGTAGATGTTCCTTAAAGGGTTTCGTCAGAGGTACGACAAAAAAACGCCATACGACAAAATAAGAGTCGTTTTCTGATGTTCGAACAATTTGTAGTGTAAAAATGACGATAATTGTGACATTTAAGGAGTTCGTCATCGGGCGAGGGCGAAGAAGTGACAGAGGTGCCCGTACGAGAGACGATAAAACCGAACAGTCGACGAGAATCGACGAATCAACGAGGCAGTAACTCACTCGCACCTCCAACGATTCCTCAACCAGCACAGACACTTCTTAGCCCCAGCAAGTACGGTTTTAGCTTCACTAGTGATATTCAAGTGTTGAGTCAAATACGTGAACGATGGTATCGGCATTTCTTGCAATCATAATTTGAGACATAAAATTACACAAGCACCGATTCAGTTCGCGTTCTCAGTGTCGTAACCGGAATTGGGCTTGCGAAACGGAATAGCGTCAAATTTAATGAATTGTTTGAGTGTTACAGCACCTTACAGTAATCTTTCAGTTCGCGATTCTCCGTCTCGCGAAAGATCTCATCCCTTGGCAATTTCACACGGGAACGCATGATCACGTCGATATTCGGGCCGATTATCAGTCGGTATGGTTTTTTGCCAGCTTTCTCTCTATTTTTGCTAAAATTGGCGATAAAATGACCATTTACAGGTCTCGAAAACCGACCAAGGCTGAGAAACGTGCCCACAAAGCCTTCCGCACTATCACTTTCATCGTTGGATTCTTCGCCATTCTCTGGTCACCCTACTATATTATGGTTAGTATTTTGAGGAAAGGAGAAACCGATACCGGTGATTCAAGTATTCTCGCTCTTCTTATTCCGCACTATCTTTCGTTCTTATGATCGGCGAGAGAAAATGTGGAATGTTTGAAGAAGTACGTGCGTTAGCTAGCCCTGGGGGGATCGGTGTCAATTTCCGCTTTGATATTCCCGGAGAAAGAAAGGAAATTGGTAATTCTCCCCCCATATCGAGTCCATGTTTGATCCCTACCCCGCAATTTCTTGGTAAAGCTGATATTGCGCCTTCTGTCCTTTTTCCCATTCACATCCGTCGTTACAGCGAATGGGCTTGAGAAACATTACGGTTGTGGATGAAATCGCAGCCAACGCTGCATTACTTTTCCCTGACGATAACGACCACATTAGTCACACGGTGGAGATATCACACGGAAATGTGCCCTGAGAAGTGTGAATAAGTACTCTTTTACCAACCGCTATCTATGATCTTTGATCTCTAAGCCGTGTGAAGCGATTGAAGTTGTGTAGCCAACCCAGACAGGATAGGTGATTAGGCCACTTATGCGATTGGGTTTGGTCAGTGTCCGTATTGTCTAAGGGACAAAAGTCGGCACTTCTTCGATTTTTGGCCCAGACTTGTCTCGCAGAGTATCCCCTCCCTACCATTCTCATTCACCACCCCCTCCACATTCGGAGCGGTTGTTACCTGGGCCAAAAACCGAAGAAGTTCCCAAAAGTCTCTACGACAAAAAATGGAGGAGAAATCAGTACCCGGTTGGATGCACATTAGACGCTGAAGTGATCGGACAACTTAAAAGGAGAGAGGTTGGATGGAGAATGGAATTAGAAGAATGGAATGACTTCCGGTGAATCAGTGAAGGGTGCAGGGAGAAGGGCGAATTAGCAGATTAAGAGAAGTAGTCAGAGATTAGATTCTAATGGTTATTTGAACCTTGGCATGCAACTGTGATATGCGCAAAGAATTGAATCGTATTCCGACAGTAACTGAGAGAGGCTTTCATAATAGATGGCACAAACAAGAACTAGAACCCTGATTCAACTAGGCTTGTTCCACCTCATTTCTCAATTTAAGGCGACAATCTACGGTTTCTGTCGAGGGGAGTGCATTCCGACCACCCTGTACACGCTCTCGTACTACATGTGCTATCTGAACAGCACGGGCAATCCATTCGCATATGCCCTGGCCAATCGACAGTTCCGCTCCACGTTCCTACGCATGCTGAGGGGCAACTTTAATACGCAAGTTTAGGTGGACAGAACCCCTCTTCAATCCCTCTCGATAGAAATTCATTAGCTAAACCAAACCTGTTGCCTTCTTCCCTTGATTGGGCTCTGATTCAGTAGCCTGACCCCATCGCATTGCATTCCCATTCCATAGAATGCATGCGAGAAATGCAGCTACAGTATCCCTTCTCCATTTCCCAACAACGAAAATTCATTAGCCTAAACCAACCAAGATGCCTTCCTCTTCGCCCTTCTATTTATTGGACCTTCGCTAGGCGCACAATTTCGTATTTATGATCGTCTTGATTAAAGTGAGCCGGAAAGGGCAAATCTCTCCACGTCGTGTGCTCTTTCCTGGGCGAGAGTGCGATATTTGGAGAGTCAGTGCTTTCAATTCAGGCCAGGATCCACCACCAAACGTATTCCCTACGGGTTCAGTATCGTCCCAATACCCGATGACCACAATACACTTATTTACCTGTAAATTCATCACTTCTACTTAACAGAAAGATCGTCAGAGCAATGCTTAGAGTATCCTGAACAATAGCCTTCTCAATGTTTTCTAATAATTACTTTTCGTGTCAATCAGAGCAGTATTCTCGTAATTTGTTTTATTCAGTCCTTTTTCTCACTACCGGTGATCTCACGCACCCTTCTCTTCATTCCGGATATCGGTTATCGCTTTAATTATTCACTATTCTCCCCTTACTCTAACAAACCTTTCGCCTATTTTGTCATTCATAGTTAATGTTTACAGAAAGCCATCGATAAATATATTATTACAATTATTTGAAGCTCGTTTCACATGTCCAAAAAGTAACGGAAGAAGAGGGTTACAGTAATCCTCACACTTTCGTTCATTTTTCATTTCATCAAACATTTTGCAGAGAATGCTTCAACTCTGTCTTAGTGAGCAATGCCGGCACGATCCTTTACGAAAATTCGCATTTAGAATAGTCCTGAAATGAGTATTAAAGATACTGTATGCATAGTTCTCAAGCAACAATATTCTCTTTCAATTTATAATTTTATGTATTCAGGTGCCTAGCCTCTTCGCTAAACGAGCTAGCGGTAAATTAATACATGAGTATCCATATATTGTGCTATTTAAGCGATTGTATATGTATCTCAAAGGCAAGGGTCTTTCTCTTGTCTCCCTTCGCTCGGGGTCCCGACGCGCTTTCCCTTCTCTCGCGCGCTCTCCACCATACACAGCACGTGATGAAACGGCGCTCCCTCCGAATCGATGGGAAGCGAGGGAGTGTTTGTCAGTGAGAGAGACGAGACAGTGAGAGAGCGCGGCGGGGAGAGGCGGCGGAGGCGGATGGGCGGAGTCTCAGCAAGGGGGAGGAGGGGGAGGGGAGGGAGGAAGGGGCAGGCAGAGAGAGACAGTGTCACTCGCTCAGAACGGATAGCTTCCGATCGGTTGACCATGGTTAGTCTCTCCCAATTCTGCCAGTTTCCTCCTCTTCTATCACCTTCCATCATCCTCAAAGGGGAGTTGCCACTAGGCAGCAATGCTAACGAGTGTGTTGATCTCTGGTATCATATCATACCCGTAAGCCATTCTGTCGAGTGGCTCTCCCCCATTCCGAGTGAGGATGCCTAGTCTCCCTTACCCTACCATACCCCTGCCCCGAGGAACCCTTCACTGGGCTCGGTGGAATCGCTTTCGGGTGCGCGCGGCATTGCTTTGCCGTACCCGTAACGTTTCTACCGAGCACTAACAAGGGTCTCCCTCCCTTCCTCCCTTCCGATCCCCCCACTACGAGAGTGTCTCCATTTGCATAGTGTACGTGGGGGACGGAGCAGTGACGAGCAAATACAGAGAGTGGGGAAGAGAACGAGGGAGATGATCGGAATGACCACAGGGATGTGTGTCTAATGAGGTTGTTATGCATAATATGATGTACTTCAGGGACGAAGTGCTTCCTAGAATGTGCTAGAGTATCTGATCTCTTAAACTCACTGTGGGTATTCGGCCTCGTGTTCTCTTCTCTCAAGTCGAAAGTCGCCATAGTGACTGTGTGAGGCAATAGCATGTGGTTGGTCCATGCTGCTTTTAGGGGAAATGAGAGCGAGAGTGAGAGAGACTGCAGTCTCAAGTGCGGTCACGAGTCTAGTCGAGAGAGAGGAGGGAGGGGAAGAAGCAGGAGAGAGCAAAGAGCGTAACGGATGACCACATCATATACCTTACCTAGGCAACTAAGAACAGTCAAAGACGACACACCGAGCAAGTAACCAACTCTTATCTCTCCTCTCGTCTCCTCCACTGAGTAGTTTTTGGCGCCAAAAAAGGATCGCGGTGCCATGCGCGGTGACCATTTCATCACAAGGAGTGAGTCAGAGCATTGGTTAAGGGGGAGAGGGAGAGGAGGGAGAGAGAGGCGATCGGGATTGTGTCCTCTCCCCGCTGTTGCTTTCAGCTCCCTCCCTCCCCTCTCTCTCGCCTTTCCCTTGTCTCTCGGCATCTCACGAGAAGAGTGGTTGTCTCACGTGAAAAACAACCCCCGTGACGGGAGGAGGGAGAGCGGGGGGAGAGGAGGGAGGGAGGGGAGATTCCTTGGCTGGCTGCCAACGCGAACGGAGAGCAGGACACAAACACGCAAATAGACGGAGAAGAAGAAGGGGAAGCAGGAGAGAGTTGTGTATCTAGAATGGGTGATTGGGAGAGAGAGAGGTGAGTGTGTTAACAAGGAGAAGTGATTAGAGATCGAATGAGCGATGAGAGAGGTTCATTGATCTTTCGTATTTGGAATTGTAGTAGTAGGGATATATTGCAATAGTTTGAATCTAGATGCTGATACGTGTGATTTGAAGTTAAGATTAGTTGTATCTCCATCCCTCATGCTCTAATACATGTGCGATTAGCCAAGAGGATTGGCGAGATTATCGAAGCGTGTGTGTGGATATATCCGTGCTAAGATCTCGTCAAGCCTCAGAAAGAGAGGATCATCCATAATTGCCCCCGGTGTGTCCTTATGCTCTCTCGATGGCACCTGTCCATTCACGGGTCAACTATGGATCTCTGATCTCACGTGTCTAGTCTGGAGAGAGTTTCTCTAGAGGGGGAGAGAGTTCCTCTGGTATCCCGCAGTGAAACCTGTGATCTTTGTACGACTTCATAAGATTGTACCTGCTCTCCACGGGCCATTCATGGACTCCCGAGAGTATCTAGTCTGGAGAGTGTATGAGAGGGAGTGAGTTCCTCTAGATGGCCTCCCGCTGTGTAACTTGTGTTCTATGGATTGCTTCATAAGATATTGTGTCTTGATCACACCTGTACTTTCCCGGGTCACGGATTCCCGCGCGACCTTGTCTAGTCTATAGCGAGGGAGTTAGCTCGCATAAATGGCACATGGACTCCAATGGTGGACTCCCGCCTAGAGAAGTTCCTGTAGATGGCATCCCTCTGTGATCTCCCCCTGTGCTCTTCCCTCGCCCTTTCCCTGCCCTCTTGAGTAATTCACGGTAATCACACCCGGCACTTGCACTCACTTTCCCCTCTCTCTCTCTCCTTTTCCGAGTATTCATTAATTCAGAGTAGGCAATTGACGAGACTGGCACGACGATTCTCTCTTTTTGCCCCCTTCCTCCATCCTCTCAATTCTGGGGATATACAGCAGGTGGCCTTCTCCCTCCTCCTTCTTCCTATCATTCCTCCTCTCCCATTCCAGCTAATCGTCTCTCTTTTTCTCTTGCCGTCTCTGGATTTCGTGTGCTCTCTGCGCATCCGCTTTTTGCACTACACACCCCGGCCACGTTCAGTTTTATTACAAATCCGACGTGTCCAGCGGGCGATGAGAGAGTGTGGAGAATGGAGAGAGTGAGAGAGAAAAAGAGATAGAAGGGAGAAGAAAGATCGAGAAGACACAGAGAGAGATGGAGAGTGCTGATAGAGTTCTTAAGCGTCGTATAGATCAAAGATCAACTCCCTCTTCTCATTACCCATTTTCCCCCCATTCTCATTATCTCATTTGAATCCACTAAGGGTATTGGGTCTGAGTGGGATTGGAAGAGGAGGGAGGGAGATGCAATTGAGGATCGAGAGAGAGAGAGGTCTGCACCCAGAGGAGGAGAGACTACTATTGAGAGTGCAATGAGGATTGGAAAGGGCGGATGTACTCTAAGGGAAAAGTACAAAGGGAAGAGGGCCGATGGAGGGGAGGAAAGAGGAAGAGGACATCGGAAATGGAATAGCAGATTGAGGAAGAAGAGAGAGACACTGGGTATGGTGATCATTTTACCACCTCCGTCTCTCCTCCTTGTTATGCATGCATAGTAGTGGTATACTGATAGGGAGAGATCGCACTCTTTCGAGAGTGCGAAGTGAGAGGGTGAGAGAGTGTGAGGAATGAGGAGACAGGGAGAGATAAGAAGCGAGAGGGAGAGACAGTACATGGGAGAGGGAGAGTGAACTAGGCAGGTTAGAGGGAGAAGTAGAGACAGTGCATAGATTGAGGAGAGATGGGCGGAGATGGGGAGAAGAGGGCATCTGTCCCTCCTTCTTCTATCATTCGTTGTACAATTCAGTGGGCCTGACTCGTCCTTCTCCTCTCTACTTCTACTTCTCTTCCTTCATCTCTTCCTTCCCCTTCCTTGACCTACCCTCACGGTACGTGCAGTAGTCTCTTCGGCTGAATGGCAACGAGTGTGTGTTCGAATATTCATACCCGTAGCCCTTCTGCCGCAGAGAAGCACTACACCTGTCTCCTTCCCCCTCCCTCCCTAATCCTCCCCCCTATCCATTTCCCAATCTGCGCACCTGGTAAGCGCCTATGATGTAATAACACAGACGGTTGGGAAAGAGAGAGAGAAGCAGAAGGAATGGGCTGACTCAGATCGTGATGAAATCTATGGAAAGAGGGGGAAGGAGCTGCCTTTCTCATTTCCTAATACCGCAAGTTTCTCTAGCCAGCGAGTGTGGGCGAGAGGGAAGGTGAAATCGGGAGTGAGCAGAACATTTCTCGAAA
This sequence comes from Pristionchus arcanus, assembly GCA_900490705.1. NCBI lineage: Eukaryota > Metazoa > Nematoda > Chromadorea > Rhabditida > Neodiplogasteridae > Pristionchus > Pristionchus arcanus. The sequence goes on along the minus strand of LS488627.1, from coordinate 207,720 downwards.
GAAGGGAGGGAGAGAGACTGGAAAGTGGCAGCTAGTCGTTGAATCGGAGTGTGTAATGGAATGTTACGAGTGATAACTGGGGAGGAGAAGGAAAAAGAAGAGATAGGGAGAAGGAGGAAGGTGAAGAAGGAATGGACAAGAGCTAGTACGGCTAAGTTGAACATAATACTGATGGATTACGGTAGGAAGACGTTGGTGGCTAAATCGCGAAATTTCTGTAGAAGGAATCATATTATTGTAGCTTTTCACCCATCTTGGGCCATTGTTCTCTTTTCATCTGGTTGTTTACGTCTCCAGTGGGTCCAACTGCATGTACTGGGAGGGCAGCGGAAGAGGAGGGTAGGTCAAAACAACCGCTCTCATAATTCCTCTTTATCTCTCGTCGATGCTGTGTGAATGATCTGGGTAGTTCTCGAATGTGAGTCACCGAGGAATGGACGAACTCTCTCGATTCTTCATCCTTTCTCGCTTCTCTGATCAAAGAGAGAGCATGGTTAACTGAGAGATCCCAGAATAACCGTTCTTCCTTCCTCTCTTTCGCCCTCTCTACATGTGCTAGTGATAGGTTCCATCTGTGCATCGAAAGAGGGGCAAATCTGGCTGCTTCTTCCTCTTCTCACCATTCAATTTAATGGTGTCGAGACCACCTGCGTGTATTTCCATCGTGTAATGGGATGAGGAATCTCCCTCTGCCTGACACGGAATGAAAGGACGTCCCACCCTCTCAATGGCTTAGTACACGAAATGGACCTCGGCTAATGTGAGCAAAAACGCGACGAATGGCTCGGTGGAGGTCAGAGAGATTACGAGAATTTAGTACGAATGAAGAAGGATTTCACACCGAACGACATTTCACCATATTCAAATACATATTTCTGTGTGAAAAGGCCTGTCTAATCCATTTACACTGACTCCCGATAATATATAGTGCATTATTAAAAAATCTAAAACATTATAGCGAAAATGCATACTAACGAATTTTGTGAATGAATCAAACAGCTGTAGAATATAAGACTATCTATAAAAAAGATATTTAATTAAACATTTCTAAAATATTGAAACATCAGTTCTCGATCCCTCGAGTGCGTTACCGTATTCGGCCGTTCTGCCGTTCTTCTTGCTGGTGTTGTGGTGGGACTTTTAAGTAATTTGAAGTGTAGAGCTAATTTACTAATTTAACACGTATTTCACTAATTATACATTTAAAATAATTAAGAATCAATACGGAGTATCAACTCTGTATCCTCCATTCAGTTTTCCTTTTTTATCCAAGTTTATAGGCGTATTTCGCTAACATTTCCTTCTTTCAGGCTCGGCTAGGCCATCCATAAAGTAGGCAGTAGTCAAGAAAAGAAGTAGTAGAGTCGATCGAAGATGATCTGCGAGGAAAAGCCGCAAGTGTGAGTTACTTTTCTATAATTGACTGGTTTCCTCATTTGCTGAAATTATTTATAAGTAATATAAATAATCATTTTCTGCAGAGTCGAGTCTGACGATGAATCATTAAACACTGATACGAGTGGTTCCGAGACACTGCGAGAGAACATGTCATCGCCAGAGCCCTCAGTGGAATCCGATGGACAACCCGATATCCGAGATGTGGAGAATCTGACCGAAGAAGATCAAAAGGCCATTGGGTACTGGGACCCACAGAGACAATATCAGTGAGTGTTCCATTATGCATGACTCTAGATAATGTGTGATCAATTGTTTCTTGATATTCACAGAAACTATTCAGTGAAATCTCGGTGGACGCGGCTCACATTGCTATCACCAAGGTTATTTCACATCGACGATGATCTTCGTTGTCGATTTGGAGCAGAGGACGCTCAGTGAGTAATGAAAGAAGTATGGAAATGAACACGATGGACACTTTTTAGAAGAATTGATCGAGAGAAATGGGCCTCAAATGCCCTTTCTCATTGTGGATGACAATAGAGAAGACTGCAATAGACTGATAGATGAATATGAAGAGGTGAGACAATCGTTTTTCTCCTTTCAGCGGCTGATGTATATGTCACAAAATAGCAAAAAAATCGTTTATTGTTCAGGAACTGAGAGAACTTCAACTTAGACACGACTACTTAGCAGATTCACTGAAATCAATGCACATGAGGTGAGTGAACGAACGAAAAATTGAAATGATATTTAATTACATTTGTATACATTACAGATCGTAATGTAGCAGAGTCGACTCATGGAAAAGTTTGGAGAGGTTAGGTCTACAGTATTGAAATATTCCAGTACTCTACAGTATTCAGCAGTATTCCAATTGTCTACAATAGTCTACAGTATGGCAATGAGTACTGTATTGCACTAACATTTATGGCAAATTTTAACGTAATCTTGAAGTAGGTGCAGCGAGGATAAAAACAATATTAGATAACCAAAATTAATGAAAAAATGTTTTTTGCAGATCCTGGAAGATGACACGGTTGAAACTCATGCTGATGATATGTCATCGAATGTCTTCAATCCCAATGCTGTGGTGAGTTACAATGGAGTCTGCATTTTGAAATGAATCAATTACGATCTTTCACCGAAAATATACCTGGAAGCTGGAAGCTCTAACTGATGATTGGAAGCTCTAACTGATGATTATTCCAGGAATTCGTACCTGGAGTCCCGTGGCGAATGGAGATTCCCGAAAAAGTTGCCATTGACAAACCGAGTGAGTCTTGATCACAAATTTTCTCTATTCCGATGCAATCGTTAACTACTTTCGACCAATATGTTTTTTCAGTGGCCTCATCAGTGGCCTCATCGTCAGACGAGTTGGCGAGAAGGTTTCCAAAGTTGAATCTTGAGGTAATTGATCGATAATATTGATGGCTAATTACATATAAAAAATTATATGATGTGTTTCAAATAAATTAAACTCCATATTTCACAGGAAGCTACTATCACCTAATTCGATGATGATCGTCAAGAAGAAAGTTAACTGGTGATCGCGTACTGTAACTTGCGTTCTAAGTGGATTGAATTTTCATTATAGATCAACTTGTTGAATTTTGTAATACTATATTTTACGTACTGATGTTGTATAGTTGCTTTGATTTTTATCTCTCACTGTTTACGAGTTTCATGCAGGTTCCCACACAACTTTGTACCAGATGCAAATCCGGCCAGATTATCAATCAAATCATCGTATTTTCTACGTAATCTCACTGTTTTTTTGTCAATTATTGACACACTTACTGATGTTAGACATTTGCTGCATTATCCGTCTTCTATCATATACTTTTACTTTCTTTTATCCTTCTTAATCCTTGTTAATGCCCAATTTAATTTTATCTCGAGACTATTCGTCCCAAATAGTGGAAATTCTCATATTCCGTCATATTATCGCAAAGCGACGATAGTGACAATTTCCTCAAATAAAACAATCATACATTCTTTCTTTTTTGGAAACTGATATACCCATTACACTCTTTCGTTAAATTCTCTTTCAAATAATATGTCAGGAATTTGCATTAGAAGTTTTTCGAAGTTCTTGAAGGTCGCCCATTCTTGAAATTGTAGTTATCGACTTATGAATTATGAAATAAACTCTTTATTAGAATATATGAATACGTTGCACAGAATACAATCAACTTCCAACCATCTCGGTCCCTCTACTCATCTTCGTGCTCACCGCCCAACAAACGCAACAATAGGCCTGCATTCGAGGTAAACTTTGCTGATTGAAATGGAATAAAATGGGTCTGAAACTGACAAAACCACAGCAGTATGAAGAGCTGCATTTATACGCGCTCCATTCAAGACTTTTTTGTACGTTGTGTGTTCAGAAATTTTGTCTAATTGCTTGTAATCTATTCGTTCAGAGCCCTTCACTCTACCGCCCTGGCAATGTCGCTCGTAGCTTCGAGTCTTGTTTCTAGCCAACTTCCTCTTCCGGCAGTCGGAGTTATCAGAGCAGGCAAAGAAGCAGAAGCCGATCAGCATATGGTAATGGAACTGTCTCTCGTTGATTAATGCTTGCACAACAACCTGATATTCACGGAAACTAATTATCTTATCGTTAAACAAATGGAAAATGTTTGCAGAGAGAAAACAACCACCTGCAAGGAGTTAATCGATGGTGATTGAAAGATATTCAGACGGCTCTCTCTCTCCATCGACCAAGGAGCATATCAGAGATCAAGTGCCATCAATAATATTAATCTGCTTATTTTCCTTGCTCCTTAGTGTCAGTTATCTGTCACTTGCTTAGATATCCCAATAATCACTGGTCCCTTATGAATTGTATAGAATAAATTTTTTTTTAAATCTGTAGTGATGATTCAGAAGTATGTCAGCTGAATAGTACCACCTACCTTCCATCTATGAGTATGCTCCCTAGACAATTCTGTTCGTACTTCAGACCAAAAATAATTGTGCTCTTTTGATTATCTGGTTTTACCCAGAATAATGGCGTCATCCTTTCATGGAAAGGCTAACTTTTTGATGTACTTGAGCTTTGAATAACAAACTCGTCGGTTTAAGTGTGGCAAACATCTCAGAAGTCTCATACGACGTCAACCTACGCAGTCGACCTCCGAAAATGGGAGAGATTCGTGTAAAGCAGGTGCATGAGGTGTCTCTGGGATATATTCGTTCCGCTTGAGTCGCTGCCTATCGAGAGAGACAAGAGACAAGTCTTGCAACACAAATAACGTCTGTGATGTCATCAAAGAGCAAATCGACCTTTGCTATCACCTTGAAATGATGATCAAAACAACCCTTTGTCTACGTGAAATTACCACTGATATTGCAAACAAGGATGCATCACTTTATCATCGTTCGATAAATGGGGGCGGTAATATTCTCCATGGATGGTACAGACAGTTGAGAGGATCTCTGAAGGGTCAATGGGGGGGGGTGTGTAAAGCATCGAGTACGGAGTCTAGTATTCGAAAGGGAAGAGGGGGTAGGGAAGGGGAAACGAATTCGGTGTGCAGAGGAAAGTGCGAAAGCGTGCGAAAAATATTATAAAGGCTATGGAGCGGTGCGGACTATCCGATTCAAGTAGGACGATATTATGACTGCGAGATGTTGGAAGACGGGAAGGGGAAGAACACAAACATACACACATACACACAAACAAACCTAGAGCGTACGACTATCAGGGGGAAAGATAGATGGGGGTGTGCGGGACTTCGTGTGATCTTTGATCGATTAACTCTCGAGCTCAGCTCTTCTCACTGTGGGGCAAGAGGGGTGTTGATTAGACCGAATGAAGGGATGGAATGGATGGGACGGGGGAAGAGATCAGAATAAATAAGTGACTAGTGTGTATAGATCGAGAATCGAAGAGGAAGATATAGTGGGATGGAAGAGAATGGAGAGATTAATTCCTCGTGAACAGACATTGGATCGGAGAGAAGTAGCAATTCCTCGGGTATGATTTCTTCTCTGAGGAACGACGTGGTCGATCGGGCATCAGATCTCTCGTGTGACGAGAGGCAACCTCGCGTTTGACCTCACTGAAAAGGATTGATTTGGTTCGGAGCGGTCGCTCTTACCAGTATCGAGTAGGTTCAAGCAGTAATTTCATTAGACTCTGTGCACTAAAAGTCGCTAATGTTGTTATGCCAGATATTAATTTCGCTATCACCAAGTCTATATAAAATCTATGCGTGCGCATTAGTTGGTCGGGAAGATTTCATGGACACTCGTCTCTCGATTTGTCCTTGCACTCCACCTCACGTGTGGTGCACTTTGCTTGCAACTAGTTGGCCGAGCTCGTATCAATCCGTAACTCCCCACTAACCTTCATCGCCGTCCAACTCGAGAAAAATTCACCACAGACCCCCATTTATTTCTGTTCAATTCCAGCAAAAATCTGCTCAATTACTGTTGTAGACCGGAAACCATTAGAAAAATGTACGAAAATATTGGATTACTTTTCAATTCTTGTGATCCTTCGAAATAGAATTAATTTTCACCCCCAATTTAGTGGTTCTTTTTGATCAGCGTAAGAGCTCGTTGTTCTTCCGCCTACGTTGGCTATTTGCGTTAGCCTTTGCTCTTATATCCCAAGGGTGGGGCGTGTGTATTTGAGGGATATGAACTATCAATATATACTCAGAAATATATACGATACGATGGTCAAGTTATCTCTGTCTTTCTCGAATAGGTGGGAATTCCCAGTGGATACTCTTCATGTGATTACCCAGTATCGGATCATATCACAAACAATCAGAATCGATGGGTCCCTGAGGAGCTAATGGGTATACTTGACTACTTGATTTGCCTGATGACTATTACGGTGGAGCCTTTGCCCTTTTGTTTAGATGTTTTCGAGGGAAGCTCGAACTACTCAATCAAATCGAGTGATGTTGCGTACTGTCTCGTGATTACAATGACTGAAACGGCCTTCGCTTTTGTCTTCCTCTTTGTTCGCAATCAGTGATGACGGAATTGATGGAAATGAACCATGCTACTAAACAAGCATGAATGTATTCATGAAGCAACTTGGAAATACCAATCTCCTAAAGCATAGTATAGTCCCACTTTGCTGATCGAGCTATATACGAAACGGGATGGGTGCTTGCCATATTACGGATATTGGTCGGTGGCCCCATCACTCTAGGTGAAGGGTCATTGCGTTTATGCTGATTAGCCTTCTCATGCATCCCTTCATTGTCTCCCTCTTCTTTCCTTTTGCAACAATAAGCACGTGGGGGTGGAGAAACTATGTCGAATTGTGAGGGAGGAAAGGGAGATGGAATTCGAGCCACAGCCATGACTCAGATTACTACGACTAGCCATAGAGTCATTCCGTTCTTGTGAAACACGCTCATTGCCCACTTATCCGATTGGCCTTCCCACTACCCAAATGCTTTTTGTTCTTCTGTTTCATGGAAAGATTATCGAGATGGGATTGAGGTAGTAATGAGATCTCTCTTGACTATACGCACAATGTCCATTTAGGAGCATTGGATTGCGCATGCGGTCAGTCATTTCCACACTTCTTCTATTGCATCTCTCGCTCGAGAAAGTCACGGCTGCCCTTCGGTGTAACAACGGGAAAACTGCACAGTGGCACAGTGGAATGGAGAGGGGTTGCGGGGTGAAGGGAGAGGGGGGAACAAGCGGCAAGCACTCCGGTGACATCATCAATATGAGCAACCTCTCACCCCCGCAAACCTGGTGAGAGGCACTATTTTGCTCCCTTCGAACCATCGCTAAGAGCTCCCCCTGACTCATTGAGAAAACAGAACGTCCCACCCCGGAATGGGGGACAACGGAAACTGTATGGGTGGAATGAATTGCTAAGCGATGAGCTGGTTTCGTTTCGACATCTTATCGAGTTCGGCGTGGTTACACTTGTGCAGTTCACGGGGAAGGGAAAGCCAATGCGCTCTTTTCCCACCCTTCATTCATCTCGATGAAGGAATAGACTGGTTACTGTACGCGTGGTGATTGCCTACTGTTAATAGAGCAAACAACACGCCGCCGGGTGGGTGTTAATGTAGCGCAGCCGCATGTGAGAGCACACATATAGATAGGTTGTTGGTTTATTAGTGGTGGTTTGTGTGGATTACGGTATCGGTTTGATTACGCTCAAAGGAAGAGCGATGACTCACTTCAACAATTCCTCGTAGACCATCCGATTGAAGTTCATGGCACTGGTGAGAGTGGCCATGGCCAGCAGAAGAGACAGCAACACGTACAGGACTCGCATCGAGGAAGAGAGATTGGACGTCTGAGATTGAGGAAATCAGAGGTAGAGCATAACCAACGATGAAGGAAAGGACATCATGAACGGAAAGAGCGAAGACAACGTGCAAATGACAGAGGGACTCTAGGATGAGAAGGAAGGATGAATTAGAGGAGATGACGTAATGAGAGATGAGGTCATCCGAGTGCACTACGAGTAGGAGGGATTACGGTATGGGGTCAAGAATAGAATGATAATTGGGGGCTTCCCTCTCTCTCTCGGAATCATTCTGTCTCCTCTCTTTCAAATGTGCCTCTCCCTTATCGGTTATGGGGTCAAAGAGCGTTCGGAGAAACGAGAAAAGAGAAAGACACAGCACAGCCAATAAGTGGGAAGAAGTCGAATGGCAAAAGAGGAGCGAGTAGAGGGAGAGAGAGATAGTTGATAATGGTAAAGAGAGGGGGGAGTGCTCTCGATTGTGTCTCATCAAGACAGGTTGAAGGGAGGGGTCGATGAGACAGGGGACTTCCCTTCAACGAACACTCTTCTGAAGTCTATTCCCGAAGCAAATGGGGCGGAGCGAAGCGAGTTGTCGTATGTGTGATCCCGCCTCTCGTAGAAAACTACTGCGAAGAGGAGTGGGGAGGAAGGGGGCGGAGCTTCGAAAGGGTGTGTTCCCTTAAGGGCGGGCTGAGCGGCGATGTTGATGTAGTCCCCAGATGGTTCGTCATCAACCAGCTGATCAGGAGGGAGGAGGGACAGGGAGAATCTAGGAGAGGTGCTCCCTCTCTTCCCTTTTCCCCCGCGGCGTGGAGTGAGCAAATAAATGAGTTGAAGACGTTCACCAGATGAAGAAATGGATGGAATTGGAATGAGTGGGGGGGAAGGACCAAATAGGAAACGACGAGGATGGATGGAAGACGAAATGAATGGGATTCCACTGTGAAATACGGTTAACGACGTTCCGACGACGGGGAGATTCTCAATCTTAATGGAAGCATCGCCAAATGAGATGACCGGGAAATTTGGCGTCACGAAGACGTGTGGAAATGAATGAATCAAAGCGGAAGATGGAAATGAGTGGGGGAAGGAATATGACTGGGCTGTTGACTAAAGTGGCTCGATCGTCGCTGCTCATCAGCTCTCCGTTGATAAGCGATAACGGCTGTCGTCATGCAGAGGCGTTCGCTAATGAGCCGAACGCCTCCCGCAGGGGATCTTTCTGTCTGACTCTCTCTCTTTCCCATACTCTCTCGCCTTCTCTAACCGAAAAAACTTCATTTAACAGAAGAGACAAGCCAATAGGGGTCCCTCAACGCCTGTATCGTCCTAATTCACCCATAAAGCATGCGAAACCAAGAAAAGCCTTCGAGAGGCTCCCTGAGGCTAAAATGTGTAGCCAGCACGCCCGAAACTGTCATCAATGGCGTCCGATTTCGTTGAAAGCAGGAGGAGATAAGAAGGAAGCGTGAGGGACTAGAAGTGGGATGAAAAGCGATACGCGACGTGAGAATGGACTAATGCGCGCGCAGACACAAAGACGACATCACCGGGTAAATGTCAGAGACAACTAAAAGTAGTAGTAGTAAAGTAGTAAGTCGGAGCCTCCGCGGCTACGGTGACGGGTTTCAGCTGCGATTGCAGGTGAAAATGTGGGAGGGGCGGGAGGAGGGAGGGGGAGGAGGGAGAGGAGGGGAGGATAGATTGGGAATCAAACCGTTCCCGTTCTGCAGCTGCCCCAATCTTCTACACCCACAGACGAAAACAACTGAGATTCTGAGACTAGCGAGGCAAGAGATAAGATTAGCCTTTATCTGTCACCAGCAAACGATCTTTGGAACGAAAGTGATATAACAATAAGGGATGGTGTTTGGTTGGAATAACCCGGAGAAAGGGAGCTAGGGTCTCACAGGGAAATAAGTTACGTCATTACAAATCGGGAAGGTCAGGTCATCTTTAAAGTCTAATCGGCTCGCTCTTGCGCGTACGCTTGACTTTTAAAGATGTCGGCTGGCCTTACTTGACTTTAAGGTCGTAGCCTTAATTCCCTGTGAGGTTAGCCGATCACAGTTGCGAATGGAATACCTCGGGGGCAGAAAGAAGAGAAGAAGCGAATAATATGATAAGCAGGAAGAAGAACGGGAAACAAGTAGTGTCGAGGAGGGAAAGTTATCACAGACACAGACAACGTCCGAAATTGGAACGGTTAAACGGGAAAAGGGGATATGAAAAAGAAGGAGCAGAACACTAAGACACTTGGCAAAATGACGAATACTCTTTGAGACTACGGTGGAGTCACTGAGGGAACACTCGGGTAGAGGGGAGGATGGAGGGAAGGGAACGATGCCGCAAGCGAGTTCCAGAAATGTGTGGGTAATCAATCACAATAATAATAGAACAATAATAATAAGCAACTCCTCAACGGGAACCAAATTTATAGAGAGGATATGGAGTTGTGAGGGCCTAAAATGGACACTACTATGGGGGGCTCAAAGGGAGGGGATCTTCAATTATGTTGCAGGGAAGGGGTACGCTCTTAAGAGGGCTCAAAGGCTGTCATTGCCTGTTGTAGGGCGACCAAAACACGAGGGAAGTCGTCGTCAGAAGTACGCTCGTGTAGGTAGTCGAGTAGGATTCGATTCGCCCTCACTTTCGATGTCAATCTGCAAACAGAAAACCTGAACCACCATTACACTTCAGATTCCTCACGTCGCTATTTCAGTAAGCTCCAATCTATTTGTTACTAAATCCGGTTTTCGCTGACACTGATCTTTCTTGTGCTTAAATCTACATCATACGGTTCGCTGAAGCACTAACTATGACTCTAGTGTGCTCTAGCTTTTGCCTTCCCTTCCCATATGGCCCATAGAGTGCAGTGTAATGAGATCATCGAAGCACACTCGCACCTCCTCTTCCTTGCCTAATCAAACAATCGCCTCGCTCCCTTCCGGCCAGGGGCCACAACAGGAAGAGAGTGGACAGACGAAAGGGACAGATATGGGAGATGACGCCTGTGGATTCTAGTAATAGGACAGGGAGAAAGGCCAAACAAAGTTGGGATGACCCACTCCGAGGAATTCATATCAAGTTTCGCTTTCTGTACAGCATCTGAGCGATTTTTGACCAAACAAAGGTGTGTGTAATTCGAAAACATGTGAACTTGGCGATTTTTTGAGGTGATGAGATCATGCGCACGAGGTGCCATTCCAGCAATAGAACAGCTGATGGGTGACCAATTTTAGGCAAAACACACCGTATGAAACTCTAAACCATGTGAGCACACACTAACGCAAGCATCATCATCTTGTTGTTGACGACTCATGGGAATTTTCGAAATGCGTAAATGAGATCTCTTGGGTAAATAAAGAGGCATAAAATACGACTGTTAATGATGTGCATATTTTTCAAAAAGATTCGATGCGATCATACTCTACGTAGAGAGAGAGAGAGAGATCTCCCGTTTCTGTTTCCATGGCGTATTAATCGAATCGGTACACGAATCTCTCTCCTCTGCATAACATCCTTCTCACCTTTTCACCGATTGACGAGATAATCGTCGTCTCCTTCGCAGAATTCGCTCAATTTCCTCGATTTTCGCCCGGAGATGCCTGAGAAGGAATGAGAAATCGGGTTATCGAAGGAGAGAGAAAGGGCATGATGTCAGTAGGCAATCTCACAGTGGTGGGGGAGTATTCAGGACTACAAATTACACCCAGATGACATTTGGGAGTTAAGTAAATAGGATGGACTAATCCTAAATGCGTCAGGCTCCCACACGAATAAGGAACTAGACGCATTTGACCGATTAAACGTGCTCCCGGATTGTGGGCTACTGCTCCCCGAGGTCAAGTCGATAAAGCCGATATATGATCCTGTAGTCACTACGTATTTCCTCACACTGTTTCATTGACTCTACAAGCAAGGGAACAAAACAATACTGCCTAAGGTTGTGATGTACTTGTGATTAAGGTTGTGCTAAGAATGTGATGGTCTGAGAAACGAAAATACCTGCTAAGATTGTGATTGGTCTCTCCCTTGCCCAGTACGGCTTTCCATCGAACGGTATCCGATAGACAAGCTAGGGCGTAGTAGACGAGATTGCTACTGGTGAACTGTAGGCCGGAAGGAAACTCGAAGCTGTCCAGTGGCCTCAAACTGATCATAAATTGCAATCGGATTCGTAATCGGAATCGTATTGTGTTGTCAGCTCGTTCAATATAAGAGACCTTCCAAGAGAGATCATACCTACCCCATGTGTTATATTTTCAAAACCTATATTCCAATCTTCCGTGGGTGATCTTCAAAGATCTATTATCGTGAGATGCTGTCTAGCTATAGCATGCTCGCCCTTTCTTCGCCCTCTCTCCTTTCCTAGAGAGTTCACGGCTCTCCCAATGATCACGAACTCTGACCACTTCGCATTGATCTTCGATAACATCCCTCCATCAGCTGATGCTGTTGTGTACCCCCTTTCCGATCTCTCATCGCTCCTTGTTTAGCATATGTGTTTGCCAGATATTTCACCCGCACAAGAAATCACGAGAAGTTCGTTGGCAGGAATATTGGGAGCAGCACTACTAAGTGATAGGAGATCTCTTTTGATCAGGTAAACAGCCAAAAACCGGAGATGGATCACTCCACTGTTATCCGCCCGTCTAAGAATAATTCCTGCCACCGAAAATAGCAAAAACGTGATGCATGGTTAAGTGAGCATCCGGAGTAGGAAGTTTTTGCATGTGTGAGGGTGTCATCATGTCATTCCTAAGATCTTAAGTTGCGAATACATCTACGATCGGGGTAAAGAGCAGGTACAGTTCAAGTTCGAGATCTACACATGGCAAAAAATCATGTGAACGTCTTAGTTCCGGGTATTTTCGATTTTCTGGTCATTTTCTAGTGCTCACCGATCTGCAGGTAGGAAGTAAACAGATGGAAAGCGATTCATCTTGAAGTTGAAGGGCAGATCGTACCGAGTAATGTCGAAACTGTAAATAATATGCTTAAAATATCATTCTTTCGCAGAAAGTTGGATAAATCCGACATTCTGCAAATATCAATCACTATTTTTCTTGGTATTGAATGTGCAGGTGTTTATTCTAGAACGCACGCATGATATAATCATTTCCTGATATTAATCATGCGTAATGATGGATAATATTAAAGATTGAAGGTCATACTGGAGGAAATAGATTGGACAAATATATATGTTTTGCATGTTATTTCGTTTACATGTGTTTATGCCGGGGAACTGCGAGATATAATCATTTCCTGGCAATAGTCAAAGGTTAGACAGCCGTGAAGATTGAAGGTCGTGGAGTAAAAATAGATTGAGTGATCTTCGAAATGCATACGGTATCGATTTTCGTTTTCATTTCGTTTTCTTGAACAGGCCAAAATCGAACCCGTACTTTGGAAACCTGTTTACATGCTGAGCACTTCCGCTGTTTTTTCTCGAAATCTGTCATTGGAAGGTCAAGGAAAAAGTGCTCGCAATGGCTCGATGGCGCGTGTTTGTCTAGTTGAGCTGAGCAGAAACGAGATTTGGCGGACGAGAAACCGTTGGAGAGCAACGAAAAAAGACGGGGACGGTTCCGTGAACGGCGTTCTATGGCAAGAAAATCTAGTCTAGAACCGCTCCGGATCTCCGTGTTCAGAGGGAAGGAACACACGCGCACGCGAACATATGGCTACTGATGGGATGGGGGACTAATGGTTTCAAAAAATAAGAAAAAAGGCAGGATGAACAAAACGTTACTTGCTATAGAGGATAAAATAACTCGACTAGTATAGGCCCATGAAGGCCTTCTTGGACAGTTGAAGCCGAACGAAGTATTTAACTGCCCCCAAGAGGGAAGCAATACATCCCTAACGTATTTCGTTGTCTGAGATAAGCACGGACATGCAGACTTCCTGGAATCTAATGTGTTCTAACTCAATTACCTATAGAAATCGATGGGGATCTTCGCTTCCCGGAAGAACTGCATCGTCTCATACATCTGGAAGTGGAGGACCATTGAGCCTGCGTGAGAAACGCCCCCAGTAAGGAAGAGAACGGAATCACGGACGAGAGCCTGGAAGAGAATAATTGATTAGCCTCCAATTTCGCAATTTAGGATAATATTCGAGTTTTCATTGCAAATCATGTTTGTAATGATTCTTCAATTTGTGACTTTCACTGTGGTTTTTGTGACTCGTCATGTTGTGATTTCTGTATATGCATACCGTTTTCGTCGTTAGATCGTTTAATCTGTCGTAATCAAGCTCCTTCATTCTCAGCACTTCATCATTCTCCGTCATCGCTTTTCCTTCCGCATCAGAATCCGGTCGACTATGCTGCGGGAATTTCCCATTGATGAGAGGAGTCCATTCCGTCTCGTCAGTGTGATATGAAGCGATGAAGAGGCGCAGTGATTGCCTGCATATACGTAATACTCGATATCATAAAACTAAAGATGATGAGGGATCTGATATTCTCACCGACTAAACTGCCAATCCATGAATGACACTCTCTCGTCCTCTGCGTCAATAATTGCAACACGAGGAGTCCTCAAATTACGGAATTTAAATATATATATATATAAAAGTCAATTTCACCCCTGCTAGCAGGGTTCACCGCATTTCAAAAGCGCGCGCGACATGTATCGACATGTGTTTAGAGTTTCGTGACCTGTTCACGTGACTTTCGCAATAAAGGACAAACACACATACACAGGGAGGGCATTCTCCATTGTTGAGGAGTAATGAATACAGCTCCTTGAGTATATTTAGTAAGAAGCCATACTGTATGTGACTCGTTTAGACTCGCAGGTGATCAATTTCCTCGTAAATACACCAAAAAATGAGTATTTGGTAACTGACGAGGTCGGATTGACTCCTAATCTCCTTGCCAGTGATGGGCTTCGTCGAGTGTCGACAATCACGAATCGAAGGGGGTTCTCAATCTGCAATTTCAACGGTAAATACAAATTTCGAAACTGTGAGACACAACGGGAAAACATTCTCACGAGAAAATTTCGAAATTAGAGACATCAACAGAATCCCTAGTAATTCTGTGCATACCGGATGTGTGCAAGATATTTTGAGCAGAATTGGAATTTTGCGAATTTGAATTCGTTCCATGAATTCAAGGGACCCAACAGTATCCAGTTCTTTGACTTACAATTAGTGGTATCCAGTTCTTTGATTTAGTGGTGCTGTAAAGCAAAAAAAGGAAAACATCTTGACTTTCAGGGAACGGTTTCTCATAAACGAATCATAATTTTCAATAGTATTGAAATCCGTGAATAACCGCTCGTTTTCTCAGAATTTATTATTTCTATAAGTGGTTCTTGGACTACATACTCCATTACAATGAACTTAGCACGCTAGATTTTTTTGTTTATTTGTTTATTTTTGCAGCACCACAGATAAAACGTTTGCTTCACATTGGCTGTTATTTTTCGGCATTAGTTGGGTTCATTTAGATTATTTTCTAACTACAAATAACTCACTGACTGTAAAGCACGACTGCCCTTTCTCAAAAAATTATGAGACTCGCGACTTTAAAAAACCCATGAACTATCACAAAAAAGGTAATTCTAAACAAAATGTTTCCCAGGGTAGCTTACAAGGAAACAATATGGCCAATAATATCTCAAGAAGTAATTTTTACATCAAACTCACTTTGCATCCATACTTCCACAGTGTCATATTTCGAGGAGCATCCATGCCAGCTCGATTTATTCGACGATCGTTGAGAGATTGACCAAGGTATCCACGGAATGCATCTCGCTGATTCTAAAATGTTTTTTTTTAATTATATTTTTTCAGATATAAATATATTGTACCTGAGCTCTCCTCCTCTTCTCCTCATGTGCAATGAGCTTGCCTGGTCGCTGTGCTTCCCGTGCCAGTTCGCAGCACTCGACTAAGATCTCGTCTGAAAAGAAACGGTGGTGAAGGTGAAGTACTATCACATTAAACGATTGTGACACTAGGTATCACCACTGTTCAACTTTAAGTAACTTAACACGATTGATAATCACCTCTTGTCATATCATCTTGGAGTAGATCGCAAGTCTCTGATTCGAACAAGTCACTCGAGTTGGCGCTGTTCCTTGTACACGAGTGTAGATCGCACTTCCACTCTTGACCCATCCATCCAGACTCGGAATGACAACAGGAACAGAGAGATTGAATAGAGCGACGAGAGTTGATATCGCTGCAGCAGCCGCGGATCTAAAATAAAAATGGATTTTTTAAACTGTTTTAAGTAAATTGGTATTTTATATGATCAATTTACTCAAAACAGATCGCCGACATGAACAGCTGTTGTATTTTCAAACTTTGTATTTATATCAAAACAGGCAAAACTGTGAAACAACAGTAAACAATCAAATTGTCAGTCGTTGATTTTTTTAAATTCATAAGGTCAACACTTTTTTGATTGTCCTTTCATCACTTATTATTTCTAACTTTGCTCGAGACTCATGAATAACTTACCGTTTCACTCCGACGAGTCTTCTCATACACAATGCGATCCTCATTCATCACAAATTGACGAGAAGAGTGCAATTCATCCATCGCAGCTGAATGAGTGTTGCGTAGTGCAGTCAACAATGTAGGAAGTGTCTATTCGTCTTTTACGTATGAATAAGCTAATACTCTCTACATTGAAAATAACTATTTATTTTTATATTGGCGTTCAGCTTCATTCACCCCAGTATGTCTAGCTAGTATGAAGTGCTTTGAGTTGCTGATACCTTTACATTATCAACGATCTACAGTAAACACGGAAGTACATGATACATGTTTCAACGTCTCTATGGCAGATTTAATTTCATTTACAAGTTCATACTATATTATTTCACACCACTCACCAGAATATCTCCTCGGGTGGTAAATCTTCTTGGGTGCTCTCCATTGCCATTCGGGACGTAGATCGCAATCACTGTACTCCAGAGCGATCTCAACATTATACCCATGGTTGCAATTAATGAGTGACTTGATGGATGCATTCAATTCATAGACTTGAATGGAATTCAATTCTAAAGTACATTCCAAAATCTCTCTTTAAAAAAATTCAAAATCTATCACGCAAGGCATCATATATATTATTATTTATTTGCAACCATCCCTTCGTAATACTGTATTTTCGTAAATGTCTGCTTACCTCTCTGAACGCAGTGATGTCATCATTTCCGGGATAGTATAGAGGATCATGACGAGTGAAGAGAATTATCGTAGTTCCATTAGTGATCTTAGTGAAGTATCGATTCGACTGGATCTTGTATCGATTGTTAGGATGGATTCCTGCAATATTCACAGCTACTTATCAGTACATCCTACCGATTTCTCCATAAACTCGATGTATTCTTATCATACCGTTTTCCAATTGCTATTCTAAGACAGTTTTGTAAACCAACTCTATATTAACCAAAATTCTGCGAGCTCCATGATATTCAAACAGCATAGCGAATAATTTACGTACCTTTGTACATGAACGGCACTCTGAATGCTGATCGATCCCAATGGAATACATAAGAGGCCAGTTGAGTCTCCGTATATCCCGGTTGCAAGTATTCATATCGGCCAAGAGTCGATTGAAAGAGAACTGTGCCTGGCTCTTCTACCTGAATAGGATGTAGTTACAATATCTGTAGTCTCCGTATCTCATAAATGCAACTTTCAATATATTCTGCGTATTTACACGTACCTTGAGATATTCAGCTAGAGTCTGGTTCAAAACAACGAAGAAGCGCGTACGGTGGGAATCTGGAACTGACTATTTTATTTATATTACAGGCTCCATCGTAAATCAAGAAGGATGATTATTTGGCGAACATGAATATAGCTTTGAGCCGGAATAATGTTGCTGAAGAACTCAAAAACAAACCTGGAGTTCCCGTCATTCGATCTAATGCAACTCTTTCGTAGTTTTGGAATAGCGGATTGATGCGAGATATTCGTTTATCCTGCAAATTGTTGATTTATTAGTTTTAAAACTATGTATATTGAGGTGTAATACTCACCTTTTTGAACGGAAAATACGCTGTGAACGTAACATCGTAGTTGAGATATTTCTTATAATAATCTTCCAAATCGTACACAATCTCAATCGGAGACATCATTCGCTCTACCCAACTGGAAAATGAACGTTTATTTTATCTATGGTAGTTACCGTAACCCATTACAATTTCGATACTCACCTCCATACATGATCAATAGATAACCGTCCAGTATAATGGTAATAGCGGCCCTTGTGAAAAAATAAAACAGCTGGAGTCTTGGCTTGCAACCCGAATATTTCTTTGCACGAATCGTTCCCGTCGAAGCACCGGCAAGTGTAGAAACCGAACTGCAGTTTTTGCATGAATTGTAAATTCACGGGGATGTTTTCTCACTTCTTTTCTGTCGTATCTGGTCATTCGCTCCATCTTATTGATAATATTAATCCATCGCCGACTACGTAATGACATATGACTATAGACGAAGATCAAGTTGTATGGTTGAGAGTGAACACTGTAGTGAACATGACCAGCCTGCAAACGGATTACGGTAAAAATAGAAACGTATTAACGGATCGGAATAAACAAATACCTGGTCACGGTCCTTTACATACGCTGAATGAGCAAAACTATCTGGCGAAGTACTATAATCATCTCTATGTGTCAATATGGGATTATTTGATCTGTAAAATATTCATTGGTTATAATAATAAAAAAATATTTCGAATACATCTTCGCATCACAGTATGTTTGCCATCACTATGCACATCACTACGCATGATCGAGCGCAAATCACTATTAGCTATTGAATCGTTACGTACACGAGATGTTGGCTTTTCTAGACAGTTGCGGGCTATATTTCATGATTTAAAAACATGTAAATAAATTATAAATTAATAAATATTCACTGTATTTCGTAGAATAATGAGAAAATAAATACGACGATAATTGAAAGAGCCATGGCATTCCTGTTGAAGCTGGGAAAGAACTTGCCTGAAAAGAAAAATATATTTACCCAGTGAGTCCTATATTTAGCGGCCTTTAAGGTTGTTCCAGAGGGCATAACGTGTGCAAGTGATTGGTGACGTGTATTAGGGAAGGGAGAGAGAGACGCTTTTCAATGTAAACGAGAGAGAGGCAAAAAGGAGCGAGAGCCCCATTGTGAATTGATTCATCGCGAATTTGATTGACACTTCTCCAAATATTATTTTCCATACGATAGCATCATACCTTTCTTTCCTATAGGCGAATCTTCTTCTTCCTTCGCCAATAAAATTGAGTCCGGCTCTTTATTCGATTTATTTGGTTGTCCGTCGGAGTATAATAAGGAATCGGTATTATTTAGACGATTATGAGACTCCCGAGTTTTGCAAATATCGAATGTGGCCTGTAATGTATATATTTAGATAAATATTCGGCGGATAAGTTTGGTCTCATTGAAATCTAGTTCTTTCCTTCATTCAACCTTCGTTATATAGTGTATTTATTTTATTTTTTTAAAATATATAACTGAATTGGAACAAGCAATACTATTCTTTAACTGAATATTACTCGGAATACATTGATTGCAAGCCAGTTCTTTCTTTCATTCCACATACTTGCGGTTTCTCCGCTCGTTTCGGCAAACAAAGGAAAACGTTGGCATAGTTTCGTCCCCTCTATCTTATTCTTCCCCTCTTCATACAACAATTCGCCAGTAATCAATCACAAATGAGCTTAGAAACTCTCGAATTACACTGGCGCATTGCTTACTGACTAAGTCGGCGTCTATTTAATTAAATAATTAAGTAATAAGCCAATTACTTACGTCTAACGCAGCTAAATCACAGATGAGATTCGATTCTTCCTCAATCCAATCGACAATTCGACTGTCCAACGCGTCATAATCGACTGAAATTGGGCGAACTGCATTATTTTCGACACGTTTCACTCTTCTCTACCCACCCTAAGAGCAACACTCAATTTGGCGCAAATTACGGGTTGTTTCAGTAAGTAGCAGGTGTATTTGAGTCCAGTTACCCGTAGGTCTCTCGAGTGGCTCTTCTTCTAATGCATTCAAGCGAATAAGGAACGGGAGTGGGGAAGAAGGCAAAGGAGAAAGAAGGGAACAAACTTGGATATGACGAGCCACTTGCTTCCTCTTCGCTGTCCATTGCAGGCCTCACGCATTCACCACATCTGCAAATCGAAAATACAACTAAACGACGACTTAAAACACCCTAATTAACACGTGAAACTAATTAACCGGTCCACTCGTGCCTGCGCAGTCCGAACTGTTTGGCACACCACGAGTGTGAGAGACGGCGAGAGAAAAGTCGGCCGAGGCACACCGCGTGTGACCCTCCCTCTCTCCCTTTCGCTCGCGGCCGTCCACAGTCTGTTTACTACGAGAGTCTGGGTGCAGTATGAAGTAAGTCCCTTGTCATTCCTTCCTTCGTCCCTTCCACTCGATGACTACTTCTCAATCGTATGCTCTAATCTCGCGAGAACCCATCACGAGTCACACTCAGGTATCTTTTGCTCTCATGTGACGGTGCTCTGTCCACACCACCACCGGAAGAGACGCGGACGACACTCGTCGATATTCATTCTCCCTCCTCCTCCTCCTTCTCCTCTCCCCTTCTCCCTTCTCTTCTTGAGAGAGAACGCCTTCGAAGTAGTCGATTGAAGAAACGACGAGAGGGAGGGAGGAGGAAAAGAAGGAGGAAAGAAGGGAGGGAGAATGGAGGCCTCCTCCTTCCGTCACACTCTTAACTTGTCCCCTGTAATCATTCGCCGTTCCTCCCTTCGACCACACCCAAACCGATACGATCGATGTGTTGAACACGGTGAACTTTGACTCACCCCTTCCCTCCCCTCTCTTCCCTCTCTCGCTCTATCAGCTGATTCTCATCATCATCCTCCTCTCTCCCCTTGACTACCGTAAGACCCATCTGCTGGCAAAGGACACAACCCTGCTCCACCATCAGCAGTCTTCCCTCCATCCCTCTCCCTCTCTCGCTCCCCTCCTCCCGCCCTCTCCTCTCTTCCTCCTCCCGCTCCGCCCCCAAACGAGAGCTCCCTCCCCTCCCCTGTTTTGTTCGCGGCTCTCCTCCCTTCAGTCGACTCGACAGTCCTTCTTCCTACTCCCCTGAGGGAGAGGATCGTCCTTCCTCTCCCCTTTCCTTCTTTGCGAGTTTCTCTTCCGTCCCGGGAGGCAGTGTGGTTAGCTGGTTGCAACCTATCATTGTCAACGGCTCACTCCACTGCCCCCTGGCTTAGAGGTTCTCCTTCTCCCCGCAAGCCCAAAGTACGGTAAGCGATCCTCCTTCGCCCCTCTTTTTTTTCTCTGCACAATTCGAGTTCACGATCGATAGGGAGGCTGGGAAAGAAACAGAGGAGGGATAGAGGGAGACTTGTGTATGTGTGTGTGTTCGTGTGACGTTCCTTCGTCATTCAGCCTAGATCTTTCCAATTTCTCCCATTTTGCCCCCACAAGTTTAGTATTGGTAAATAGTCCATTCGTGCTTGTTGTCTACTCTCCTTCTTCTTTTCGCCTCCCTTTATTTTTCTCACGATTTCCGTTGCGAGAGGCTCGAATTATTGATTAGCCTGGTTCTTCTGCTTACTCCACTCCTTCCCCTCCCTTCCCCTTCTCCCCTAGTCTCCTTCGTCATTGCCAATGCTTCTCGAGAGTTGACGATAACCATAAGTAGAGAGTAATGGAGAGAGGAGTCAGAGAGGAGAGAAGGAACGATGCGATAAAGTTTGTTTGTTGCCTCCTCGGAAAAAAGTGAGCGTGGAGACACAGCCTCCCGACCTTTTCCCCGATTCATCCGATGTGTTACGGTAGTTGTCAATATGGGATATGATGCATCTACTTCCTCCTTTTCATCGATGACGCCCTCTAGTCTACAAATACACTAGATTACTCGATTGGGCACATTGAATGTGTCCGTCATTCAAGAGAGTAGATAAGGGACGAGAGAGGGGAAAGGTTGCTCATAGATCGTTCCTGAAATGGGATGACTTCCCGAATAGAGAGTGTAGATGGAATCATCGAATAGAGAGAGAGACGATGGAATAAAGAAAGGCCAATTCAACCTCTTTCCTGATCGACCCATTCTACTCCATCTCACCCTTCGAATGAACTTTGACGCACTTTCGTTGATCTTCACTGTACTGAGGAGAAAGAGAGTAGGTAACAACAAGAGGGGAGACGGGAGAGGAGAAGGGAGGAGAGGAGGGAGGAGAGGATGGAGAAGAGAGTCAATGGATCCACGAATCGATTGAGGATGGGGAACACCTACGGGGAAAGAGAAAGAGAGGGACACACACTCACAAGTTTGCAGGTGATCGATTCATGAATCACGATCAAAATAGAGTGAGGGAAGGGAGGGAAGAGAAGTAGAAAGGAACACTCGAAAGAAGGAGAATGTGATGAATGTACCGTGTGAACAGTTGATAGTGTCAGAAACACATCACAGAAATGGAATCGCTTTATCTCAGAAAGCCAGGCGGAAAGTGATACCTAGGAAAGAGTGGTAGGTCAACTACACTAAAAGCGAGGAAAGTATAAATATCCGAGTGAAAAAAGGAGTGCGACAAGGCGAAAAGGAATACAATGCAGTGACCAGCAATGGGATATACACGATAAATGGGGAGAGCGGAGGCTTCACAGAAGAATTTCATCGGAGGAACTGGAATTGTCCATTTCTTCGTACTGGTATTGACCTGCAACGGATACATTTTTAGATATTTCTTCATTTTTAGGCAATAACTGATGATTTTACTCAATGAGAAAAGATTAAGCAGATAAGAGCGGCATGGATTTCGCAATGCGTTCTATAGATAGGAGAGGCGACTTTGAATTGGCTGTCATTTCTGGAAGATTCTCTTCTTCTTACACAGCAGCAAACAGTGAGGGTCTCGAGGGGAACAGCCGTGTCACCCCCATTTCATCATTGAGGAGGGAAGAGGAGCAAAGGGGAATGCGGCGACTACATTTCAATCTTCGGTATATTATAGTATCCGTCTATTATTCTCTTATTCGTCTATTCGTTATTATTCGTATATTATTCGTCTATTATTCGTCTATTATTCGGTATATTATAGTACACCGTTCCCTCAAGGTATATTATAGTACCATAGTATCCGTTCCCTCAAGCCACTTATCCGTATTCACACAATTAACCCTGTTGCGATAAAGTTTTATATATTAAGGGAACTATGACTCTCTTCGCTGCGAGAATCGAGACAGTTTGAGGAATAGAGAGATCTAGGCATTATTCGGAGCCAAAAAAGGGGGAATTGGGACATTGTACTCGGGACGCAAACGACTTCTTCCCCTTCCTCCTCATCTATTCTCAACGATGGGACGCAGATGGATGAGATACTACTTTTATGGGAACACTTGACAAAGAGGGGAAATGAAGGAAGGAACGTCGTTGTGGGGGCTGAATGGGATATGGAAACGACCTAGGGAACGATGATAAAATGAGTTTCATGGGATGAAATGATTCTGGTCAAAAGATCAATTTCTTCGAATATTTCCTTCTTTTTTTTTGAGGAAATGCTTACCCGTAGTTTCTTTATTGCTCGGTTGCAGTTCAATCAAGGCAGTAGTCGTCATTTTAGCTGGTGAGGGGAAGGAGGACTCGGGCTGCTTCGCCGAAGAGACTTCCGGAGGAGCGGACGTGTTGGTTACTGTAAGACGTGAGGTCAGTGATCGTCAAGGATTACGGTAAAGTAAGAGTGGCTCAGAAGTGATCTCTGATAAAGGATTAATGAATCTCACCCGAGATGAGCCTATCGCTTTCCCGACTGCCTCCGCTGCTTTCCCGCACCACTTCGTCAATGCGAGCCGTGCATTGGGCTATCCGCTCGTCTTTCTGAGAAATTGTACCTTGTTGACAGGGCAAATTGAGAGGCCAATGGGGCTCCATCAACAGATGACTCAGTGCAATCAAAGCGAAAACACTATGGCTATGGTGATTTTGTGGCTCAGTTGATGGATATTTTAGACTATATAGTATTTGTAGAGATTTCACAGCCATAGTGATGATCTTGTGGCTCATATATCAATTATGTTTATTTACAGTCCTGCTCAATTTCTACAGAAAGATTTCAGAGCCATGCTGATGATCTTGAGGCTCCGTTTGGATATTTTGGTCCGTATCAATTTCTAAAGTAACATTTCACACCTCTTCAATCTGTTTTCCGAGCGCTTCGTTTTCTCTCGTTAGCTGTTCCAACTTCTTCGCTTCAGCTTTTGATAATGACGGTGCGGGACCATTCTCACTCGGATATGCCTGAGAATACGGTAGGGTTACGGGGATTTCCTGACACTCGAGTGGATTTTCGAAATGTTGTTATGTTGGGTTCAGTGTGTTTGATGATTCACTATTTCGGCAAATGGTCTATGAAGACCTTCCGGTCCTGAGGATTCATTTGTATCCATCTCATTGCTCATCGATTCACAGTCGTTGCAGAGTAAACAGGGTGGAAGAGAGAAAAAATGGAAGAAGGAAGGGTGAAGGGTTAGGGATAGAATTTGAAGGGAGAACGGACAATTACGGACTGATGATTACGTTGCATACGATGAATACATTGATGTGTTCATTAGCAATGGAATAGCGAATGATGTCATCAAAGACGAGTTGTTAATTAAAGAATGAAAGGACACTTGTACCTCATCTCTTGCTGCAGGGACCTTCAACACGAACCGAAACTTTGGAATGAACACGAGACCAAGGGAAATATACGTACAGAGGATCACTGAAAGTGCCATTTATGAATTTTTAGGCAAATAAGGTGATACCAGTGGCTGAAACCATGCCGAAATTGGCGCCTGTGTCGGATCGAATGAGCAATGTGACGATAGGACCTGCAAATACGTCAATTGAGCTGCTGCATGTGGAATATTTAAAGTGCATACTGCACTAAAATCGTTTGTGTCATACTCCAATACTCCAAATATGATAATGTTGTGAGCGCATACTTTAGTCATAGATGAGTAGTCCACATACAACTTTGTCAGAAGATGATTATTTATATGACAATTGCTCACCCGTGACGACTGTTAGACAGACGACATTGTAGATAGCCAATCCGACCAGTCGAGAATCGTTGACGAATCGAAGCTTGAGCGTCCTCGTTTCATAGGCGAGAAAGAGACCGAAGATGAGGATGATCAACTTGTAGCCCATAACGACGGCTGCAAATATTCATGTATAACTTGATAAAAATTTTTATTGATGCCGAGTGTTGTAGAATTAAAACGTGCAAACATAAAGTCAAAACATAAAAAAGCCATATCTTTCTGCATTATCGAATTAGAGACTGTTTGCTAGTGACCCACTGAAACTCACAAGTCCAGATGGTATGGTGTTCGCTCTGGCAGAGTTCTAGGAACCATTTCGTCTTCACATCCTCATCCGTTGGACTGATCTTCGCATCCTAGAAAGGAATTCGGATATTTTTTAAGTTGATATTTCTCATATTGTATATAACGATAAACGACGTTATATGATACACTGACTTCTCTCGACACATAATCTCTCCTCTTTTTCAACGGATCCGTCAGAATCCACACGAGAATAATGAGAATGTCGATTGCAACGAAGGCCACGATGACAACGTAGAATTTGACTGCGGGAATCGGCTGAAAGCAAATCTTTAAATTCTTCCAAAATCCGATCGATTTCGGGTGCATTCACACAGAGAAAGAATATTCGTTGAGTGCAGTAGAGTGGGTGGGGTGCCTGACTCTGTCCTGCCACTATCAAGCACAGCAAACTCAGGGGAGAGAGTGGAAAGATGGGGGGAAAGTGGGGCAGGGATGGAAATGAGGAGTGCGGTGGAAACTGAGTGAGATCTCGCAGCCAACTCGCATGCAGAGGAGAGGAGTGATAGAGTGTGGCCAGAGAGAGAGAGAGTGCGAAGGGGTTAGTTGATTGTGTAAGCGTCGAAGCAAGCAGATCCATTCCATGCGGGAAAAGTGAGAAGAAGAGAGGATAGGTGAGCCACCTGGCCAAGTCTATCTGTTCTTCTCGCTAGAAGAGATCCATACGACGGCGTGGATGACTTCCTCAGACTTCCCGACATGTACAGAGGCCGTCCAACCATCGTAGCGATTAGAGTACGAAGACCTTCCCACGGTGAGCCTTCTTCCTGTCAAAAGGGAGACCATCGAGTGAGACCCCAAGAGAGAGAGAGGGAGGGATTGAAGGAGAGGGATCCTTTCGACGCGTACAGTGCTGCATCTAAGGGAACAGACTGTGATGGGATGAATCGTGCTTTCAACTGAGGAGGATTCTGGTCGATCAGACAATGATAGACTTAGTCATGCTAGAACGAGGTTTCTGGACAGGGATACGGTTTGATCGACATGATTTCTGATGTGTTTCTTCGTAACGAAAGCGTATAGGAAGAAGCACGAAAAGCGAAGGGACAGGAGGACCGAAGCGAGAAGATTTCTTCAGATAGACTTCAAAGAGAGAGATGCGATACTAGAAGGGAAGGTGGCCGGGGAAATAAGGAATAGGGAAGGAGGAGGAGGGGGCGAGGAGGTTACAGAAGGAAAGGACTGCCATTGACTCTCACCTTTTCCGATACTTTGCCCAGAAGGGGCTTGTACTGCAATGGTGAAGAGTAAGTAAAAGAAAAGTATTTAGAAACTAGATATATTGGGATGGAAACCAAGAGTTGGCTCTGCCAAGCGAAATCGAAGCCAACTCTACTGATGTGAGTTCTCGCTATGCTGAGCTGAGTGATTATTGATCTCGAGATATTAGTTCAAAGCCATTTGAGCGCCGCAGAAGAAATAGAGAGGGAGAAGATAGGGGAACAAGGGATAATGATAGAGAGAGAGAAGGAGAGGATACAGGTAGGTCAATGGCAAGCATCGTACCTCATCCTTTTGTCGACTGGCGATCTGTTGATTCTCCGATGCGCCTATTCGATGGACGATCCACACTTTGGCAAACATGGAACCGTAAGCGAATGTGAATCCAATCATGAGGATTGAGATTCGGGACTGAAAATAATATTCATAAGGCATTTTCATGGTAATACCGTTGCCAAAATGAATTGGCAGGAAAATGCAAATTTTATTAGGCGTCAGTAGTCTCTCGTAAATTTAAACTCCTGTCTGTATCTCAAACTGGAGTGAGTATTATTGAGAATAAGTTGACATTCTTTCCGATCCCTTTCGAAATTTACATGATTTTAGGTTCGTTTCAGATTTATCTAATCCGAGTTCAATCTACCTTACTTCCGCTTGTTTTTCTACGTCGGTCAACTCACTGATGAATACGACTCACTGTTCACAGACTACACTACGTAACACGAATAGTGTTCTAGGAACCGCTCTGGCTGTACTCTATTTGTGTTGTATTCTGTGTTTTTCTCAGTATTGTTCAAGTATTTGACCTTATGATAGCAGATAATCCACAGCAGTTTTGACTTGACACATAAGACGGAGTGCTTCACACTGTTTCATTAGTTTTATAATGAAGCGTAAGTTCGTTCATTGTTCGTAATGCTGACTATCATGAAGTTGAGATTGGATGCCCTTATTTTTTCTTCCGTTGTCAAGTGTTCAATAACCGAATCACTTCTACGATATCCACCAAACAAATGATTACCATTCCATCGAGGTGGAAGAGAGCCGAATAAGATCGATAATTGCCGCCAAATGATAACTAACATGACATAGCAGCGTGAATTCTCCATCCGTCAGCTGCACACCCGCAGTTGGCAGACCCATGAGGAAGAGAGAAGCGGAGCAAAGAGCGGAACCAGCCAGGAGAATGTTGTTGCATTGAGGCTGAGACTGCACAATGATACTGAAATTATGACGTTAGACAGCGATTGAAAAAGCTTGTTTGGGATTTAATATGAGATTTTGAAAAGCTAATGGATATGGACGATTTGTTGAATTGATTCATAGATCTAATAAAAAAAACTGGATTACTGATTTTAAAAAAGTTTGTATTGAAATAATATGAAGTAAAAAACTGACCCGCGATACCCGTATTTGGCGTTGAATATGAAGCAAGCGAGAGAAAGAACGATGCCAATAATCGCTAGTAGACACACGATAATATACAACTGAATAACTGATTAATTTCAGAATTTTTCATGCCCTTCTTACCCCGTTATTAACCGTTTCCAGTTGCTCCCTGATGATAGTGGAATCAGGCGGAGGACCTCGGCCATCGGGCCATAAAATATCCGCCGTCCAATTGAATCGATGCTCCCCGTTATCGAATCGACCGACGGTTACGTATCGACCGTCTGAAAAAAATATTTTAGCAGTCCTGAAGATCTCTGGCCTTGTGCTATCGTTATCAGGACCATCTTGACGAATTTACTGATTCAAACACGAATTCACACACGTTATATCTTCAAAATATAGTGCTTTCAGAAGTGCCCAATCGAAGCACAATTGAAAGTCTGTTCTTTTCCATTAAATATGCGTATGATGAAATTTTCACATTTTATTCCCTCGGGTCCCCACCTCCAACTCGACTCGCCCCCTCTCTCTAATCTCATAGTTGTCATACACTCGGTCGTGTCATGTCAACCGAATGATTGATCTAACGAGGCTTCACTCTACTTTTTCTCGTCTCCAACGTGACTAGACCGACTCTACTCTATCAACTCAGCTTAAAATAGCTCTTCTTTGTGTAAAAGTAATCGATAATTGCCACTAAGGTTATGAATTCTTGAACGCTTGTCCTTACATATTTTCTATGTGAATGAGAAGATGAAGACCCTATCATCCCTCGCTTCACTTGTACAGGAAATAAATTTCTTTATTCGATTACCTTGCAATTGTTCTATCTGCGTCTTAGCTATTCGATCTCCAGAGTCAGAAAACATGACATTGCCCTGGAATAAGATGATTGACGAGACATTGACCTTCGCATGATAACGAATTGCCCTCGAGGGGATCGCTATATCGAATCTCTAGGAATAGCCGACTGCTGTCTCCTCTATACTTCTTCCTTCTCCTTCCCCCTATCTTTTAGTCGTCTTTCGATCTCGTCTTCCTCCAATCCTCTCCAGCACATTCATCAAATAAAACTAGAGTGGATACGAAGGATATGAAGAAGTTATAGAATCCCAGATTGAAGTAGGAAATCAAAGAGCAAAGAGAGTATAACCAGCTCTGCATGATGATCAAGAAACGAATGAAAACAGTACCGATACTCCCTTAAACGAAGTGTTCTTGACACAGTCGAAGAGTAGCTGTGCCATCATGGTGTTATTGTAGGTGAAGTTCTCGAGCTTGAGATGAGGTGGTAGATTGGCTCTAGTGCAGTTGAAGGCTAGAGCAAGAGCCCTGGAATGGTCGAATGAGATATAAAAGGTCTTGCACGATTTTCTCGCACACATTCTAAAAAAATATATTAAAAACATTGAGAAACTGACCATAGCGCATCATATGCGAGTGGAGCCTCAGGCCATCCTCCTAGATTCGCAACATCCGTGTAGTTTAGCCGCTTTCTCAGCATTTCTTCGAACTGCAGACCCGTGATGCCAGAGACTCCCGCGACCTTGGAAAATATGTTATAAACTATATTTTTTTTCATATTTTTGATGTTGTGTTCATATTTGTTAAGCTATTTTTAGTTGTTTTGGATATGGTTTCAGCACTCAAGCTTGGATGAGCAGTAATTTCTTATTAAAAATAACGGCATAAATCACCTCATCCTTGCTCAGCATGATGGACTCAGTCGTGAAGTGATACGCTGCTGCCTTTCGCATCTGTAAACAATATTTTCCAAATTCTTGCTATATATGTTTTCTTTTCCATATGAGAGCTACGTCTGACCAAACATCATCTCTCGAAAATATTCCTCTCGAAATAGCTCGAGATAATGAGCAACTAATAGGACATTCTGCATATTTTCCCGAAACGGAGGCAGTTTATAATGATCCCTTCAGGTACAATGAACAGAAATAACAACATTATAATTTTTTAAGAAATTTTTTTTTCCAATTTTACCTCTTCCTTCGTACAACTCAGATGCTCTTCTGGATGCGGTTCGTACCACGTGTCAGCATACCATCCAATAAAGAACCACACATGCTTTCTCCCGTACAAATTCTGCTTGTATGCCTGAAATAATATTATTTATCATCTTTTCAGCTTATTGACTTTGACTAACTGCAAAATACGTGACCTCATAGTCATTCCCCTGAATACTCATTTGCAGAAAGCCTTCGATTCATTGTGTTTCCGACTGAGTGCTTCCTAGAACGTTGCCCGTATTGCGGAAGTACCCAAAGAAGGAGAGAGACCCGTGAGCTAATTGATGCATGAAACTCGCACGACAAACCCCTATTGAATTCCCAGCCGAATCCCAGCCTTCACAATACTTTTCGCAGTCTATTTTTCGCCGCCCGAAGGCTCGATTGATAAATGAGGATGAGGTCCGGGAAGATAAAGTGGTCGGGGAGAAGAATGGAGAGTAAAAGACAGAGTATGAGAGGAGGCAATGGCGTCAGAGATCTCAGTAACTGATCAGATAAATCTTGAGGCCGGAATGGTGTTTGAACGGGGAGATTAGAGATCGGAAAGGATGCGGAAGCTCTTTCTTGTTTTGTATAGCCTCTCTTCAAAAACACGACGTAATATCAGATAAAGATGCGAACGTTACATAGAACCTGATCACCATATCTTCCCTATGGGTATCTATCACCGAGTATGCACGATGACGGAAATTATTGAGAATGAGTTGGAAAGCCCACCTGGCACAGTACTCTCCTCGCTTCGGTCACATAGAACAATCCGACGATGATCCTTGCATCCTGTCTGACCAGAGTCCTCACTGCATCCGTCGGATCACCGTAGAAACTCTGACGCTCCGCACGGATTCCCTTGTTCTTACACGCCGCCTCGAGATGGGTTGCGGTCGCTTGGAACACCTGAAATAGGCAAAAAGGTAACGGACACTCTAGGCCTGTGACTATACCTGACAAGCCAGGTTTTGTTCGGTTTCGGAAATACTAACTAATTTTGACCTTGGGTAGTGCACCAATACCAGAATCATAAATCGAATAACTAACCTCTTCAACAGACTGTAGAATGGATATTCGCTTCCACTTGAACTTCTCGAATAGCTCAACCCTGAAATTGCAAAATTTTATTTTATTTTTTTATTATTTCGAGACTGTCAGTCTTTGAAGCTTCCATTTGTCATGTGTGACATGATCATTCAGTAACAGCGGGGTCAGGAGAAGATGCTTGTGGCAATTCAGGGGTCCATTTGCCATACCTTGTCGGATTCTGCATGTTCGCTGATGGATGAGTTCGGAATAACTTCGGGAATCGATGTCGATTGGAGAGAGCTGGTGAACTAGCGCCATACGATATCTGAGATGTTACGTTCCTATATTCTGATCAAACCATATTTCAAGCATATTTCAAGTACATGTTCGGAGACGTGCCAAAGCACCAAAATGTTTCTATCAGCCCCCTTCTTGAGTTATTTTTCTCGTTGCGTGGGCTTAAGTGCACTGCTCAATTCGTCAGCCAGTCTCATACTTCTCTTTCGCCCATCCAATCTTCTTCCAGTCCCACCTTCCATTTGACACAACTTCAATCGAATTCGCACTCCTCCTCGTCACAAACAACATTTGGGGAGGGGAAAAGAGAGGCCTTGCCAACCTTCCCCTCTTCTTTCACATGTTTCGCCCTTCATGCCCCCTCCTTTCTCTTCTCAGAAATCGGCTTACGAGGAGTGTGGTCGACTTTGTGTAGCCTTCTTACTCACTCCAAGAGCACGGGCGGCAAATCAGATTGGGCCCAAATATTTTCCATATCGCAGGCCCAACTCGTCTTCCTAACTCAGTCATGGATATGGTAGCGGCCTCTTATTTCCGGAAAGCTGAGACCCGCGCAGCGGAAGTGTCTCTCATCTAGAGCATCTCACGTTCCGATAGGGACGTTGACTGATTCGGAGGGAAGAGTAGGGGGGGATGAGGGAGAGGAAAGAGGAGCACCCGATGAAATGCAATCAGCCCATCCTCACACAGGGACGATGCCCCTCCCGATTGTCTACGCATGAGATTGACTAGAGGAGAGCCGGAGGAGGCCAGAGGACAAAAGTTCAATTGGGTTGCGTGAGGAAGATCGGGTTGATAAGGGTTATCGAGAAAGACTTCAGTGGGAAACAGCACATAACAAGTTGCCTTATGATTACAAATGCAATAACGCTTTTGCAGATGTCGCAGTAATATCAGAATGCCCTCATTGCAAGATAAAAATACTAACCACAACAAGATTCCACTCCGGCGAGGTCTCAGCTATCACGGTGGTAACGGGAGAGCATCCAGCGAGCAGCATCAACTTGTTCTTGCCCTCGTAGATGAACTTGTATAACTCCTGCATTGCGAGGCCCGGTTGACACTGAAAAATCATTTAAGAATATCCCATCTGTTAAAACAATCTCTCATATCTCGCTTCAATTTTGATCACATACAAACTATATTTATTATAATGTTTGCTCTTGTTCGAGGCACTCTGCTTCATTATCTTCAAAGATTGTGTCTTTACTGATTTTTCTCTTCAGCCTCCTATATTTCCCAGTCTTCGAAGTGCAATCTCCTTCGTTCGCAACGCAGTAATCCCCTCAGTGATGTACTTTCGAGCGGCGCTCTTGTTTCGTTCCCCTAATTTCGGACCCCTCGGCTCCCTCCTCCTTCCTCATCGTTTCTTGCTACGGGGGAAGAAGGAGAAGGGAGACAACGAGTAGCGAGAAATATCGGTCGTTTATCTTCCCTTGCGCGTCTTCTCTTGCTGTCTTTCTCACTGGCGACAAATGGTTCTCTGCCTCTCTCCATTTACCACACTCTCCCGTCTTCTCTAACCACCCGATAGAGTAAGGGAAAACGAGGAGAGCTAAGAAATTGGATGCGCGGTGGTGGTGAAAAGCGATCAGATTGAGAGGAAGGAAGCGAAGGAATGGGCTACTCATCAATCAGGGGATAATCAGGGGTAATCAAAGGGGAGAAGATGGAGTCAGGAGGTGATGAGGAAGAGATGAAAAAGAGATGAAAGACTCTCTCACAGCTTTTCTCACTATCTCGTCTTTGGCTTGAAATAATGCGTGAAAAGAAGGGAACTCGGTGATTGGCAATCAGGAAAACGCAATGATGTGAGATGCGGAAGGAATAAGCTCAGTCTCACCAGAGCTCCAAATTTGGGGAAAAATGGAGTTGGAACGATAGGCAATCAAGGAGCAAAAAGAATGAAATAGGGATCCGTATCGAAGATCTCACCTTGGAATTGCTCTGATGAAGGTGAAGTTTATATCCCGGAAGGACATCCGTGTTGTTGTTGATGTGCTCGAGGGCCATCTCGACGGCTGGCAAGCAGGCCTGTCCGCCCGGCCAACCACCCGCACCCGCCTGGAATGGGCGGAATGAGTATAATGCTCTTTAAGGTACTTCTACGTGCATTTATCAAGCATTTTTTCTATTTCGAACCCCAGAGAAGTAGGTTGGCTCAGTAGATGTTTGGAGCGAGAACAATAGAGGTGAAGACAATGGGTATGCACTTTTGAAGGGAACGAATTCGGTCTTACCTCCATGGGAAAGACTCCTCCGATGTGCAGTTGCAACCTCCCATCATCGTCCGGTTCTGGTGTCGATTCTACTGAGGAACTACCGAAGAAGGAGAGGCCGAAGGATGATTGGATCGAGAGGAATAACAGGAGAAGTTGCGACCTGAGAATAATAGGCTCTTTGTCTGCTCATTAATTTCTCTCGTGAAATTGTAATCTAACCAAACTCAGATACAGATATAGATTTATGCAATATTCAGGGCTTGAGCCTGTTGAATGATAAAAAAGAATGATAAAATAACTCAACGATGAGTAATCAAAAAAATCAAATCAGTTCTTAGCGTGAGTAATTATTGACACAATTGCGTCATAGAACTTAAGAACTAGAGAAGACGTCATGGATTGTGATCAGCTCTCTCGATTGGAGATAGAGAGATGGATCGTCTTGTTGATTGGCACGAATACCAATGATCCATTTCTCATGTTCAGACAGGGGGAGAGATCGGGGGTATTGGGGAGGTGTCAGACAAAAATAATCAAGACACGTGAGGCCTGAGATCACAGCTAGGCCTAATCTTATCAACAGGAACTACGGCAAAGAGACAGACGTCTCACCTATATTAGGTTGGAACCCCACAGAAGTCTCAAAAGGTATCTGTTGTGAGACCAACTCATCCGTAGACAAGTCACATATGACATGTTGTATGTTTCACTGTTTCAAACTAATACAAAATCGTTTGAAAAAGCGACTGAAGATCTGTTCAGTGAGTCCAACTCATGAGTAGTCAACTAACCTCCACGGAGGCCATGCAGTCACGTGTGGTGGCCTCATCGAGAGAGTGCATGAGTATGCATCTGAAAGAGGAGAAAGAAGAGAGAGAGATGAACGGCCCTTCCTTACACCTTCCGATTGAGGTGGTTGTAATGATCGCGAGAGGGAAGAAGAAGAACGACAATGTGGGAAGGAAGAGGGAATGGGGCAAATGTGCGAACTACTGAGCCTAATAAAAGTGGATGTTACTGAGCGGTGCAATAAAACGGAAGTAGAAGAGGTAAGACACTTTTGAGCGAATTTTGTGTTAGAATGAGACTTCGAGGGTGCGTGATTAAATATGCATACTATTTTGATTGAAAGCCGCCATGATTGGATAGTATTTTTAGTTTTGGTTAGATGAAATAAAACGGAAGTAAAAGAGGTATACGACACAGCGAATTTTGCGACTATTCGAGGGTACTTCATGAAATATTCATACTATTATGATTGAAGTCCATGATTTGATAACGTTTCTAGTTTCGGTTACTGGAAATAAAACGGAAGTAGAAGTGGTAAGACACTTTCTAGCGAATTTTGCGACTATTCGGGGGTACGCGATGAAATATTGATGCTATTTTGATTGAAATTCGTGACTGAATAGACGGGGAAACTGGCATTTCTAAGGGACAGTTTCATTCGCTTCGCTGATTCGCAAACGAGGCGAATCGAGAGATGAGACAGAAAGAGAACGAAAAGAAGAGAAGGGAAAACGGTTCTTTCTGTCTTATGCAGAGAAGATAGGGCCTAATTGCAAGAATGCTTCTCACTCTAGTTCCTCTTACATACATTTCGCAAATTAAGAAAAAACATACTGATACTGGAAGATACTGGAAGTTAGATACCGATGGAAGCAGCGAATATTATCATAAAGGAAGTAGAAGAGATCCTCTCCACAGCTGAGAATGCACCATTGTTGCATTTTCTCAATCGCTTCCGTTCTAATTGCCGATGAGATAAGGAAAGAAAGACGCGAAAGAAGACAGAAACAATTTATTTTCGACTGCCCAAAGCAAAAAAGGGAGCGACGCGCAGACAAGCTGTGAGATGAAAAAGAGGAGGAATTTAGGAGGAGTAGGCATTACTCCACACAAACGGGGAGGAGAGGGTGGGAAGGGCCAGTGCAACTCTTCCCTCTGGAAGGAGAGACTCCTCCCCATCTGAGAAGGAGGAGGAGGAGGGAAGGACCATTAACGGATCCTGAAAAAAAGACGACAACGACGACTAAAAATATAAGCAAGGAGTAAGGGGTCTAGTGAGGGAAGAGTTACATACAACG
This sequence comes from Pristionchus arcanus, assembly GCA_900490705.1. Classification (NCBI taxonomy): domain Eukaryota; kingdom Metazoa; phylum Nematoda; class Chromadorea; order Rhabditida; family Neodiplogasteridae; genus Pristionchus; species Pristionchus arcanus. The sequence continues at coordinate 172,442 of LS488627.1, read as the reverse complement.
CGTGTTCAGTGGAGAGAGAAGAGAGAGGGATGCGACCCGATGTCGAACAAATGTTACTGAGAGAAAGAAGTGGAGGAAGGGTAGATCAAAGGAGGTGATTGGGATTGGATTGAACACGCTAAGGACTTGAGATGACGAGGGAGTGTAATGCTTCTAGCGTGTCATCATTCCTTGTGTGAGAGTGGATGAAGAGCGGCTGTGCTTTCTCCCTCTGTCTCTCTCTATCTCTCTCTCTCCCTCCCTCTCCCTCTCACTCCACCTCCTTCTCTCTACTCCTTGCTGTGACACTCCTACTCTCAACAACTATCAACACACAAGATGAGAGGGAGGATGAAAGGGAAGGAAGGAGACCGCTCCTGAGGAGAGGACAGTGGTGAGAATGGCTACTTGATCCCGTTTGCTTCGTCACTCTCACACCTGACTGACGAAACCGGAGGCAGAATATACGAAGAGTCTCTCTCTTCTTCCCTCCTTCTTCGCGCTTTGCGGCGATTGTTGCATTCTTAATAAAAAGGCCGAGATTATTGCTGAGGGAAGAGAGAGAACTCATAAGCTCCAGAAGGGGAGTAAGAAGAAGGGAAAGAAGAAGAAGAGAGGAAGTGCTTTGTCTACCTGATTGGACCATTGTAAAGGCACAATTTGCAGAAGAAGAAGGCAACATTGAAGAGGAAGAGGAGGGAATGGGTAATAGGGTTGCAGGTTCGGTATCGGTAATACTGTCATTCTCTCTCGCGCCAGACGGTTAGAGATGAGAAATAGCTTGCGAAAGTGAGAGAGACAGCTAGGGAAGATTGTCGGTAATCCCGACTTTCGGGATTGCCGATCCCGAACTTGCAACTCTAATGGGTAATGAGAAGGAGCGTTCAGAGGGACGCAACAAGGAAAATGAAGCGAGGAAAAGAGAGGAAACTTGTGTTCATGTCATGAAATTGATGAATGGCTAGTGGATTGTGAGCCTCGATCAAGTTGTAGGGGAGAAACATGAACTGAGATGTAATACTCCCAAATCCAAAGATTTTTCAATAAAATTTACCGCGATGAGCGCGAAAAATAAAATTTCATTGAAGGTATATGGAAATTGAGAGTACACTTTGAAAGGAGGAACTTCAAAGACTTGACCAAAAAAGGGGGGATCAATGGTGACGCAAGGCATTGCAAGGAACAAGTCGGAAATGCACGTACGCTTTGTGAAACACAAAAAGTAAGGACAATAAGACTCAATATATAAATAGGCATTTTCATGCAGAGCGGCCATGGTCTCATTCTCCCTCCTGCTCCCCTCTTCCTCTCTCTCTCCCCCTCTCTCCTTCTCAATCTGATTGGGAGGATATGGGCGCTGATTCGATTGGCGAAGATGATGGCGAAGATGAGCGTGCGAGTTGTACGAGGGGGAGAAGGATAGTTATGGGGAGGAGCAGGATCGGGAGGGGGTGGAATGGGGAACAAGGGAGCGGCTGGGGAAACTGATTGGAGGCATATGCAAAATGCAAAAGAAAAAATTGATACCATAGGAAATGAAGATACAAATCAGTTACGAGAAATTTAAAAAAGAACGCTAAATTGTGAAGAAAAGTAAATCAGAAATATAAGTATACTCAAATTCAACTAGAGTCGCTCATGCATTGTAGGCGCCATCTCTGGTCGCAAACCCACTTCCCGATTCCCCCACACACTGCAACACTCTACTCACTTCCTCTCCCCGCCCTCCTCCACCCTCTCCTTCCGAAATGACGATTTCCATTTCTCCATGGAGAAGTTTTGCCCGTGACTTTGCTTCCGAAGTCATCCTCTCTCTCTCACTCTATTGTATATGGTGGAGGGAAGAAGAGAAAGTATTGGAATACAACGAGTCGGGTCGATGAGGAAACACAGTTTATGCTCAGAGGCTCAACAGAATAGTGTCAACGAACGCCCGGGAAAGAGGTTGTGAGGGAAATGGAAAAGCTCAAGCTTCGGTTTCGTCAAGTTGCTATTTTTACGTACATGGACACTTACTATACAGAAAAGGCTCAATCAAATGCTGGGATTGCACGAAACACTCAACGAGAACGAATAGAGGGCAGAGATCACTCGATCTTTCCATTCTCTCCGCAAAGAATTGTTCAATTTGCATTATAAGACTACAGCGAAGCAGGACATACTCTTCACACATTTTCTGTGCTCTAACACGAGAGAGAATGTCCCAAATGAGGAAACGCGTTCTTAATTCGGCAGAAGTAGACGTCGTTCTCGGGAAGAACTCAATGAAAAAAGGGACTGACTAGGGCTGACAGCCATGTTCTGCATGCTTCTGCAGCATGTATCTAGTTTTAGGACCTTTCAGCAGGATGTCAAAAAATAGAAGTCAGAAATAATTCAGGATTGGTTTTGAACATTGTGAACCAGGAGACATTTCTGGAAAGGTGCAGATGTTGTGTAAACTTGTGTGGGCGTGTGACTTCTCCTAGCAGGAGCATCTTCAAACCATCAAGTATGTGCGAATGCCGGTGTCATATTCTTACTCTCGTGCAAGGAGTACATCGAAAAGGCGACACAATAGAAATAACAAGTCTCGGTGACTAGACAATCGATAAAGTAGGAGGAGGAGGACTAGGCATGGTGGGGGCTGGGTATACGGTAGCCAATGACTGCGATGGGCTGCGATAACGAGTTTCACCCGTGTCGATTGGGGACATGTACTAGCGAGGCTTTTTCGAGCAAGTAAGCGTGGGAGGCTTCTTCTCGCAGAGGGGTGAAATAGAGATAAGGCGATATATTCGGGAGGAGAAAAGATGGAGTAGATGGAGGGGGCCGGGATGACTAAGTGGATACGAAGAGAAGCTATCCCATTGGGAATTCGGCAGCTAGCTGACTTTGACACATTACTCGCGCTATACTCGAGGCCCGTCTCTATAGGGGTCAAAGAGTGGAAGAAAAGGGAGAGGGACGATGAATTATGAATGAATGGTGAGCTCGTGGATTTCTTTTCATAGAGAGATCGTTTTCGGTCGGAGAACCATGAAGTTGATCAGATCCGATAGAGAGATCAGTCCCTGTAATGAAAATCATCTGAGTGATTGCATGGGTTTCGCTCGGCATATCAGCTATGAAATTTAACGGGGCTGAAGCAAGATCGAGAAAAAAAATTGGTCCACTATGAATTATTGAAAGGGAAAAGCATAAAGTGATGTTGTTCTCTAGTTGGGAGGAAGGGGGAATCAAAGGGAGTTGCTCTTGGGAAGTCACTTGCTCACTTCTCTACGTCTAATCCCCGGCCTTTGGTCGCTTATTACATGGATTCTGGAAGGAAGGAAGGGCGAGTATGCACAAATCTAATTCGCCCTTCGAACGAGAAGACAACCAGCGTGATTTGGGTTAGTTTCAGTAGGAAATGAATCCAAAACTACGAAGTGGAACGAGGGATCCACCATACTCCTCTATGTTCGCTATGATGTCGAGATTCTATAGGAGTCTGAACGCCAACTGAATTACAATACACCTCACAATCCAACCCCTACAGTATCCTGCTCTATGTTACAAAATGATTCTACGGAAGATAGTATCCAATATTTTTTCCTAACTCCAGTGCTTGGAGGAACCAATCGGGACGATTTTAATAAACGAACCCTGAGTTTCATTCCATCATCTACAGCGAACACTCGATAGACGTTCTTCTCTACGAAACACTCGAGAAGACTCCACATATTGATGTCCTGAGGAACGGTAACGACCGTGTCGATGCGACCCTGCGAATGTATTTATTTATTTATTCTATGAATCAATTTATTTATTGTTAGCCTCCTCTTCTTGATTTACCTTATTGATTGAATATACAATACCTCTAGACGGTAGAGGTGCTTTTTATTATTCAGTGCTATTTTTTCCCAATTACTATGATAAACCCCAATAATTCATTCCCGATGTAAATAAAGTAAACCCACCGTAAGCCTCCTCCTCTGTCTGATCGCTTCTCCGACATTGATCGAGAGATTTTCCTTCTCTCCACTGAACGCAACTGAGATGGCATCGAAGCGAGTGTACACGTTGATCACCTTGAAAATATTCAAATATAATTAGGATTTATCGATTTCTGAACGAATTTGGCTCTTATTGAGAATATGCAAATTTGTGGACAGCATCAGAAATGAGTCTGTCGAATAATAATGAAGACAATGTAAGCTGACCTCGAGCCCATCCTCGTCCCTGACCACTGGAACGCCGCTGATTTTTTCGTTCATCAGCATGTCCAATGCGTCAATCAATGGCGTTTCATGGAGAATCTGTGAACAGGTCATTCAATTAGTGCTTCGAAAGTGCCATAACTGGTGTCATAGTGCATTGCATTTGTAATCACGTATCACATTTGAGAAGCTTCAATGGCATTTCTGGGTACTTTATACTCACGTATTTGATATTGCTCCACGTGCCTACTCCCAGATCTCGTACTCGCTCTCGCAGAAACTCCGGCTTGGGCAGCAAGGCGGCCTGTAATTGTATTTAAGTTGACTTTAAAGTTGTTTGTCTAAGTGTTTCCAATAGTGTTCCGTAGGTTCAAATTATTCTACAGTTTGCAGGTCAATTGCTCACATGTTGCCAGATGATGAACAAAATCAGGTCATGAGTGTTTACTTTAACTATTTCTATTTTGCCTAGTTATATTATGCAAGTATAGCTCCTCACATGTTGCCAGATGAAGTGCAATAATCTCCTATGCGTAATGATGAACATGCAGTCTCCACAGTGGGGATCCATTACGGGAAGTCGATGAATGCGAGAACTTGAGAGTCGCTCAGCCGCAGAGTATAAACTGAAAAGACCCTGCTATTCATCCATTTCCTTACCATTTATCCTCCTTTTAGAATTCACTACTTCCTTTGCGGGACTGCTGCACCTAACTCTAGCATACGGTAACTGGAAATTTCATAGAATATGCTTTTTGAGGTGAATGAATACTTGTGCACAAAACTCTTGCGAGCATAGTTTAACTCGAAAGAATTTCTTTTGTCACGATACATCATCCCGTAATGTCCTTTTCCTCCTCAGACAGTACCTGTTAGAGTTCGAAATACGAGTAATCGTCTCTTCATTTCGCACACTCTCTCGTCCCTCTGACCGGTGAGAGAGCGTGTGAAATGAAGAGACCATTACCCGTATTTCGAACTCTAGCGCCTGTCCTCCACAGCAATCGTCTGGAATGACCAGGATCTATCCCCTTTATTCTCCCTTAAGAATCCTATGTGAGTTATTCCCAATTCTATCCTACATTTGCTCGAAACTTTCTAATTCCCCTAACCCTCCTGAGTACCTGTCCTCCACGTCAATAGTCTTTAATGGCCCGATTCTTAGATGCACTCAAGTCTAACCTACCATAGCTGGACACTTTGCAACTTGCTTCCCCTGAACCTTCTGTTTTTAAACATTAAAATGTCTGCATTACCTGTCCTCCACGTCAATCGTCTGGAATGGTTTCAGTTTGCCGTCGTTACGGAGGTGCTCTGCAATGATGACATCGTTTTATGGGCATCACATTATCCCCCAAGCAGGCCATTTTGCTCCAAGTATGACATTCTCCTTCAAGCAGACCATTTCGCTCTAAGCATGTCATTCGAGGGGCTATTTGTTAGCACGTTTCCAAGTTGTGCATCCCACATCATTGGGCCGTGAAATATTGGAAGTGGTAAAAAGCCACAGCAAATGATTCAAACGACTTGCACACAACAAGAAAGCTGTTCATGGCGTCTTATAATAATAATAATAATAATTTATTCATGTCATGCAATAATGCTCAGATGATTACGGGTTGATATTCTTCATAGGTTGCATTCCACCAGTGTACGCCAATAGCTCGCGTTAGGTGTACACTGGTGGAATGGCATAGAAATGCTTTTAATATTTACCTTTCCATGCGCGAATGGGCATTTCCGTGATATCAGTTCGCTTCTCGTCCTCCTCCGTCAACTGTAGACCAGTAATTGAAGTGATTGCCTCCCGGAACTTCCACAGCTTCATCAGAACCTTCAAATTAAATATAATTGAACTCTCGTCGAACAGTCAATAATCTATGTGACAGTCGGCGATACGAGAAGGTGTGAGTAGGAGAAAGGTCATTGGAAAGCACCCGAGTAGATGACACTTACCATAATGAAATCTGTTGCTGAGAGCACACTGGAAAGGCAATACGTTCGCGAGTCCAGAACCAGACCAGTGCGGGCGGCTGCAAAATATTATTGCATTATCGCTAATTTGATTTAAATTCTGATATGAGCTGGGACTATATATTCCGGTAGTATCCGTACTGGGACAACAACCATCCTGCAAATACATAAATGTCCAGGGGCTTCAATTTCAACGAGTGAAAACACGATAAGCTTGCCCACATGACCACTACCGTTATTGCATTGGATGGATAGCAAAATGAAAGTATACTTAGATACTGACAATTGTAGATTAGAGCGTAGAAGGCCTTTCGGATGTTCATGTCATCAGTGAAGACGATCATCTGTAATGTATTTCTGCTGAGTAGACAGATTTAATCGCTTTCCATTCATCAATGTGTCTGGGAAATCACAGGAGAATCCGTAATCACATGAATTGCTTTCATTTCGCATTTTTGAGAAAACATTTCAAATATTTACAAAAAAAAGAGACGAAATATGTACCTTGTTGTTCTTGGCCATTGCTTGGTAGCAGGAGTTGAGTTGGAACAGATGGCAGTAAACCATCTCACTGTCCTCTGCAAAAAAAAACGTCAAGGTCAAATGACTAACGAGCTGTTTTTTTTCTTAGACGATATTGCCAATCTTGATTTCCATACTCTAATCTGTTTGCGAAATCTCGGAAGTACTCCGTGTTGTTATTGAAAGTGAAAGGTGAGTGAGAAATAACATGATAGTTGAGAAATGAACGCTCTCTGTAGTCTAAAACAATCTGTGATCGCACCCATGAGCGTTCGAGAATGAATTCGAAAAACAAACGACTCGAGAGAAATAGAGTAAGAAGTAGACGCTGGCTCTTGTTTATTGCATTCTCATCTATCAATTAAACTGACCGATAGGAATGCTAGCCACCGTTCTGTAAATTACGTTCTTCTCCTCAGCTTCTTCAGAATCCGCTTGCTCAATGGCCGGCCCGGGTCCCGTCTCACGCGGAAGTGAAACATCACTGAAACATCATTAATTATCAGTTATAATCTATCCCTACAATTTTCTGTTTTGATTCGTTGCTTCACACCGGGAAGTAAACATCGGCACTATCTTCTGCACCAAACGCCTCGTTCGCTGGTTGATTGCATGCACCCTACCCTCCCATGGGTGAGAGAGGAACAAGGGTGTTTGACTTCTAAGCGACCTCAGTCTATCACTATCACGTAGTGGAACCGAAGATAAGAGAACGGAGAGCAGAACACGCGCATGATTTAGTTGTTGTTGGGGTGCCTTCGGTCTCTCGACTCTAAGCGAGCTAATTCGGGCCGCCGACAGATTCGGACGGCATTGGCACGTTAGGAAGCCAGTGGAAAACAAGCATTAGAGAATATCTCGAGAGATGTCCCGAGTCGAGCAGCAGACTAGAATTTCTGCGATGCACGAGACAAATTTGCAGAGATTACAGAGAATTATGACTAGGCTACGCAAATCGGCCTAACGCGACGACCTAACGCGAGTTTACGCGAACTTATGAATGGGTACCTGAGCTCTAAGCCTGGTATGATTGACATTTAATTATTATCACAAAGCGGTGATTGAACTGACCAGAAGTGTACATTGGGTGAGTCCTTCAGTCCATTCTTTGGCAGAGCCCTCTTGGAAACGATGAATTGCGTGGTAGCTTCTGTAGAGCGGAACATTGACTAGACTTGCAGAGGATAGAAAGAACGGATGGACTCCCAGAGCCGTTTCGCCCTTCCTCTTCTCCTTCCCTAGACCCTTTTCCAGCCCATCCCATCCATCCATCCTATCCCCACTCTTTTCTCATTTTATTCTTCCTCTTTTTCCCGTCGTCAAGTCCGAGAAGGGTGAAAGCTGCGCTCCATTTACTCGCCAATGTTTGGGGCGAAGCGGGAATTAACTTATTCAGAGTGTGCAAACAAACGGGAGCAGTGGCATTGACGCACTTCCTATTATGACCACCAACCCAATTAGGAGCGCATAAATAACGCTTTTATGCAAAATGCACCCCTAGTTCTTGAATGAAAGGTAACCCCTTGCGCCATTTGGAAAATGTCAAAGAAAAAAATGCCCCTATGTTCCTCATACAGGCGCTTGAGTGTGAAAGATATAGAGAATAGAACTCACCATCTCCAAGTTCCGATAGAATGGCCTTGTTACGTCGTAGTCCCTTCGCAGTTGCCATTACCTGTGCGAGAAGAAACATTGACGGCGTGAAAGTGACACGCGAATGTAATGGATTCGTGCGCGATTAAGGCGGAGATAATGGGGAAAACAGTCAACTGACTCGTATGAATTGACAGGGAAGTGAGAGCACACAACACGATTGTACTCTGGGGTTAATGCCGAGCGATTACATCGAGAGGTTGGTGGGAAAGCGAGAGACAGAGAGAAAGAGAGGGAAATATGATCGGCACTTCTCCTTGGCTATCAAGGAGGGAACGGAAGAAGTGAAGAGACAGGCGAATTGAAATAGACGATGGACGATCAGGTATCAATATATGAGTAGAGAGGGGAAGAGGGACGAGAGATGGAAAGCGTAGACTCTCCCAGGAGAGAAGGGGGAGATTAGATGGATAGGAAGGAGGATGAGGAGGAGGGGAAGGGAGGGAGGACCAAGGAGAAGAGAGGGTCAGGTGTGCTACGACGTCTCTTCTTCCTCATCTGAACAGACAGTTGTCGATATTCTTGGCCTCGATTGATCTACTTGAGTCTACTTGACGTTGACGTTTCAGAGAAAGAGAGAGGGAAAGAGTAATCGGATGAAGGGAAGCTTGATTGGAACAAACAGAACGATTAATGCACAAAAAGAGAGGAAATAGCGATGAGAAGTGGCTCGATCTTTTGACGTTAACGCGCTCTCTAGTTTTGACTTTGAAAGTCTCAGAATTTGTTTGCTATTTTCAGAAGAAATACGAGAATGTTGGAAGAGCTAGACTGGTTACACACATCTTGTACAAAATGCGTTTTTGATGAGTGAGGGGCTGTGGTATAAGAGGGATAGTCAATATCTGGAGGATGTACGACGAAATTGAGAGGGTATTGCGGTGTGGGTTTCCGGAAAAGTCTTTGAAAATGAGAGATGAAGTGCTAGTTTTCAGCTGCATTTTTTTGGAGAAACTAACGCCATTTTCCAGAATTTTCCCAGGAAAGTAACTAAGAAAGTGGAGATCGGGAAGGCGTTTCGCGTGCAGAATGGGACGGAAATGGAGAGGAATGAAGGAGGAAAAGGAGAGCGGGGGAAGATTATCAAAGAGCGCGCGACGAAGAAGAATGGACGGGGGCAGGAAAGGGAAGAAAAGACGCATGGACTTCGGAGAAAAAGGGGAAGTCGGAAGTTGGAGCATAAGTTGCACTTTTTGCGCTGCTTTTTGCTCTCTAGACGCACTTTTATATTCGCTGACAGCTTAGAGTCAATTAAAAAGGAACGTAACTCAGGAGAGGAAACTAAAGGGGAGGGGGATTCTGCTAGAAATGCGTTTGGATGTGTCCGTTGAAATTGAAATCTGAAATTGTCGATCCCTCAAGCTTGTTCCATCATGCGAGTTTGTCTCTCGTAAAGTGCCCTCGAACTTGCGGCTCATTTCTCCCTAGATTCTCTTCTCTTCCTCAATTTCTTCCATTGGGTTGGAAGAGAATGAGGGTCGTCTTCTTCTGTGTTGAATAGAGAGATGGGCCGTGAATAAGTTAGAGGCAGTCTATCTCATGAGTAAGAGAGAGAGAGGGAGGGAGAGGGAGAGATGGCCCTCCCAATCCCAAATAGGCGGGATTGAAGAGACGGATTGACAAGAAGAGAGACGCACAGATCTTCTCGTTGACAGACACGTCTTGAGACTGCCTCGACTGAGAAATGACTGAATACCGGGAATTCTACCGACCAGGAGATAATTGTACGACACCTCTGGTGGACGTGCACACATGGTGAGATATATTTCTTTCTGTATCTAATTGCGCACGCAATTTTTCCTTATTCTACGCAATTTTAAATAATTCAGTGAGACCGGAGAATAGTAACTAATATCTCAGGCTGATTCACACTTCGGAACTGACAATCTCTGTGCTTGGACTGGTGCTGAACTGCATTGTGTCGTTGCTGACACACCGAGCTGCGCCGATACCATATGCACAGAGGAGGCAATTGGTGAGTTTTTTCTGCTATCTCAATGCTTTAAAAGTTCTCCCAAATATTGCATACGTGTTGAATAAAACCAAATGATTCCTAGAATTTCACATTTTCAGTGCGGACTTTCCCTGAACTACGCCTTAATCAGTGCGATTCAACTCTCCCGCAATATCTTCCTCCTCTTTTCCCTTCACGAACCTTGCCTGCCCGAGACAAATACGGCGACGTGCAAGTTGCAGGTGAAATTTAACGTCGATTCGACGAAAATTTGATTTTACTCCCCGCAAAATCGTGCTAAAATGTAACTGAGAGTGAGCTCAGGTGCAGTGAGATTACGGTAGCGAACAAAACAACTTGGAAATTTATGTTGTATCGACAATTATGCTTTACTGATGTTAAAGTAACCTCTGATAGTATTCCTTTGTGAACAAGCTCATGACAGATTCAGAAAAAACGATGAACGTAATAACAGCGTACCCTAACGATGATTCAGTGAAATATGCGACGATGATGGAGTATCAGAATATAGCGACGATACGGTAACCCGATTTCAGGAGTTTCCCCTTCTCTTCTGCTATATCCACGGCGGCATTCTCGCATGCATAATCAGCACGCAAATGAAGAAGAAATATAAGTGAGTTAGCCTGAATTCCAGCCAAGTTTCACGTCCAACTAACGTCATTGTGGACACTGAGTTGGTTTATATGCTGAAGTGGTTTTAGAATAAACACAGTATTCTAGAGGAATATTGCGGTCCGAATTAAAGTGACCATGAGGGATACACGTTTTTGCACATTTCTCTATATTTATTTCTCCTTTGAGAATGATATTTCACAGGTTTCCTGTAAGAGTGTAGCAATGCCATCCACTAGGAAAAAACTTTGGGTCTCCGATTTCGATGAAAGTTGGTTGGTGGGTACCCTTAGGGGTTAGGAGGAGGTTCATCTACTTGGTTTGGTCTATTATCGGTTTTTCTCGATTTTTTGGTCGTAAAACTTTAAATGACCATAACTACCTTCATTTTTATCGCACAGCGATCTAAAATATACCATTGAATTGCTCTCGGGATTCTCTACAAACAAGTCGAAGTCACACAAAGCGAAAAAAGTTGATCTTCCGCCTCAAAAATCGATAAAACCGATTTTTGGACCATATAACTAAGTTTTTCTCGAAAATGAGCCGGAAACACAATGAATATTATTTTTGCAATCGATTCTACGGACCCGTTTTAGAGTACCCCAATATTTCGTTTTTCATATCTCTGGCCTTGGGACCCCGAAATAGTACAGTGGAACCGGACATAGCCGAATTTTTGTTGAAAACACACTTTGCCTCATAACTCGCTTGAAAGTGATCCAATCAAAAATTTGAATAAAACCTTTCTTTTTTGTCTTCTCGAGAGCTACATTTTTAGTCTAGGTGATTTTTTTGATAGGATCACTTTCAAGCGAGTTATGACGCAAAGTGTGTTTTCAACAAAAATTCGGCTATGTCCGGTTCCACTGTACTATTTCGGGGTCCCAAGGCCAGAGATATGAAAAACGAAATATTGGGGCACTCTAAAACGGGTCCGTATAATCGATTGCAAAAATAAAATTCATTGTGTTTCCGGCTCATTTTCGAGAAAAACTTAGTTTTATGGTCCAAAAATCGGTTTTATCGATTTTTGAGGCGGAAGATCAACTTTTTTCGCTTTGTGTGACTTCGACTTGTTTGTAGAGAATCCCGAGAGCAATTCAATGGTATATTTTAGATCGCTGTGCGATAAAAATGAAGGTAGTTATGGTCATTTAAAGTTTTACGACCAAAAAATCGATAAAATCGATAATTGACCAAACCAAGTAGATGAACCTCCTCCTAACCCCTAAGGGTACCCACCAACCAACTTTCATCGAAATCGGAGACCCAAAGTTTTTTCCTAGTGGAAATGAGAGCTCCTTTTGCTACACTTTTACAGGAAATCCGTGATTTAGCAAACTTACATGTACCCAATGTTTGGAAATTTGGATGATTGCCAACCATTTAGTAAAAGGGCGTGTTAACATGAAGAGCAATAGGGGGTAGTTTGAAAGTGACCAGCTCATTTCAGAGAGTCAAAACGACCTGTTCCCTACACTTGGATGTGCTCCATCTGGCAGACTCTCACTGCCTGTCTCTGCATTGCATTCACCCTCGTCTTCACAGCATTTGACAATGAGGACGGAGAGACGAGACGGATGGAACAGGTAGAACTCCTTTACTCAAGATTCATCACCTGATTGCCTATGGAAGAACAGTTGTCGATAATCCCATTCTAAGGATACTTTTCATGTTTACTTTCATCAAAAGAGAATGAGTGAAGTGTTGTGCTTCCATGAACAATAGCCAACCTCCTATTAGGATAATAGAGGTTAATTACGCCTCCAATTTGGCTTGATCATGTTACACGCACTCCTCCTTCTCATTTTCTGTCGGCGTCTCAATTGGGCCCGCCTCGCGGATCTTTTCCTTCTCCTTTTCACACACAAAAAGGCGCCGCGCTGTGCACCAAATCGAATCGGACGAAGAGGAGAAAAGTGTTGGAAAAGAGGGAGATGAGAAGAGGGGAGGAAGAGAGGCAACTGAGCTTCCGGTGTCGGAACAATCAGAGATAGAGAGAAGAAGATGAGACCGAACCATGACGGGAAAGGGAGGATCGTAAATGGGTCATTAACAATTCTTGCGTTCGATTCTGCTAGAATTGGGAGAGAAAATAACCTTTGCTGGAAAATACCGTGCTTTATTGCATACAGATACACATTTATCATGAAATCAAAGGAATGGACATGTCGTACTTTATATAAGCTGATTATTGTTTGTCTTTGCAGTGTTCGATTCTGCTGGCGATTCACGACTACCAGATGGTGTTCATCCTTATCACCGTTCTCATTATTCTCCATGCGATTGCCGTTGTCTACATCTCGCTCTACGTGCACACACATCCGACAGGAGTCGACAAGAAGACGATACTCTCCTTCTGCGTTAGAGGTATGCTGAATTCAACAACCCAAACTTGGGCCATAATAGGACTACCGTGGATGAGTGTGCGCTAAACGTACACACTCATCGGTCTCCAGTGGATAAGATCTCGTAAGAGGGACAAGCATTTGAGAATATCTTGAGATTTCCCTAGACAAGAAGCAGACTTAAGATGCTCGAGACAACTTTCCAGAGATTTCTGAGATTATCAGAAGAGACTTGCGAATTTTTTGTTAGAGGTACACTCAATTCACTCCATACCCAAATCCACTTACTCTGCCGCTGAAATTCCGCGTCTGCGTTAATTAACAATTCCCGGATTGGCGCCGAGGCGAAATGGGATGCGTTTCAGACAGAGAAGTGTCTGGGACAGAGAAGGAGATTAGGGTAGGAGAATCTCTTTCTGGGACCGACATCTTTTGAGTAAAAAATAGTTAGGGAGGGAATGAGACAAAGGTTGACTCGAAAATATACGACGTCCTGGAAGGATCATTTCTAAATAACCACTAGAATCATTATAGGAGCTTTTTTGGTCTTACTGTTTGTTTCTTTATCGATAACTTCTTTACAGATGTCATCATAGTCGAGACAGTCGCATGGCATCTGGCACTGCTCATCTCCGGCTTCGCAGTAGCATATCGAACCATCTGGCAGGATACCTGCGCCGAGGTTTTCGAATACGGAAGTTTTTCTCAGTTCTAAACCAAATTTTCAGTGTGTTTATCTGACACTCGAGCTCTTCTTCGTCTTCATTCCCCTTCTCATCTCGTTCGCCCATCCGATTTTACTGATTTGGTAAGCAGACCCCGAAAACATCCCCGGTTTGAGTCGTCGTGATTGCTGAGTTTTGTGAAAAACAACTATTTTGGAACAGAATCTGGAAAGATTCTTTGCATGAGAAGGGAAAGCTGTTTTTAGATGATACTGAAGACGTCAACTCTCAATTCTCGTTATACATGTAACGAATGAAATAAGATGAATGAGATACTTGTAGGTTCGTCTTCCCTATCCGGGATTCGACAGTGCGTCTCTTTCCCTGGATGGCAGCAATCCTTCCCGAATACGCTCTCGTTCCTCCTCCCGCACCCAAGAAGAAGATCTCATCACGAAAACACCGAAGAGCAGCGAAGAAAGAGCAGGAGAAGACCACCAAGTTCCTCGAAGTCACCCCCGCCCAAGTCTAGGAATATAACTAAAATATAGATATAAGAGTACAAATCTGCTTCTAAAGCGTCGTAAGTGCTAGTTGTCAATTCCGGTAGTACCCCCACTCTTTCCCCCGTCTGATATCGTCTAGAGATGTGTCATTAGGTCCGAGTCTTTCTATCGCCGTCCCTCTTCTCTTTCTTTGCCTATCTTAGCCTCCCGCTCTGTTCATGTTTCGTCACCAATTGCGATAAAACTGTGCTGCAGTAACAGCCGGAATTAACGACAGGTGAAAGTGTATTGAAGTCAAGAGAGGGGTGAAAATTCGCAGTTTAGATTCAGTAGTAGTTGTCCATTCAGTAATGAGTGAAATGGATGTCGACGATTTGGCCGAAGAGCTTGATGAAATCGACAATTTCATCGACACGTTTCATCGATTCTCTAGTAGGTTCTGTTTTTGTGTTGCACTCAATTAGATTTCAGTGCCATTCATCGCTACGTTCAATATAGCAATCCTGATTGCAATGATATTTGATCATGAAGTGAGAGTGAAAGTGTATAGAAGATACCTGCTTGCTGTTCAGGTGAGAAATTTATATATTATTAAATATTTTTTTATTATTTATTTATTTTTGCTACGTGGATGTGACGGAACGTTCGCAACGTAACAGACACACATGTGCGAGGGGAGAATGGAAAAGTCAAATATTGAATCGCACTGCTCGATTGACGCATATTTTCAGGTGATACTCATAGTCACCAGCGTGTTTCTCGGACGAATTCAAATAGTGGCCATTTGTGACGACTTCGCATTCTACATGCTTGGAGATCTATTCGGATTAAGCGCGCTTGAATTGATTGTGACGTCACATATTTCGAAACTAATCAAAATCGGAAGTTGCAGATAATCTATGCATTCCTCGTACTGGAGGGTCAAGTTGCGGTTGGCTCGTGTCTGTTCTTTAGACATCAGGTGAATTTGTTTCTTATGTATCAACTACCGTATACCACACCACAATTTAGTAAATGAAGACAGCAGTAACACAGTTCACTATTTTATGACTTAAATTTTCCAGCAATTAGCGAGCAAAACTGGGCGACTGCACTTCGCATCTCGCAAAATGCACCTAATGATTCTCGTTTACAATATCTTCTTCCTTCTTGGCCTACCAATACTCTACTTTGGACTGAAACCGATGGTTATATCTACAGAAGTGAATATCCAGGTGGAAATACCACTAAAACAGTGGTCCTTCAGGACATGTCCACGAGGCAACTGTATCTCTACGGCAAACACGAAACCTTGGCCATTTTCAAGAAAGATCTCGACACTCTAACACCGATTCTGGGCATGAAAACAACATCGAATATCGAAAACATCTGTTGATTACAGCTTTCGCCTTGTTCCAAGTCCCCTACTTGATTATTATCTTCAGTTTGTGTTTGCACATTTTCTATAATCTACTGTTCAAAGATCACAAGATGACTAAGCTTCATCGAAGGTTGGGAAAATAACAAAATTATTGATTTATTGTAATCATTTAATTTAGATATCAACTGCGGTCATTCATAACAGTTTCGCTGCAAGTATCGATATTTAATTTATACTTTTTGTTCCAATATTCTAATTTCCAGCTCTCCTTCTCCTTCCTCACGCTCGCTCTTCCCTTCATGGTAGGATGTCTGGGCATCTTCCGATCTGTCGCCACAAACAACCCAGTCCAATCATACTTCCGAAGTGGGTGCATAGATGGAAATTGAGTTCCTCGTGTAGTGTCACATGTTGATCAGACTAAGGATAAACTCCATAACAAGACATAACAAGGCCATAACAAAGGTTATGTCTCTTCCAAGAAGCAATAGTTATCCCATGATCACATGCTTATCACAGGGTGCACAGACTACGCAACCGTACACTAAATAACGAATACATTGTTTCGTCCTATTTACTACTGATTTTGGCGCATTAGATTGATTGAAATTGAGAAATCACATCACTCACATTTCAGAGATGGTAGCGTACTGCATCACTTGCATGAGTTCGCACTCGTTCTTCAACTCACTCGTCCTAATCTTCGCCATTCCCTCCCTTCGCAAAACTCTCTACTTCCCGATCGATTTCATCCTCAATCGAGGCAAAATCGACAACCGCACAGCAGTTCTCGAGCTTACTCCGGCGAGATAGATTCGTACGAATGTTTACGTAGCAGTAATGCAGCGAACAGTGTCGACGTCTAGACGAAAATGAAGGTGACGATCCCCCCTCATTCTCCCCACTCTTTCCGCCGGAGAGGTTAAACATCGTCTCCCTTATTTTCGTCTAGACGTCGACACTGTTCGCTGCATGCAACTGTGCATTTTGTTGGTATAGAAAAAAATTATTGATTTCTCTCCTTTCACTGTCCAATTTCCCACCAAAGATAAACGATGTGCATCTCAGAATGACAAAACGCTTTTGGTATTTCCAATTTCCTAAAGACAAATTGACGAATTGGTCTATTGAGAAGGGATGCCTCCCACCTCCTATTGAATGAAGAAGAAGCTCATCTGTCTCGTGGTCTCCTCCTTAATCTCGCTGTGATCTCGTGACTATCATAATCCAGATTCTTCCTAGGGTGTGTCAACTATAGCTTCTAGTATTGTTGAACGATAACTGCGTTGTTTCCTGTCGTGTTTATGTTTCAAACTTCGTTTTCAAGCGTGACCAAGTCGTTGAACAATTTCATCTGTTTGTCTGGTGCCAACATCCGCCCATTAGCTTAGTGCTCCCTAGATCGTTCTTTGCATAATCACTGGTCTGATCTCCCGCAGAATGCAAACGCTTTTATGTACGGGATAAATTTACATTTGCCTTAGGTCGTCTGCATTCTCACCATCAGCCCTAGATAAAGGTGATCATTGAATGCGCAAGAAGACAAAGAATAAGGAAGAAGATGGGCCCGATCCTCCTCCTCCTCACCATCTTCTTCATCGCACGGCTTTGGTTCATAACTGCACGACGAAGATGATTCATATATCGGTAAGTCTAGAAGAATATTAGGAAGATGCTCTCCCTTATTCTCCCTTCTGCCTTCGTCCCAGAGCGGTTGACACTGTTCGCTGCTAAACGTTCACAGTTCGGGTTTAGTAGTACCTTACGTATTTAGTATCTTGCACTTCGCAAGGAATGTTGCAGACTATTCAAAAATAGTTAATAAGTTATAATATTTTGTGAAATTAAATTTTGAAAAGTGTAAAAGTGATCATTAACAGCGCTATTTTGCAACATAACGGGAGTGTATTCATGAAACATCGTCTAAATTTCAGGTCGGAACGAAAGAAGAACATCCAAAGATTTTCGATCGACTTGAATATCCGTGTAAGTCTACAATATCATCACAATACCAAATTCACATTAACTGGACTTCTTATGTGAATTTGGAGCTCAAGGGTTTGCGTGGGTCGCCTAAAAAGAGCGCCAGGTATGGTGGTGGCTTGACGACACTAAATTCTTGATTGAGTATTGTATATTTTTAACATGTTTATGATGAATAATTACTATTCCAGGGTTCGATCCTCTTCCGCCAAACTCAATAAATCATCTGATGCTCACGTGTTCTTGTATACCTTCACTTTGCATCAACGGAAGGATCTACTTACCGGAAAATAAGGAACTCGAGCTATTCATGTGTTATGCGTGAGTTATTCGCGTAATAATTGGGTTATTATATGAGTAAGACAAGTTCGTACGTTTCTATAACAAGTTTACATTTCTTTTTATCTTCAAATCATTCGATGATATTTGAAATAATCAATAACTTCAGTGAGAAAGGACAGATAATCCTTCTGGAGCCCGTCCAACTCATCTACGGCCTTTCCGTAGTGGTGGAGAGCAACGAAGAGGGAGGATTGACCATATGGACCTCATTGTGGGATATTGAGCAACTAGCTACCGATGACATGAAGGTTACGCAGATGAAGGATCAGAGGAATAAGAGAATGAAGAAGTGACCGATCTTGCTGTTTCTTATTCTGTTGTGATACTGAAGCTACAGTACCGTTTTCTATTGCTCGCCCTCCATTATACGAATCATCCACACAACTTCATTCAATCCTCCGATTATTAATGACCGCTGATGAATCGAATGAGAAATTACTTGAAAATTGAGAAATTAATGAGACCAAGAGCCTTTATCACTCCAAATAATCATATTATTGTGCTTTGACTAATCCACTATCGATCTTTCTTTCCTGTATCTCAGAATTTCCTGTATCTCAGAATTTCTTGATCTCGATGCTTGACATTGTCAACTCCACTTTCCTTAAATTGTATATTTCGTTTCAATTTCTTTCATGAATTCTTTCCCATTTCACGCTGTAGCTTTAATCTGTGCAGATAAATTGAACGATGGAAAGAGGATCACAGAGTACGAAGGAGGATTATCACACAGACACCTTTCTCTCCCTATGCCGCGCACATCCCGAGGTACCTATTCCACTCTATTCCATAATGAATCTGAATGGTTTCCGTCACGCGTGATCGACTTCTCCTCTTCATCTTACTTCTCACTTCGATACTCTTCTTCTACCAAGCTCACTTTACCTCGAGTCTTTCTACTTCTCTGGAACCGATAAATCTTTGTCAAGGACAAGACACAGAGAACTGCCCTCGGCCACTGCGGGATTTCCCCTCGAAATACAGGGTTATTTTTTGATTGATCCTAATGATGGCAGCTCGGGTCTCTCTCTTTTGCGATGGTCTCTCGAAGGTCAGAGAAGTAGAAATTGGACTTTTGCTTTAAAAAAAGTTGTTTTTGCCGATGACTGTGATATGAAAAGGATTATGAATATTTGAAAGATGCTTAACGTCGCAAGAGCGCATTGTCTTATTATTCTAATACTGTATCACGACATACGATGACATATCTAGTCGCCTTCTTCCTTTTTCATTCTCGACTAGTTTCAGTCCGCTCATCCCTCCTATCCGATCACTTCATGTGTCATCGAGAAGAGTATGTCGACATTTCTCGCCGCGATAATGTGTTATCTGTATGATCCGAGGGCATTCCGTGCAGCAAACAAGTCTCTGAACACGGAAATGTACCATGGAAGGTGAGTATTATCGTTTCTGTTCAGATTTTCTGCTCAGATTGACGAGATAATTGCAGGTTTTGCGAGGGGAAGAATGAATTCGAGAGTTTCGCTTTGGCCACGGAGCGGAAAGGAACGCATTTACTAACAGTTGTGAGGGATCCACTGGAGCGATTCATATCAGGATATGTCGACAAGTGCATCAAGTATGGATAATATTGACACCAGATTCGAACACTGGTTGGGAACCTTTGCATCCCATTTTTTTGGTAGAAATTTCATTTAAAATTCTCATCATGTATTATCATCCCGATGATCTTATATAACTCCAGGTTGCATACTGCACCAAGTGCGCCCATAACGCCTTTGCTAGGAAAAGAATCCCTCGAAGCGGAAGACTTTGCGTTCTCTCTCAATCCCTTAGAATTGACTGCGAGAATGGATGAGCTTTGCTTAGTCTCTTCGAACGGAAATGAAAGAGTATCTCGGCGGAAATTGAATAGCTCAGTACTGGAATAATGGAGGAATTGGCTTACTATATTACTTTATTTGAGTGATGACGTTGAGTTTTAAGTTTGAATTTTAACATTAAAATGGGTAAAAATGCGTCCATAAAACACGTCGGTTAGTCTGTTTTCTCGTGTTAGTCCCCAGTTGCAGCGCAGACGTAGGGTTGTCGACTACGCGTGTCGCGTTAGTAATCGACTCACTACTTTACTTTACTTCTACGTCAATTTTTTGCTGAAAATACGCTACCTATCGATGTGAAATGCAAATCAGGTTTTTTCTGCATGAGGAGTTGTCGGGGTGGTAATGAGGCGGGAACTTTCGCTCATTCTGTCTCTCTATTTATAGGGAGACGCATAATAAGCTGGGAGGGAAGCACTGCTATGGATGTGGAAGAGGCGACATTATGTGCTTTCTCAGTGAACAGTACCGAAGAGGTTCCGTTTTATATTTGACTCATTCTTTATGAAATCCCCTACCACGTGCGCACAACACGCCCGGTATAGCCGCACGTATAGGTCGTCGAAAGGGACAGACTGAACGCTGAATTGGCTTGGGGTGGCAGAGCCCGCCCTACCGAGGAACATGCCTAACACCTTTACCTTTACCTTTATGACGAACAATAGAAACATATTTAATTGATTTCTTGAATTCAGTTTTCTGTGAATAGTACCGAAGAGGTTCCTCATTTGTCTCATTGTCTTTGTCGTTGTCGTTTTCTCAGTAAACGAACGATACCGAAGAAGTTCCGTTTTATATTTGACTCATTCTTTATGAAGAACAATGGAAACATTTCTTAAAATCAGTTTTCTGTGAACAGTAGGGTTGCGCGTTCGGGATCGGCACTCCCGAGCTAACGGAGGCTCTTCCCTTCTCTCGCGAGCACGAGCTCTTGAGGGAGGGAGACCCTCTTCCCATCGTCGGTAATACCGACAGGAAGGGAAGAGGAGTCGGCAATACCGACTTTGTCGGTATCTCTGTCGGGATTTGCCACCCTCTTCCCATCTCCTCCCTCCCCTCCCTCTCCCTCCCTCTCCCTCTATTCCCGCTCGATCGCTGTCTTCTCTCTTTCGTATTTCATCTCGCAATTCTTCTACAATATTTTACTCTTCTGAAATAGTTCAATAGTATTCGAGGGTATATAAGGGCAGTTTTTCCTACTGATGATTCAGCTAGTTTCTGGCTACTTTTCGAACAAAATGAATTGGCGTTGTAGTGAAAACTAAAGCAAATGATCGTTATCATTTGCATATTTTAAAGATAAGATTTAGTTATTCATTTTTTGCTCAATTATCAAAAAATGAAACGCATAAAGTATGAAGAACTGATAAAAATAAAGACGGATGTGAAAAACATGTGAAATTGAAGATGTATGTTTTCATATTTATGGATGGACCATTCAAAATCAAGTTACTTCAAGTCTTTTCAATATAAATGTCCCATCCTCAGTCGACGTACTCTTTGAGGACATTAGTGGGAATGCATCGAGAGAAAACTGGGGCCTGTACGACAAAAATGAAGAAAGTTATGATTGGTTAAGTTTTTGCAAGAAATAATGAGAGAATTTAATCTATTATACCGCTTTTAAAATACCCAGCGATTTTTTCACTACAACGCCAATTCATTGTGTTCGAAAAGTAGCCAGAAACTAGCTGAATCATCAGTAGGAAAAACTACCCTTATATACCCTCGAATATTATTGAACCATTTCAGAAGAGTAAAATATTGTAGAAGAATTGCGAGATGAAATACGAAAGAGAGAAGACAACGATCCAGAGGGAGAGGGGAGGGGAGGGAGGAGATGGGAAGAGGGTGGCAAATCCCGACAGAGATACCGACAAAGTCGGTATTGCCGACTCTCTTCCCTTCCCCTCCCCCGAAAAATCGCTCGAGCGAGGGGGAGGGGCGAGGAAGGGAAGAGGGGGTCGGCAATCCCGATACCGATACCGAACGCGCAACCCTAGTGAACAGTACCTAAGAGGTTCCTCATTATCTTTGTCGTTGTCATTTTCTCAGTAAACAATACCGAAAACGTTTTTTTTTCCTCGTCTCAACTTATAAGCGAAAGATCATTGTGAATTATGCTAAAAATATAGAGAACATGGATTGCAATGGATGAAAACGTTCCATTTTTCAGTGCTTCTCTACAGTGTAGGCGAGATTAAAGCCGGACAGAGGAGTTATTACGATACTCACTTCTTCCCTCAAAATTGGTGAGTGATGAATTTTCAGTATAAGAGACCTTTCACGAGAGAACGTACCTACCCGACGGATGACTTTTCTGCAACCTACCCCAATATTTTTTTTGGTGAAGTCACCATACCATATGCTGATTGCGGGCCAAAAATTAAGAGTTTATATGAACTCTCCGAAAAGTTACAGGCATGTCCAAAAAAAGTCGAGATTTTCATCGTTGAAAAATATGCGTTCTGAAAGTTGAAACATATGTAATTGTGCGTGTAGATTCCGAAAATGATACTCTGGAAAGCATACGATATCGATAAAAAGACGAAATCTACGATTATCATCGATTTTTATCATTCCTGGAAAATTTTTCTCTCCCTAGGATTTTATAACCTCGATTTTCGAAATCTACGTGAAAAACTACTTAAGTCGTGAAATTTTTAAAAAATTTTATCGATGCGCTCGGGAGTTATTCACCTATGAAGAAAGCCAACCACACCTTTTTTCACAAAATGGCACATGCCGAGAGGGCTCAGGATGTTTGGCCAACAGTTGTGT
>LS488627.1:100292-148992 GCA_900490705.1 Pristionchus arcanus | reverse complement strand
TTCATATAAACTCTTAATTTTTGGCCCGCAATCAGCATATGGTATGGTGACTTCACCAAAAAAATATTGGGGTAGGTTGCAGAAAAGTCATCCGTCGACCGTCCCCAAAAGCTACGTTCTCTCGTGAAACGTCTCATAAAATGAAGAGTTTCCCCTCCATCCCCGCATTTCTTCTCCGTATTCCAATTCTCAGGTGACAACAAGAAATGGTTATTTCCTTAGTTCTAACATTTCCTTAGTTCTAACACATTTATTTCCTTAGTTTTTTTCCTTAGTTCTAAGGTATATTTCCTTAGTTCTAAGGTCCGTAGGGTAGGTACGCTTTCTCGTGAAAGGTCTCTTAGGATGATGATGCGAAATTCATAAATATTGCCTATTCATTTTCAGGTACTGCGGCTTCAGCAAGGCGCTCTCCAATTACACCATCATTAGGTAATGAAGGCAATTAAATGAGTTATAAACAAGGTTCAGATACGGCGGAGAAGGCGAGGATCAACAGAAGATGACTGAGGAAATAACGACAACGTTGGCCAAATGGAGTGTAGGGAGCGAGCATGTCACGGTACGCGAACATCATTTCCGTCCGACTCAAACCAATTCAGTATATTCGAAATGCTTTGCTCTCGTCAAGGACCGAGCACTCAACGGCTGGATCTCCCGATAAAGCAAAGTATCTCAGGTCAGGATTCGTAGTAGCTTCCAATATGTATAATGCATACTCGGTAAATAAGTATGAGCGTGCGAAATAGAATAATGCGCAACTTTGGATATTTCTGTTAACCTTTCCGCAGTTTTCGTTGAAATGTTTACAGATTTTCCCTGACAAAAAAAAGTTACATCCACTTTTCAGGATCGCCCGTCACTCCGAGTACATCATGTCCGTGATCACACGCATGTTCTATCATGATTACATTCTCTTCGGATTCCCCTTTCCCTCGATTCCCCATCCGACCGGCCCTCCACCTCGATTCATGGAAGAAGCATCATTGCACTAACATCCATATTCTCACGTACCCTTCGTGTTTCCCCTGTATGGTAGTCCTCCCAATAGTTATTACCAGTTCATTTTCAGCCGTCCGTACAGTCAAATCAAACACAGTACGGTGGGTAAGTTAGAATATCATATCTCATCTCGTTTTCACTGATAATGTTATCTCTGCCTCTCCCGATGAATTGTACTTTCTCAATAGAAGCCTCAAGTCAGCACGGGATAACACGAATGAACGTCATTGTCAACCTTCAGATATAATCGTAGAGAATAGTGAGGCGAAGAGTCTAAGACTCTCGCCTCTCCTTCCCTCTTCTTCTTCTTTCCCCTCCTCAGTCTTCCCACTGTTCTTTTTCTTCTCTATGTGAATTGGCTTCGTTCCTTCGCCCTTCGCTTCTTTGGGAGGCGCACTCAACTCCTCCTTCCGGTCTCGAAATCGATTGTTAGATTCATTTTAGTGATGTGCAGTCCATCGGAGATAACTGGCCACTGTAGGGGATGCAGGGCGATCGATCGCATCCGAGTGGAAATTCTCAATGAGAGCCGTGAGGTCATCCACATCGACGTACGTTTTCGTGAATTATTTTTTGGAACATCTTTGCATGTTTTCAGGTCGAAGTCCTGGAAAAGTTCATCGACTTCTCGCAGGCATTCGACCAGAGTCAGTCTCATCACTTTGTTTTTATTGCATGAAATTGCGTGAAAAAATCGGATTTTATCGTGATTTTTTCGAGCAAAGGCAACGCAAACAATCGACATGACCGACTCATCAAGTCGAGTTGTCTACCTATATTAGTTCAAAGCATGAACCAAATATTCACAGGTCGTCGCATTATGGCACCTCGCGACTCGTACCACGTCAATCTCCCATGCGATTGTGTTGTCTCTGGGATCAGGTATGGAGGGGAATTAATCATTCCCTCATCTCTGCCGCTCAACAGCGACAGAAATGAGGGAATCGAGACGGGAGAGGGGAGAGACGATCCCCAGATTTGTTTCACTATGGGTGGTGGCAGGGTTGCCCTTTCTCACCGTGCTGTACAAGATATAAAGTAACTCAATTGCCACATTTTCTAAGTAATAAATCGATTTGGCGAATCTACTTTCACTATTCGCATCATTTCAAGAAGATCCTCAGTAAAACCTTCAAACCGATCCCTCGAAAATAAAGAAAATATCGTGACGTTTCAGAAAGGGTTCATTGAAGCGTATCGCGGTTCGCATCTAGCTAACGCACTAAAAGACTGCCCGTGTAACCATAGAGAGGCCAGCGAAAGATGATTTAGAGCACAAAAGAGGCCTGTTTGGCGTTCACAGGCGGATGCTAAATGAGGCAACACCTAGGAAGAACTTTGCTCACTCCCAAAAGTAATCTGAATAAGAGTGTCTAAAATGTGGCTATAATCAGTGCTTTCCTACTCAGTGCCCCTAACCTATCCCCCTTTACCGTGCATTCGTGGGCCCCGAAAATTTTCCAAAAATTTTCTAGTAATCTGAATAAGATTGTCTAAAATGTGGCTATAATCAAGGCTTTCTTACTCAGTGCCCCTAACTTATCCCCCTTTACCGTGCATTCGTGGGCCCCGGGATTGTATGATGTAGTTATCAGCGGATTCCAAATCTTTGATTTACTGTACCAATTCGTGTATATTATGCTATTTCTACGCCACAATTGCGTTATTGCTCTTTTTGAGCCAATTATCGGAACGATAAATATTTCTGTTCAGAAAGATCACGAAGGGTATGGAAAGATCTACTCATGGAATCGACAGACCATCGGCCGGAATCATCAAAAAAGTCATTCTCTCCTCTACAATCATCGTGTCTTTCGAGCGAGTTTCACTTTTTTATTCTTTTGTTTTTCATATGCAAAAAGAACGCAGCAATTTCCTACTCCGTTTCACTTAGCTATTTTCTGAATTGAAGGCTCTACTGGAAGTGGGCTAGACTTTAGATTGTGGGAGGGCTAAACCCATAGTTTAGTCTTTCCGGCCTCCAAAACGAATGGAGAGCGTTAGAAGATGGCGAAAAAATATAAGCAGATATTTTCTCAGATTTGATACCCTATCCAACATATGTCTCCATATTCAGGAAGGGAATCGAGACGAAGTGGGTTGGACGGTTCCCCATCACTCAGGGTCGGGCACTCATCGATGTACGGGAGAGAGACTGCTGTGGACGGGTAGTTGCAGTATTGAAAGATATAGGTGACGATTATTAAGAGTCATCCTCTAGCCTAAGATCTCTCGCAATTGTCATCAAAACATCACTGATAATGCCGCTTGTTCCCTGATCTCATAAATGTAGTAATAGTGCTAGTGTACTTTCAATGTTGAATAAAATGACATTACAATGAGCCCGAGTACAATAAAGCTCTTCGTGCTTGGCCATCATGGGTTCACGTCGTTCACTTTGAAATCAACTTTTTGACAATTATGGAATATGACAAACAAATGAATGTATCCTGAATGAAACATATATAACATATCCCGATCATGTTCTCGAAATGGAACCACGGGTGTTGATTTCTGACGCAATCTTGTTCGGGCTAGCAATGTAAAAGGTCATTTTGGCTTCGAAAGCAATGTGAAGAAAGCGGAGAATTGCCCGACGGAAAAGTGGAATCATCAGTATAACGATGAGACCTTCGATGGAAGGAAAGATTGCCGTGATCATTACGAGAATTGTTCCGAAAGAGCCGATATCCGCACCTGAAACGATGAATGAAGAGGACAAACAAAACAATACTGGTAATAAGAATACCATGATAAAATGACATCACTCACCCGTTAGTGGAAGAAACAACATCACCGCGAGAGGAAGATAGCAAAACACGCATGGGATGGACGTCTGCAGATATTATTTCATTATTTATTGAAAGGAGGTATATACCTGGATTAGCAGGACCTTGTACAGTTGTCGTTGGAGTTTTCTAGTTTTCGGAGCGAAGCTGAGAGTTCTGAATGGATGACAATGAACATAGGAAAAGGCGGATGATCGAACCTCATGTGTGCATTGATTAGCCAAATGCAGAAGAGAATCGCCGCTGCTGTTCCTACGAATAGAGTGCCCGCGACGGAGAGAGCGATTAGAGTGGGAATGTGCCATGATAGATTGCCATCGGCATCCAGTCTCTGAAATGAGCTGGTCTAATGAATACATCTTTTTACTATACACCTAGGTACCAACTCGGATGATTACCGATGGATGAGATTTTCTCAGGGTGCTCAAAACACCACAATTGGAAAAGCAGTCGGTTCTCATCCGGTCTACTAATACTAATACAGGGATACAATTTTTGGCAAATATCTTTGCTTACCTTCAACGTGACGAGCAAATAGCCAGAATTCGGATCGCTCGCGTCAATTCCGTACAATTCAGTGAAGAAGCGAGGAGCGACAGATCTTTAAACGATTTTATATGATACTCAGATATTCTCGAGACAATACCTGCTATAATCACTGGGCATTAGTGCATATAGACTGACTCCGAACAATGCTCCCATATAGAGCACGTACACTACCGTACTCAGGGCCACCCACGTGATTGGGCGAAATTTATCAAAACAAGAGCGCCCCCTGAAAATAGCCATGACTCATTAATGATGATGTACTGATTGACATTCGCCGTAAACGGTGGTCGAATAAATGGGAATGTACTTAATTATCATCATTTCTTACCTTGTGAGTGCCCGTACTCGATAGACAAAGTGATATGAGAGAATGAGGAAGGTCTGATAGTAACTGGCGATGTAGACGAATGTGAATACCAAAGCAACAATCCCTGTAATAATCGTTGAGGTGTTATCATATATTTAACCAAGTAATTTGAGTACGCCCACCTCCCTTGCTCCAGAAAATCCAATCATTCCGCGGCAAATACCAATATCCCGTTGATGTCATGTGCAAGTGCTGAAATATAACATAAATATAAGAAAAAATGAGTTATTCAAGTCAAATATAAAAAACTAATGAAAATTATAGATTGAAATATATACACAAAACTCACGGGAAGTGCGACTGCGTGCATTATTGACGTGACGATATCACCGACCGCGAAACAGAGCAACAAGTATCCATACGCTCCTATCTCAGATGACCTCGAGGCGTAGACTGATAGAATCAGTGCCAAATTCGAGATAACGGATATAGCCCCCATCACCATGAAGAATGCCGTGTGGAATGGACCGGTGATGATCCATTGATACACAGGATGGGCTTCGTCCATGGCTTGGGTACGGGAAGAATGGGCGAAGGGGAGAAAATAGACGAAACTCTCGCGAGCTAATTGTATCGTGTCGGAAAACACCGAACAAGTACTGAGTCGATGAATGACAGGGAATATATAGCTGAGTTGAGCGCCGGGTACGATTCCCATCTCATAGTTCTATATGTGATTAGTCCCTTGGGAAACGGAATAATGAGTGTATACGTCGAAATGACAGTGAGATATCCCACCTTATCACCCTTTTGATAGCCGACTTCTGACGCAATTGTATTTCTCAGACCTTTGTTTCTAATTTGACACACGAATAACGCATAAAGCATCGCCTCGCCGTGCCTACTCGTTTACCAAGACAACAATTCCTCATCTCATTCGCTGCTCTCGTCGATAAGTGGCATCTTTCGGCCACGATGGATGAGCCTAATCGGAAATGGAGGAAAAGCAGACGACTCATTCATTCCGCTCCCTATCGTTGGTAGTTTATGCAATGAATGACGAGAAGACTTTGCAGATGGAACCAACGGTGAGATGCAATCTTTCTATCGTAAACTGTCACTAGGGATAGGTGAATTCCGTGGCAAAGTCATCTACTGATCATCACTTTGTTATGGCAATGGTTCGTTGCACCTTTCTTGGTGAAATGAATACCCTGAGAATCAGGATCGTCATGATATTTTTGATAAGTTATCACAGAAGAAAACTTATTTCATAGAATGACGATCTTCGATTCGGCATTGACTTTCTTCTCAATCGAGCATTGGTCTCCAGCATGAAGGAAGGTCTCCAGAGACCAGAGTATCTAACCAAGAAGAAACCCCGGACTTCGTTCAACAAACAACAGGTACATGTAGACAATTACTTTTTTTTTAAATCACCAACATATCTTTGTTCTGGGACATTAATATTACATGGTGGGAGCTGCACTATTTCCATTTTTCATATTGGGTGTATTTTTAGATCGCGGTTCTCGAAGATTGTTTCGTTTCACACAAATACCTCGCTTCTGAGCAAAGAAAGAAGTTGGCCGACTTCCTTCATATGACCGATACTCAAGTGAAAACGTGGTTTCAGAATAGGAGGACGAAGTGGAGGTACACAACTGATTTTTATCGAAGTTGTCAGTGATTATTTATGAACAGACGAATGGAATGCGAGCAGGGGACATCATCAGTAGCGCATCAAGGAGAGGAGATCAGAGAGCGGACGGAGTGAACGGATTGTGTGGGAATGTACTCGGATAAATTCTGTCTGGCGTTCACATCTGAGTCGTGGGAGGCATTTGCGTGAATCCGAGCATCGTTTGAGCGAAAATCTGAAACGATCAATGATTGAAAAAAGGACAGGGAAGTGACATCTCTAGTAGAAAATTGATGGTTTTCCAGTAGTGATGGCAGTTCAGCATATGCCTCTTTTTGCATACTCATGTAGATCATAACAAATAAGAGCCGCGTGACGATATTGCAACTTTAGTTGCAAGCATTGCGCAATAGTTGCGATGGAAACGATTGAAAATTGACAAGCAGACACTCACAGGATTATTGAAAGGAAGTTGTGACAGCTGTAGAGTTCGATCTTGCTCGAGTCGCTTCTTCTTGTAACGACGATTTTGGAACCAGATCTTCACCTGACAATCATATCTTTCAAATGGTTTATTTATATTCAATCATAAAATTGTATTAATAATTAAGGAATTTTCCATTTCCGTGTAAGAACGCAACAAAAACACTTTTCAGTCATAGTTCGTATTTTTCTGAATGTTTGATCTTCAAAAGCCCTAATGAAACATACTTACCTGAGTAGCGGTAAGGGTCAGTTTATTAGCCAATTCTTCCCTCTCGGCTGCGCTTACATATCGCTGCCGAGTGAATCTCTCCTCCAGTTCGGCAACCTGTACAAAAATTCACCATTTTTTTCATAATTCTCATTCCACTTTGTTTTAGTTATTCGCTTTTGTTCAAAGTCAAAGTACTAATGTATTATTCTATAAAAATAGGACTGTTTTTCAGATCGACCACATGAAGTTCCCAGCCTTATTTACGACCTTTTCCACTTTGTCATTTGTATACTGAGAATAATAATACTACTGTGTTGAAGTCCTTTGGGAATATTTCATGTCCGGTGTTTAGTCCTCTTTTCAGTTCCCCTTAGTCATCACACTCTGGTTTCTAAGAACCACAAAGCAAATGCAGCACAATTTCACCCACTATTGATAGTTCGTTGAAGATACACGCAGATTTGGTGTGACTAACCTGTTCGTGAGTGAACAATACTCGCGGCTTCCTCCTATTGTGTTGAGTACGAAGATTTATCTTTGAGTTGTCATCGGAATCACTCAAATCACTCTGACGGGCTCCTGCAAATATATTGGATGCATTGAAATTCATCAATATCAGTAGTACACCCAATAGAGGTGCACAATACATATTTTGAGGAAGTTCTTATCAATGGATTCATGAAGCGCTCTTGATTAGGATGCATACCGGAATAGCCAACAGGCAAGGCCTGCGGGAAGCAGAGTGAGTTGAGGAAGAAGGTCGGATCATTTCCCCTTTCTCCCGGATAGACCACCGATGGATTCTCCGGGCGAAAGTTGACTGCTTCAGGACGAGAAGGGTCGGGGTAGACAAGACCCGGAAGGGGATAGGGAAACGACGGGGGATTAGCCATGAACGAGTGATGAATGAGAAGAGGAAGAGGAGGAATTGGCACCCGATCGAGCATTTGATATCAGTGAGAGACTCTCATCCATTAGAAGACTCCTTGAGAGGAAGAGATACAATTAGCACTCTCTGAAGTGAGAGAAAGTGGATCGGATTACCTTCCCTGATTCGGTCCCTGACTACTGCCAATGAGAGCCGCATGTTTGCTCTTGCCCAGTGGAACACTATCTCACCCGCTTGATCCGGGGAAATAACATGTGGTAAGGAGAGAGCCACTTGAGACTTGAAGAGGCGTTGTCATGATAACTTTCCTAATTTGGGAGATTGCGTAGTGTGTTTTCAAAATGAATTGTGAACCATTTATCGAAAAAGTAAGACATCGTCATCATTACACTCTTTATTATAATGGAACTATGCGGCAAATGCGATCGATTGATTTTTGTGGCAAATTATGTGTTACGTAGCACAAGTTATTTTTAGTGGACATCTAATTTCTCAACATAATGAACGCCTCATCTACATTTTTCACATCTGGAGTGGAAGTAGTTGCTTTCTTCTTCTCTTCAACTGATGAAATACGCTTGCCTCCCGTTGCATTCTTTCCGAACAGATAGCAGACACCATCCTGAAAAACTTATTCGATAAAGTGAGTTATGTATTGTTCAGTACAAACCGGTTCAGAGTAGAGAAGATCGTCAGGTTGGCATGAAAACACTCGAGAGAAATCGGGCATTTGCGAGACTAGTGAATTCACGCGTATGTTGTCGGGCGAATGAGGGCCTTTGAATTCCTGAAAATATCTGATTTTCTTTCGAAAATACTACTCTCATACCTGTTTCGCAAGATCTCTGCACCATCTCATCCCTATCGAATAGAAGAAATTCTGCTCTCGAGTGATTTGCAAGTCAGGATATTCCATTTCCTGAAAGTACTTCATGATCTCGAGACCAATCTCTTTAGCTACAGACATTTTGGCACTTTCATGAACAACTTGGCTTGCGATTGCGATTGCGATGAGCATTAATACAAAAGTAGGCACAAGATAACTCGGCTAACCTTGAGTTCATCTGGAGTGAATTGCTTCTTGAGTAGTTCATAGGCAGCTCTCGCTCCTTCCACGTCCGGCCCATCCTCTGATAGTGTCTTCGATCCACTGATGCATTCTCCCTGAGGCAATTCAATGATAAAAGGTGCTTCCACTTCAAGCGAGTTTACAGACAACAGTGACAGTTTAGTTTTTTGTTAAGGCCAGTTGTTAAACGGGCTACAATACCTCTCGGCCCAATGCTTTATAGTGTAGGCAACGTTACGTTCAATGAGACTAGACAAAAGACTACCATACCTCGGCGAACAAAGTACAACTTTGGTTGTAGTGTTGAATAATGCATTCGGTTTCCTTCTTGTATTCTTCACTCCGATTTTGAAGAGCCTCAGTAATGAAAGAGTGGAAGATCTCATGACCGACGATATACGAAAATCCATACTGTAATATCATTATCAGAATGCACTTTACGAAGTGGAGAACTAACCATAGTTGATTCACTCGAGTTCTCATTGAGCGGATAGAAAACGGGAG
Source organism: Pristionchus arcanus (assembly GCA_900490705.1). Lineage (NCBI taxonomy): Eukaryota > Metazoa > Nematoda > Chromadorea > Rhabditida > Neodiplogasteridae > Pristionchus > Pristionchus arcanus. Next base: position 139,544 of record LS488627.1, on the reverse strand, counting down.
CGAGAAACACGACCATGCTTGCATCGACATAGTTGAATGCATTGTACTGTAAACTGTACACTGCTCGGATGTAGTTTAGTATGTCCTGAAAGTGAGTCATAGTGTTTACTGCTACCACTCTCTTCACCTCGTGTGAAGTGTATTTCTTGTCCAGTTCAATAGAAGTCGTGTTGAATGAGTGCACAACGTCAAACCATGCGCATCCCGTGCTTCTTCAATGTTATTATTTGCAGTTTTTCAGACCCGAACTTCCCGTCGAAGTATTTCATTTCACACAGCGGTGAAACACTCCAACAGTTTTTTTCACCGAATGTTAGCGCACCCGCTAAACGTTAAAACTATGAACAAAATAACATGCCTCGGACTGTACTCGAAGTATTTCGACGTCATATCTCGATTGATCTTGCGTAGTGTTGTGAGATTTCGATCGAAATTATCGAAGTCAGTTAAAAATATTAATTCGTCGAGAATCGTCATGTATTGGCCGAAAATTGAAAAGCCGAATTCATTGATAATGAGCATCCATGAAGTCTCCTGTTGAGAATTTATTCAAAATCAAGACTATTAACAATATTTACCTGGAACCTTCGCAGTATGACCTCCTTCATTTTCTTCGCGAGATTATGTATTTTCTCAATTCCGACGTTGACGTTTGTCAAGTCCGTTGTACCATTGTTCAAAAATTCCATTACGAACAGGCGATCATTCATTTGAGTGTATGCACTCGTAGTATCCTCAAAATACATTTTTTTTAGGAAAAGCGGTAAGTAACACTCACATTGAAATGTTTCGAACTATTGCTGTTTTTGTACAGTAATTCTACCATCCGACTTGTAGCTCGCATTGATTGAGTGATGTTCTGATTGGTTTTGTTTCCATGAGTCGAGTAGAATTTGAGACTGTCATCGACCTGCATTTTAATGTTACTTTAGTTGTATTTATGCTAGAGCTGTAATTTTCACGAACATTCGTAGTCGTTGCATTATAGAGAGTGTAGAAGTAGAGGAACTCGTTAAAGTAGCAGTTGAAGTCACGGGAACACCTGAGTAACATCCGTGCATCTTAGAAGTAACTTGATCTTACCGTTCTCTCAGCAAGGTTGAGTAAACATCAGCGTCATAAGTGCAATTGAGATCTTCCCGAGCTTTTGTTATATCGTTCGGAAGTTACCATGATATTCTGACATCAGTGAATGAACAGGCTTACCATTACAGGGTTATTCAAAGTTCGTGTCTTGAGTTGAGCTGCTAGATCCTTGTAGAAATTCTCCGATTTCGTCCAGACAGTATCGTTTGTGTCCATGTTAATCGAGCAGACGTGTCGATAGAAATTATCACAAGGATTAACGGACTGATTGAGGAACCGGTGCACATGGTCGGACGCGAAATCAGCAATAGACATGGGGAATAGGAAGAGTATCAGAGGGAGTAGCATCGAGACGAGTGAACGGCTTCAAAGTGAAATGAGAACGGTGTTCCTATTTATTTGTCTTCTGAGTGTTGCCTATCGCGTGTTCTCACTTGTATTTCAAAGAAACTCTCGAGTTTCCAACAAAAGAGTGGAGTGTAGTGGAACGGCGAATTCTCCAGGAGAAAAAAGTAATGAATAGAAGACGGTAACGGTAACAAAATAGAAGCCAGCAAAACATTTGTTCCGATGCCGGGAATCGAACCCGGGCCTTGCGGGTGAGAGCCGCAAATCATAACCACTAGACTACATCGGATGATTGTGGTGAGAGCACAAGCGCGTGTGAAGTAGTGTGCGATTAGAATTGACAGAGCATCTGTGAACGATCGTTTGTTGAACGAATCCATTCCTAATAGTGGCATAGATATTGCTTATAGCTAGAGTTCTCTTATTGGAAAATTTTCCGGATTTCCAATAGTGCGAACAAAGGATTTTTCTCTCCCTCTCATTTTCCAATAACGATCTCGAGCGCGGCGCTCAATTTTCCAATAGTTATTGGATTTCCAATAAGGAAATTTCCCTTTTCGGGGCGTTTTCATTCAAATCTCGTGATCTCACGTTCTAATTTTGTCATTTTCGTCATTCGCCTAGCTCAGGAGCGGTCCTCTCTGCGGAGTGGTGGGTTCTTATGATATTTGAGCGTTTCTTTTTGCGTTTTTATATTGTGCTTTAGATGAAAAGCGATAAACAACCAAGAAGGAAGCGATCTCTCTATCGCGAACATTTTACTGATACTGAGGACCCGAACATTCTTGAATGCATTCATTGTGGTGCTGAGCTCGATGTAAGTTCGAATAAGATCACTTGATAAGTCAATTTGTCATGGCCGATGATTTCAGATCGGCAACGGGATGTCAGGATTAAAATATCACACTGATGCCCTCCATCCTAACAGCCAAGTTCTCAGTAGAGCTGATATCTCTCGTCACGATAAGGCTAAATCGTCGCTATTGGTATGGGCTGCCAGGACAGGATTCGCAGCCAACAAGGTACCCCATGTGAAACTGTCCTATGATGTCTCTGGATGTCTCTTTTAGGTGAATGACAGTGAGTTTATCAACTTTGTCCAGCTGCTGGACCCCAAATTCCGCCCTCCTTCGTCTTCCGAGCTGTATGGAAGTATTCTCGATAGAGAATATGAACGATTTCGGTCGGAACTGCTGGAAGAAACCAAAGGTGAATAGATATGTATCTAAATCACTTATATTAAGTGCTTATTCAGGACAATATCTCTCTATCGGGACTGATCATTGGAATGAACCCAGCTCGGGCCGCTCGATGATGGGGGCTACTGCCCACTGGGTTACTGAGGACTTTCGCATGGAATCGCGAGTAATCTCAGTTTCTCCTCTTGAAGGATCGCATAATTCTCAACAGGTGATTTAGATTAAATAATCTTTTCCAGTTGTTATTCTAAGGTGAAATCGTTCATCGAGTCCCTTCGTCAGGAATTGCGTCCTGCTGAGATTGTCAGCGTAGTTACCGATTCGGCAAGGGTTATGCAGGCGGGTAAACGGATTGCTGATGTTACTAGGTGAGCAATTTTGTTTACTGTGATAATATCTTTTTAATTTTAGTGTTGATTGCGCAGCCCATGCCATACATAACACTGTGTTGAAAGCCGGCGAAGGTTGGAGAGAAGGAGCAGCGCTCACGAAGAAGATTAGAGATATCGCGACTCACTTGGGACGAAGTTACAAAGACAGTGCACTGCTGAATGAGTGATTCGTTTTCTGTTAATGTGTTTTATTGCTTTTACATCTCAGACATCAGCAAAAATACGGTCTTCCCGAAGTCAAGATACCAATTGATGTCAAAACGAGGTGGGGGAGCGAACTGAGGATGAAGACAATGGCTTTTCGCAATGTAAATGCTCCTAAATAATCACCGAATTGATTATTTTTTTTCCAGGTGATGCCCCTTAACGACTTCCTGAATAGCCAGAGAAAATCTACCGTGTCTGCTATTGAGAAGTCTATTCTCGAGAATCAAATTGTCCTGCTGGAGGATTTTGAAGAAGCATCCAAACGTGTACTTCATTAGATCTCAAACTATTAAATTTTATTTAATCTATGCAGCTTTCTCTCGAGTCGGCCTCCTATTCGGACACTCTTCCTTACTTCGTATCTCTCAAGAATGTATTGGAAGAGTTTGGTGTTTTTGAATATCATTATTATGTGTGTGTGTTCAGATACGACAGATCCGATCCTTCCGACGCTATCGCACCGTATGTCACAAATCTCATCGCCCAATTCTCTCATCGTCTGCAGAGATATCTCGACGATTCGCTGGTCCACAAAGTAAGACTTTTCCTTAAACAGTTTACAGTATGAATCTTCACAGGTATCACTGGTTGACCCTCGCTACAGTTACGATCTCAAACTCATGACTAAAGCTATGTGGGAAGAAGCTGATAAATCAATGCTGGATGAACTGAGAATGATGCCACGTTTGTAAAATTACATTGATTAAAAATTGAACTGTATTTTGGAGGTGACAAATCGAACACTGGTACCATGCAAGCAGAAGATGAGCCTGTGTCAAAGCGTCCACGAAGAGGTTTGCTTGGAAAACTCTACGGTGACGCTGCTGCATCGATCTCAAAGCCATCTGATCCTATTGAGGTTATTAATTATCAATCATTAAAACATAATTCATTATTAATTCAGGTCGAATGGAGGCAGTACAAAGAGGCTGTAGCCATGTCCAGACCTTCTCTATCGTCCTCACCATTAGAGTGGTGGGCATCACACAAGATGCAATTCCCCACCATTGCTAAGATGGCTCGTCGTCTGTTCAGTATAAAGCCGACTAGCGTTCCCGTCGAACGCTTATTCTCAGTCGTAGGTGTGATCAGCAGAGATAAGCTTCGAAACAGGTGAGAATATTCTAGGAGAATGATCTCAACATAGTTAAATTTAGACTGAGTATGGTGAAAATGATGAAGCTAATCACCATTGCTTGTCTGTCAAAAACACCAAGGTGACCAAAATATTATCAATTACTCCGCATACTTGGATATTCAGATTTATTACTTCGGATGAATATAACTCGTTCATCGACAGTCTCAACGAAGAATCCGTTACAGAAGATTTGTCTGATGAGATCCGTGATTAGGATTTGAATTGTGCTCTATTTGTTTATTTGGTTCACATACCACTTGTTATAAACGTGTTTTTACATTTTTCATTGAAATTTGACCATTTTTAACGTTGATTCCTTATTGGAAATCCAATAACTATTGGATTTCCAATAAGAATCATTTTCCAATAAGAAACCGCTTTGTTCTCGATCGTTATTGGAAAATGAGAGGGAGAGGGGATCATTTTCCAATAACGATTCATTTTCCAACAAGAGAACTCTACTTATAGCAGATCGGTCGTGAGTGATTCACCCTGCTTTCCAAAAAGAAATCCAACTAATCGAACCAATCATAGATTTGAAAAAAAAGGATTGCTTTTCATTATTTCAGGAGAGCAATTTCTCGATGTCCTGTTCGTTAATCGGTTAATCAAAACAATTTGTGAAATGAATTCGGATTACGGTAGTGGTACGTGCTTGCTGACTCCATACGTTTAGAGAACCGATAGTCCACACTTTCCAATTTCTATCTTTGATCTGATAGCTGAAAGTTCGAAGAAAGGAGAGTAGCAGAGCAGATCCAGTATAGTGGAAGAAAATATGAAGCAGATTGATGAAGCCGACCGATTAGGAGTTGAAAATGAAAAGCTATCTGAAGATGGCAATTCTAACTAACAAGGTAGTCCAAATCGAGAGTGCAAAGATCTTCTTCAAATCTCTTTGATCTTCAAATTGTAGTTTCGTCTGTAACTTTTCTAAATCGCCACGAAACATATTTTTAATGAAATTATAAGAAAATAGCTGAGGAGGCAAACAAGGCGAATGAAAGCGCTCTCCCCCTGAATAACTTCGAAAAGGTAGGAATTGCGCTTCATAACTACCACTTGGGATTTATTTCAGATGAATCCAGACATAAACATATCTTGGCTATAGAGGAGGACTCGAAAGAGAAGGCGTGATGCACTCATGAATAGAAAGGAGAGGCAGTAATGAATAAGGGAGAAGAGTCGAGATTCCATTCGAGGAAGACTCGTATTACCATTGCCATGTCAAGAGAGTGCGATGTGGGCGGGCGTAGAAATGAGGACCTATTGGGATCGACGTGGGAAGAGACGAGAAATGTAGTCATATGGGACATGTAATCATTGAGCTTTCATGGAAAGGTCAGAAGCACTAAGAAAAAACATGGATGAGAAAGCGTCTGAAAAAACGTCGGAATTGCACGTATCACGAGCGTTTCATTGCTGTCATTTCCATCGAAAATCGCATTGAACATTGAATCGCTGAAGACTGATCGTACCAGTTGGTGGCAAATATCAGAATTCTGGTGGTTCAATGACTCCTCCGAGTAGCTACAGTATCCCGAACTGATCTATTTAGCCGATTTGCGCATTGTCTTCGGCAGAGGTCAAAGATCAAGTCGGCAATCGGTTTCTGCGATCTTTTTTATGTTTCCTTATTATCTCGTTTCATTTCCTTAATTTCTGATTAATTACTAGAATAGTGTATTTAGGTTGATTCCGTCGCTTTTAGAAGTGCTAAAAAGGAGGGTGCTAATTGCGAGGCGGGAGAGGGAGGGCGAGAGACAGGTGGACTTGAGGGGCGAATGCGTATGATGCAATGAGGAGAACGACTCGCTCTCCTCATAACCCACACTCTCTTTATCGTCGACCTGACCTTTCCTAGAGGGAGGGGAGAGAGAGGGAGAGGGAGGGTAAGCCCCCATTCTAGATCATTCGAGACATTCGAGAACTGTCACTGACAGCCCGCTCTCCCACTCAGTCGCTCCATTCACTCATCTCTTCCAATTCGCAACCATGATCAAGACCTGCAGCTGCTTCACTAATCAACTCCATATCGATGCACCGTAAGTGATCCATTTTCGAAAATATTCGATATCTCACATCCGATCTCTCATCTGGCATCATGTAAAAGTACTGCCCGTGTTTTGCAGTTTTTGTCTGTCCCACTGTTTTGCGCGTAGTGACGTTGCAAAAAAGGACACCAAAAACAACTCGAAACCAACAAGGTGTGGGAGAATGCATCTCATATCCATAGAGGGGAAAGGCGGTTGTTCACGTCATTTCATCATTTCTCGTAGCCTACTCTTACGAACGCATTTACTCTTCGGGATATCTCAACCTCAGTCCTTTTCAGTCTTTCTCCTTCCTCCTCCTCCTCTTCCCTCTTCTCTCCCATGTCTGAGTCGTTGGAAATCGAACCGAACGTGTCAGTACAGGAAAAGGTAAGCTGATGCAATCACTAATCTCCCCCTTCCCTCCTCCCAATAATTACAGACTTAGACTTCCTAAGCCTAAGCCTAAGCCTGACCCTACTCCTCCGTTTCCCCCTCTGGTCCGCTAGTTCCGAGAAACACAGTCCAAACATTCAAGAGATCAACAAAGCTTGTCAAGGAAATACGCCCGATATTCTCTGTCTCTAGTCCGCCCCTCCCGCTCTTATTTCATCATCTTTCCCTCCTCCTCTCTTAGGTCATATTGACAGTCCTCTCCTCGACCCATTCATAAAGTGCCATAAACGTGTAACCCATTCCACCTCTTCCTTCTCTCTTATTTCATCACTTCCTTCTCCTCTATGGCATAGGTCATAGCGAGATGTCACTGTTGCTCGCTAACAGGCCTCATTAATGGGGACTCGCCATAACTCGAATAAGGAGGAGGAGAGAAGAAATGGAATGGAAGGAGCCACCTGGGATTAGGATCACGTATCTGCTTCCAGCACATACCATAATCATTCAAGATTGATGCATTTCACCTCCATCTCACCTAGTCAAATCCTATCTTCCCGAGTGTTTGATAACAGGCCGCTCCTCACGAATCTTCTTCCAAAAACACTCCGTAAATTTGCATTAGCGCCCCTTCTTACATCTCTATCCACCCGTTTTTCGTCATCCCCCCCCTCCTCCTCTCTTATTAGGCCTTCACGCCATTGTTTACTACTTGTCTACCTCTCTTCCTACGTGCAAAATTCGCGGATTTCACCTTTTTTTCGCTTAGCACCTCCCCCGCTCTTACTCATCTTTCTACTTCCTCTCGGGTCATTGTGTTTTCTAACAGAAGATACTAAAGATTCGTCTTCCAAAATATTACAAGTACGTGCAAAATTAGCGCTTTCACCTCTTCTTCCTCACTCCTCCGCATTATCCCCTCCCGTCTTATCCCTTCGTCTAATCTCCCCATCCATTCCAGCTGCTCTTCGCCGTCAGAAACTTCTCGACAGTGACGTCGTCTCTCTGCGTCTCCGAGCGACTTCCCCGATTTGATGACCTCATCTTCTTCAATCTGACCACGCTAGAGGGTTAGTTTCGTGACCGCAGTGAGCATTTTTTCGTGTGAAATTCTTGAGGGATATCAAGGAAACACCACAACTAATACTTAGATTAGAATTTTCTGGCTGGATTTTTTGAATTCCTCATTGAAAATGCCACTGGACTACCATGACTTCAATTCGGAGTGGTCTTCATCTCATCCTCAGTTAGGTCTTAGTGACAGTCACCTCCTGGAGTCATTCATAGAGTGCCATAAACGTGTATAACTAACTCATTTTTAGGCGACGCCTACTGCGTGGAGCTGACGATGAAGGGATGGAGGATCGCCTCCCTCTGCCATGATTCAATGAATGGAGACTTCCGAAGGATGGAACTGTTCATCGTCTACTACAATACGATCAAGGATCTACTGATGGATGTGTCTCCTCAATTCGACAGAATGATCAATGAGGTAAGAAGAAAGTGTGATGGATGAAGAAATAGTTAGAATAAAATATTTGTCTACGCGAGGGATGTTTCTCGAATACTTTGTAGTAAACCAAAGCTTCAGGGGTGCTATTCTTTATTGATGATAGTTTGAGACTGTGAGACCATTTCTTCTCTATGCAACTGACACACGGCGCATGATAGCGTGAATTGAGAAGAGTATAATTTCCAAATTAGAAATATAGAAAATAATCATTTCAGTCTCAGCTTCTCACTCCTTCTTCATCTTCATGCTGTTCCATCATTGATTCCGAGTCGCCATAATTGCCCTCAGCGTTGAACAGTGACTTTAATTCGTTATGCTTGTCAGTTCCCTACCACTGTCCCCTTTCCCACTCTTAGTCTTTCTCAATAGGCACTGACTTGATAGCTCCGAAATATTACGATCTCTTTTACATTTACTTCTTTTTAAAATTATTATTATTTGCCATATTTATGGAATTGTTTCTGTATGATAATGATTTCCCCGTAGTTTAACCATTCCGTAGTATCTCAATATCGCAATATCGTCACTAAGCATAATATTCAGTCATTATTCAATCAATCTCAATCGCTCTTAGACGTCATTAATGCAATCGTAAAACGCAACCGTGACTTATGTGATTCCTTCTCCCTTTCCTAATCAACGTTGTCAATCACCTTAATGTCTTCCCCTTCATTGTTATCAGTGCCTTCTCACTCAAAACGCGATCCACTTTTTTACGTGATAAACATGCACTTGAATCTCATTACCGGATGTCCTTTTTCCATTCTCTCATTTGTTTTCGAAATGGGAGGAATCCCCTTCTTTCTTATGTCCTGTGGATCAGCAGTTCTACGGAGAAAACTGGGAGCGATATCGCTCGAAAATTTGCTTTTTTTTTCTGAAATTTCTCAATTTCTGTCGAATTTTTGCATTTCAATTAAAAAATCGATTCACATCTGCTGATCAGAATCAATATATTATGATAATCTGTCCTCCTTTATGTTTTCCAATACGGCAATCTTTCCCATGAAGTGAGATTCTGAGCTGCTTATTCCTAATTAGGAATTAGGGAGGATTCTTCCCTCTTCCCTTCCAATCTCCGCTCTCTTTCTCAGAAAGGGAAGGAAAGAACTGTCCAGATGAGGACAAAGCGGAAGAAAGTGATCGGAATCTTTATTCTTTCCTATTCTTTCTATTTTTTAAAAAATAATTATGTACGATCTACTAGAGATTCCTAGCTGCAGATGGACTCCTGGCAATTTCGTTGAACCTGCCCTTATGTCAATTTTAGAAAATGCTTTCTGATCAAAATGCGATTCTAATCTGCTGGTCACAAGAACCAAATTAAGGAGTACCCGACCCTCTTCCCTTCCAATCTCCGCTCTCTTTCTCAGAAGGGAAGGAAGGAACTGTCCAGATGGGGACAAAGCGGAAGAAAGTGAAGGATCGGAATCTTTATTCTGTCCATTTTTTTAAAAATATTTATGTACGATCTACTAGAGATTCCTAGCTGCAGATAAACTCTTGGTAATTTCTTGGAAACTGCCCTTATGTCAATTTTAGAAAATGCTTTCTGATTAAAAAGCGATTCAAATCTGCTGATCGCAAGAACCAAATTAAGGATTGCCCGTCCCTCTTCCCTTCCAATCTCCGTTTCTCGGAAGGGAAGGAAGGAACTGTCCAGATGGGGACAAAGCGGAAGAAAGTGAAGGATCGGTGACAGAGGGGAGAACAGTTCCTCCCCTCCTCCCTCCCTTCCCCTTCCAGAAGATAGATGAGGAGGTTTCGATCTGGGAACGATTGGCTCCCTTGATAAATGGCTCTCTTTTCACGAAGAGGCAGGCTGCATTTCACTCTTAACTTGCCCCTTCTTTCTTCCTTCTCGCACTCCTCAATATCTGCTGAATCAGCTCCTATCATTCTCGGTTCATTCTTCATAGTGAGCGGTTCCCTCTTTCCTAGTCCTCATACCTCCCTTAAAGTCCCTTGATTGCCATCGCCGTTTCCTCTATATCGTTTCTCGATCTCTCCATCCCCGATTGCTCTCCCCAATCTTCTCCATCCTATTGCTATTCTTTCTTCTCCTCCTCGATTTCGGCCAATACTGCATCTCATTCTGGTGGTTCGTATAGACGGGTACCGCGAGAGTGGAGATGAAGAGGAGGGAGAGGAGGAGGAGGTGACTCTCGCCCGTCCCATCCCCTCTAAATCACCCCAAGGGGCTCAGTTCCCCTTTTTGCCCTGGTCAACTCAGTCTCTCTTTGATCTTGGCAGCCAGCCGTCTGTTACTTATTTTGGAGCCCTGAGAGAAGGAAGGAACCGTCTATTCCCTCCACTATTCCCTTCTCCCTCTCCTTTCACATCTGGCAGAAATGTGGCTGACCCGAGAAGAGGCAGTGTTGCTTTCCCCAATCCCCTGAGGAAGTGATTGCCTTTCCCGCTTTTAGCCTCTCATTTGTTTTCCAAATACAATTAGTAGCGAGTCTTTCTTCTCCTTCCGCTGGTCATTTTCACAGAGTAACCTCATTAGTGCACACTGGCAGAGGAAGAGACTGGAAGGAGGGAGGAGGAGGGAGAAGAAAGAGGAATGAAACAGCGGGTCATCCTTACTTACTCACTCCTACTCTGCAGGTTTTGCGCGGGAAGTACGCTCCTTTCAATGCTGATTCCTCCCTCCTTTCAACCTGAAAATCACTTCCTTCTTCAATTATTACATGTACATATACATACCATCCATATTTCAATCATGCATCAATTTTAAATTTCCCCACATATTTCGGGGTATCTTCGGAACGCGCTTGCCTGGGGTGTGCAAAAAATTTCGATCTCTTATTTCGCAATGCTCTCTCGCCGGTCAGAGAAACCGAGAGAGCAAGCATTGACAAAAGAGAGATCGAAAACTGTTTTGCACACCCCAGGCGCTTGCCCAGTTGCACACGCTTCCATTATTATCCTTGATTAATTACTGCCCCCTCCCTTGTAATTGCTGACTCCCACACTGTCTCGTGCGGGTAATCAAATCCGATTTTACGCTGATTTTGACACCTTTGGACGGCTTTTATTCGCCCGTTAACTGGTGTCTCATCACTCGATTGCCATCGGGGAGGGGAAGGGTAAAAGGCTCGCCGACACTCTTATCTCTCCCCCGTCCTTTCGTGTCTGCGCCCTCTCACATTTCCTTGATCTCTCGTCTCCTCTTCACTTCACACCACTCCGTCTTTCTTCCCTTCCCTCTCTCGCTATCAAAACAGAGTGGCCATGAGCCTATTCACCCTCTAGAGTACTAGTGCGTTCCCCCCTTCAATCGTTCCTTTCGTGTCATTGATTCATTAACGCTAATTGCGCGTTTTTTACGGGTCTTTTACGATTTCCTATGGCATCCCGGGTTGCATTATGTCAATTGTTCTTCTACTAGAGCCTCTGCAACCCAATTTTAACCAACACTGAGTTTCATTTTGTGAATTGGACAGGGCGTCGAGATGGGAAACAGCTGATGGTAAGAAGCGAGTCAAAAGATAAGAACGAAGTGCCATGGACATCCGAATAGTGGCGATTATTCTATTAGGTAAGAAACAATCTTCCAATCTCGATAGATAAAATTAAAAGTACATGCACTTTCAGTTACAACTTCCACTCAGTCAGTTACACTACTCGCTCGGATAGGAAAGACAATCTCCCACCTCAAGGTATGTTCCTTGTTGTCTCCCCATTACAATCTGAATGTTTTGTAGTGTTCTCAGTGGTTCGCTCATCTCCTGCTGTGAAAATGAGAGAGAAACAGTGATCTAAATTATTCTGACCATTGGGGGCTACTACAAAGGAATTCCAGTGAAAATTCGAACAAACTTACTGTTTTCAGATCGACCCAATCACTCTCCATCTCTCCGACTCTCGAATACTCTACAAGCCTATTGGGGAGGAACTGCAAGTTTCGCTTGCTGTCGATGAAAAATCGGTGAGCTATTTTTGTTTTTCAATATAAAGCTTATGACTAATTGAATTTGGAGTGTAAAAGAGGGGCATTTGAGTGGGATGCCCGAGTATCTTTCCCATGCATCATTATTTTAATGTATTCCCTTGCAGTCCTCCGGGTTCTTCACCCTCGGGCAGCACATTCATCGGATTCCCTTCAATGGAAGTGCTGATAGCTCTCAATTGACCGTTGGGGGAGTTCTGGATGACACGCCAACTGCGGTCGCATATGATTGGCTAACTGATAAGGTTTGTAGGTCTACATTTTCTTCGCCATGATTTAATTCACGACCTATTTTCTGTATTAGATTCAATTTGACCAAGAAGGTAGTAAAATGATAGGTCAAAATCTTAGTCATAGGGTTGATAGCATATTCCCCCTACGCGGCTGGTTGTATTGCAGGCAGATCAAAGTAAACGCCGCCCGTGTTATTGATCCCTATTGATAGACGATTATTGCCAAACCAAAGGGAAGGAAAATATTGGGCGGTGTTGTGGCATCTGGGGATTGTTTGGCAGAATAATATGATTGTGCGAGCGAAGAATACGGTAGCGCCGATCGCAATTTCCTCTATGGTTAAGGGCAGCATACGGAAAAAAGAAGAGACACTAACACTTGCTGGTGACTACGAGGGTAGCAGATCTCATGAAAATAGTGCACTTCCCTCCTTATCCAACAGTCAATTCTTGATCCTATCTAGCAAAAATCACTGTATCGTATCGAATTGCATTCAAGATCTACATAGCCATCTCCACGATCGGTCCCGATAACTCGGCTCGAATTGAAGTGTGCGATAACGTGAGAGAGACGAAGAAGGACGAAACATGCAGTGTCATTCTCCATGATAAACTGGACTATCTCCACTCGCTCGTACTCGATCCTACTGATGGGTACGTCACATTTCTATCCTGATTAGCAAAAGAATTGGGTTTGAATCACTGCTAAATTGAGGTCGGACCAGATAGTTTGAATCACTGCTAAATTGAGTTCGGACCAGATATATCGAGGAAACTTATCTTTCACATGTTCCCTCGTTCTGATCAGTTTGAGCAAGACGTCGAATTGGGCTTGAAAAATGCGAGATTTTTCAGGAACATGTACTGGATCAACGCTGCTCAGAATCAGATCGAGCGTGCTTTCATGAACGGCCAACATCATGATCAGCATCCATTCTTGGTGAGAGAATTTCCTGAGGATCACGGTAGCCTCACTAATGTTGGTACTTAGGTAATCATAGAGAATCATAGCAACTCCTGCTCATGAATTAGAGAGATATGAGATTCAACAGAATAAATAATTCAGAGCACAGCAAAATCGGAAGGCGCAACTCTCACTTCTCTCGCATTAAGCAGAGAAGAAGGCAGTCTATTCTACGCAAGAACTACCAAGGTACAGTAACCATTTGCATTTTGGTAGACATAGTCTCACTGGAAGATGCAGTTATGGAAACAAACAAAAAGATAAATATCGAGTTTGATCGTAATCATGGCTGTAATTATAAAAAATTGAATTACAGGACGGCTCGGAACTGTGGCAGTGTCGTCTCTACGAGCGACAATCGTGCACGCAATTCTTCGAGACTTCCCATGTAATGCATTTGGACGTCCATGAGGTTACTGGCAGGATGACTATAGATATAGAATATACTATTATCAATATATTTTTCGAGAGATCTAGGGGAACATACACACCTCAGCACCCGACTGGAAATAGGTCTTGCTCACAGCGGGAGGAGAAGGAGACTTCCCGAGGTCGATAACGGGGGATAGAGGAGAGAGAGATGGCGCTAATTCTTCTCTTCTGATCCGGGAACATGAATCCATTTCAGAAGCAACTCTTCCTCTCACTAACTTCTGGTCGTCTCGCCACGTGTGAGCATGACAACTGCGAGGCAACCTTCCATGAGGTAAGTATCGTTATTGATATGCCCTATGACAATTTGGTGACCCATACCGCTATGTTCATTTCTCTAGACTATAGAGTTGAGTGGAAGGCTGGCATCTGCATGGGATTGAGAAATGGATTTTTAATAGAACCATAATTGTCAGGTGGAGCAAATCAGCGAGATCGAGGTCTTCCACGTATTACACGATGAGAGAAAGACAGGTGAGACATTGGAAAATACAGTAACCAGTACTGAGGCTCAATGCTAGGAATACTCTCGATCGCAAGCATTCACTTCTCAACAATTTCGAAACATATCACGTTTAATCACAAAATATATTACATTCAGTACTGACTAAGTATCTAAGCAGAGCTCGAATTAACAACAAACACTCAATGTACACCAATTCTCAAACAAATCGCATTTCTTGAGGTCTCGATGTCAATCCGTGCTCAACGAACAACGGTGGTTGCTCTCATCTCTGTCTCGTCGCTCGCATCGAACCGAAGAGAACTTGCGCGTGTCCGATCGGAGTGAGACTGAGAGAGGATGGAGTGAATTGTGAAGACGGATTCAATGAGGTTAGCGAGCATTCAAATGAACTTCATTAGCCTTTATATCAAGTTCATGTCCTTTCAGAACCAAAGCACTTGAAATTTAAAAAAAAACAATGCTCGTCCCTGAATAAATTGGTAATTTCGAAATACTCTCAGGTGCTCATAATCTCTGCGATCACTGGTCTATTCTACGTGTCTCTCGACACTTCCGACTACACGCCCCAAGCCATCCCTTATGAGGTAGTGACCAAAAAATGAGACGGGAAAGAAACGGCTAGTGAGAGACTAGTGAGAGAGCTTACTCAGATTTGGCGAAAAAGGAGAGTGGAAGCAACAACAATGATTCCATCACAATATAGATGGGCAAAATTGATGATCCCTTTGTTTAGGGTCACGAGGAGTCATCTCACTCTCTGTTCGATGTTGACTACGACTCAGTTGAAGGATTCGTATACTGGCTGGACATCACCGATACAGCGATCAAGAGGTTTGTGGACTCTGATCTGGAATTTAATTGTTCCAAACTGGACAAATGATGTTACGATAGGCTCACAAAAGTGGTGGTTTCAGAGGATAATTAAATCTATTACATGAATGAAGATTTTCTCTATTTGTGCACTTTCAGATGCCGCTTCAATGGTTCCGATCTCTCCGTCGTCATCAAGGAGGGAATTCAGCAGAGTGCGAAAACATTTCGACTTGATGTCGTGGGAAGGAACATCTTCTGGGTGGATGGAGAAACTGCGTTAATTTGGGTGAGAAATAGAAAAATATTTATCCGCCAAAAAGTACTTTTTAATCTTACAAGGGAACCGCATAACCTTAATATGAAATTGGGCAATGAGCTATATATCATTCGAAAGAGCACCAAAAAGTGAGTTGATTCACGTTTTCAAATTCTGCTAAAGCCTCCTGTGGTGGTCAGGAGACGTCATCGAAGTTTGCACTGAATTTGCACGAGATCCTGATCTCGTGCGGCGGAGAGACTTGTGCACGTCTCACTCTCTTCGCCCACATGACCACGTAGCCTAGTGGATAAGGCGCTGGCCATTTGATTTTGAAGGTCGTGGTTCAATTCCCCCTAGTGCCATATCTTTTGCCCGATTTTTTTCCGCGACAAATCGCGAACCCGGCGCTGCTATAGTGCACAATATCTATTTCTCGGGGTGCTTTCGCTCTCCCCATTTCCATTATCGATCGTTTCTTGTCGTGTTTTCTTCTATTATCGATCGTTTCTTGTCGTGTTTTCTTCTATTATCGATTGATTCTAGTCGCGGTATGGTGTGTGGGAAAGCTGTCACAGCCGTCCTCGCATCCGTATACGGAAATGAACTTGTATCACCTGTGGATCCATCTCATCTGGATCGAGAGGAGAAGAAGATTCTCGTTCGACTTCGAGAAATACTCGATGGAGTAATCTCGAATGAGATCGAGTTTGAAGAGGAGGAAGAGATGAAAGTATCCGAAGAGGGGCAAGAGGAGGAAGATGATGATGATTGGGACGGAGACGAAAGTGATGATGGGGATGATGGAAAGACAGAGAGAAAGGCACCTACAGAGAAACAAGTATGTTTTTATTCATTTTGCGTGTTCATTCGAATGTTATACAGATAGAGTCAGCTCTTGCATGGTATCGATCTGGAAACCTTACCACTCCCGATAAAAGAAAGAAGGGTACGCGGACGCTCGCTTCTATGAAGAGCCGTTTTCGTTTCATAAAGGATCAAAACGACATCTACGGCCTACTGGAATACGAGAAAAGCGGTGAGAAATTCGTTTGTCGAAGGGAATGCATAGAGAGTATTTGTTACAGGGAGAATGAAGAATATGAAAGTTCGTAGGATTAGAGAGTTATCGGATCTACTTGATCGAGAAGTAAAGAGAAGACTGGAAAAGGGCCTCGAACTGCATGATCGGGATGTAAAAACCATTGCTCGAAAGATCAACAAAGAGTTTGATTTGTGCGGTGGTTTCAAAGCTAGTCCCAGATGGATCGACAAGTGGAAGAACAAACACCGGATTGTCAGTCGAAAGATCACGAAAGTGGTTGCCAAGAAGCAGCTACGAGATAGAGAGAAGATATTGGAAGCGGTGAGTATCGGAAAACATGTTGAAAGTAGCTCGTTTGTTCAGATCAAGGAATTCCTGGAAAACTTCCATCAAATCGTTTCAATGGACCCTACCATTACCATTCTAAATTGCGATCAGACCGCAGTGCTCAAAGTGAGTTTCATAAATAATTTAATATTTCCGGAATAATAAAATTCATTTACCAGGAGCAACATGGTCAGAGGACTCTGGCGATAAAGGGCGAGAAGAAGGTTGAGGCGGTAGTACAGTCAGTGTCGAATACCACGCATTCACTGACTTACCTGCCCATAATTAATCGCGATGGAACATTGCTTGAGAAATTCTTCATCCAATTGTCGGAGGCGACGGGTCAACTCCCCAAGGTCAAATCCGTGTTTTCCCACCCTTCCCTCGTTCTCGATGCAGCTCGATCTCATATTATGAATAGGGATACCACTGCTCGCTTTTTCAAAGATTGTTTATTCGCACCCCCCCTGCCCTACCAAGCTTCTTCTTGTGTTAGATTCTTGGCCCTTGTTCAAGAATCATGACCTTATTCGCTCCTTTGCACCCCCTGGATGTAACGTCACCATTATCAACATACCTCCCGGAGCTACTGGATACATACAGCCCCTTGATGTGAACTTCAATCAGCAGTTCAAGTGTGCTGTTCGTCGTTCAGACAATTACGTCATGGTTCATGAGCTTGGCGTAAACATCGGCGATCGCGATAATCGGCTCAAGTTAGTCACACAACTGCACTGGCAGTTCCGGGCTCCCATCTTCAAGGAATTTCACAAGTACAGTTGGTACAAGGGTGGATTCATCACCAATCATCCCCAACAATATCAGACACCACCGCAATTCCTGTTCGGTCCTACTTCCGATGACCCTTGTTTCGATTGTCAAGAACAAGGATTTCTTACATGTGCCTATTGCTGTCTTACTTATTGTTACGGTTGTTTCTACACACAGCTACATCGTTGTTAAATCATTCTAGTCTTCCCTTGTTACGTTGTGTAATTTTC
The DNA here is from genome assembly GCA_900490705.1 of Pristionchus arcanus. NCBI lineage: Eukaryota > Metazoa > Nematoda > Chromadorea > Rhabditida > Neodiplogasteridae > Pristionchus > Pristionchus arcanus. The sequence continues at coordinate 121,743 of LS488627.1, read as the reverse complement.
TAATATTTAAAAATTTCGATAAACTGCTAAATCCAAATGATATATGACTTCCGAACATTGTACATCGGTAGCAAAAAATCGGGCAAAAGATATGGCACTAGGGGGAATTGAACCACGACCTTCAAAATCAAATGACCAGCGGCTTATCCACTAGGCTACGTGGTCATGTGGGCGAAGAGAGTGAGACGTGCACAAGTCTCTCCGCCGCACGAGATCAGGATCTCGTGCAAATTCAGTGCAAACTTCGATGACGTCTCCTGACCACCACAGGAGGCTTTAGCAGAATTTGAAAACGTGAATCAACTCACTTTTTGGTGCTCTTTCGAATGGTATATAGCTCATTGCCCAATTTCATATTAAGGTTATGCGGTTCCCTTGTTAAAATCTCCGAGTTGTGTCAGAAATATGACTGCTGGTAAGGAAGGCTCGATTTCCTCCCCGATTGCAATCGAGAGAGAACAGAGAGACTGATTGACTGTGGTGTTACGTTGAATATAACGGCGAGGGAAAGCAGCGGACTGAGAGAGGTCAATTAGACTATAGCCTAGTTATAGCACGATTTATGGTTTATGCTTATTGAACGCAATTGATACTCAATTTACGTTCTAGGTTGGTAAAATGGACGGTTCCATCTCTCCTCGTGTACTAGATGTCTCCACAAAACTCGATAACCCTCACGGAATCGCAGTCGATTCTAATGGAGGTTTGAGTTCTAATCTTTCTGCATACTCATTCAAGATTAGTGTTCCCTAGTTTATAGAGCATTTTGGTTAATAGTGGACGAAACTGTATAGATATTTATAGTTTTAATGCAGGCCTTCTCTACATCACCGATTGGTTCGAGCGATCGAGTCGAATAGTCAGAATGAACTTGGACGGCAGCGATGCTCAAGTGTTTGTAAGTACTTCTTTCCTATCCACTATGATTAAACCAAAAGGCTCCCTATGCTCCTGAAAGGCTCCATTACAGTACTCTCTGCAAGACTTCTCCTACCCTACTGGAGTCGAACTCGATCTGGATGGAGGGCGATTGTACTGGGCCGAATCGAATCATTCTCTGATCAGGTAGAACTCCAGTTGACTTACGCTGAATCTTAGAACCTGTACCTGAATATTAAGATCGATCAAACTCGACGGCACAGACCTTCTCACGTACATGCAAACAAGCTACAAGTTGGTGCAGCCCTACAGTGTTTCGAAGTTGGGTGAGTGATTGCTGTTGTTGTCATGAATAATTCATGTCACTTAGGAAACCGAATCTTCTGCAATTCGATGGCCGGTCGATCGTTCGTGGAGATTGTACTCAGAGATGGAATACTTGCAGGTGGGCTTAGCTATTTTTGGCATTTTCGTTTTTCTCTCTAATTATACAATATTGTCGCTCCTCCGAGCTTTTTAAATTATTCATCTTACAAATATTCAGGTCACGACTCATCTCGTGTCGTTGAGTCACAGATCTACGGACCTGTCGGGTTGCGAGCAGTGCGATTGAAGGAACCAGCGAAGAGGAGTGGACCGTGTGTGAAAGGGAATGGAGGATGCAGCCATTACTGTCTCAACAGGTCAGCGACGTCGTTAATGCTAAACTTAGTGAGAAAGTTCACGAACATCTCTTTCCGAAACCCATGCACTGTTAATATCATTTTTATGGGAAAATGTACATGACTAAAGGAATGCCTCCATGATACTATTTTCTGGCTTTCTACTTTCTTCACCTCTCTAAGAATTCCACTTTCAGTCCATCCGGAAGCGCTCGTTGTTTGTGTGGTCGGGGATTCGAGCTGCAGAAGGATGGTCGACGGTGTGTGAGAGCGACGAGCAGTGTGATTCTATTAGATGGATCAGGACGACGACCGGATCTCGTGAGGATGGCACTCAAAGGTGAGAACTTTCTCTGGGCGAGGGGAGGGGAGGGTAGCGTGCCCGCTACGACTGGCTACGACTGTAATAAGTATTACGGTACATTTAGCGTAAATCATCAATACATGTTGTAATTAAGGCCCCCGAAATCTCGAGAAGCTGTACCTACAGGATATATCCGGATCACCGCATGATATTGCCTTTGATCAGGTAATGTACTCTCGTCGTTGACTTTTATGTTGTTGTTGAGGAACCCGTGCCGAGGCTAGAAACAGGAGGATTCAATTAAGGAAACTTTGTTCAGATCTCATCCTCAATCTACATCGTCTCAAGCAACGATTCATCCGGGACGATCGAACACGTCAACTTGACTAGTCCAACTCCACGAGCAGCAATTATCACGTCGGGAGTTGCACTGAGAGGAATTTCCCATCTGGAGATCGAACCATTCGCTAAGCTAATCGTTTAGTAAGTTTTTTTTAAGCATCAACTAGAGCGCTGTGTTTTGAGTATCCACACGCTTCGCGTTCTGAGTGCCTAATCGGATATTTCCAACAACTTCCTCTCCTCCAATCATGACATCTTTCCAGTTCAAATGCGGAGTTCGGTAGGATCGAGGCATGTTCGTTGGATGGGAAATACTCGAAGACTCTTGCATGGATTGATGTCAGACCGACAATTATCAAGCTTGGCCTGCAGCGAAGTGAAATATACTTTGTCAACGAATCCGTGGATATCTCATCCATCCATGTGAGTGGAATCCTTGTTATCTAATATTATCTACTGTGGCCGATTGAGTACATCTTTGTTGTCCCACATTTGTTTGAATATTACTGAGCTAATACGTCAAAGGACAAAATTTTGCTCCGGGGTTTCGTAGTTCTACTTCCGTGCACATGAGGAGCATTGGAGTGTTCGTTGATTCGAAAATGAGGCACAAATGTGCAACCCTTGCAGAGAATGCCCCTCACCGTCACTCCGGATGGTGGTCAAGTACTCTACAGTACAACTCAATCATCCTCAAGAATAGTTGCCATGACCATCGATCCCAAGAATCGAGAGGTGAGTAAATGTCCTGTCTAATCTCATAAAAGTTGATGACTTCAGATATATTGGACTGAACAGAATCGAGGAGTCAACACACTGCATAAGATGAACAGTAATGGTAAGAAAATGTTCAATTTAAATTCGAGAGATGAATCGTTAAAAAATAATTTATAAATAATTATATTTTTAAAAATATTAATTATAATAAATTAGTAAATTCGAATTTTAACAACTAATTTTAGGTACGGAAGCAGTCGTTCTCTCTCGCTCGGAAGAACGTCGAATCGCCTATCTTCACTTCAGAGAGAAGTCACTGTACTATGTTGACAGGTACGATAGATTCTCGTAAAATAAGAAAATAGTATAAAAATAGCAATAATTTCAGCAAGAAAAACGAGTTCGGCTTCTTCGATGGTGGCGGATTTCACTCGGTGCATGCTGGAGTGAAGAACGTCAGGGACTTTGTCATCACAAACACATTTGCGAAGAGCGAAAGTGAGTAGATTTGGGCTATTTCCGAAGGTGTTCTTCTTTCATAAAATAGAGATATTCTGAAAATAAGTCCCAATGCACTCGTTTCAGAGAAGAATTCGTGCGAAGCTGACAACGGAGGCTGTCCCGAGTTGTGCCTGCCTCAGTACGGTGCGAATCCCGTTTGTACTTGTGGAGATCATCGCTACTTCGATGTTCTCACCAAGTCCTGTCATGGTTAGTTGGCGACTACTTGACAGTACCGTCTTAGGATGGATGATCTGTGCTATGATAATAAAGTAAAAAGCTAAATTTGCAGCCAATCCTCACGGGCTAATTCTGGGAAGCAACGGCCGATTTCTGTACATTTCGGCCAAGGATCCCAAATCGATGATGAACCAGGTGAGAAAAGGGAGCCCATAAGAATCATTTGGGGTATCGAGTATTCGGGAGAACATAACGGAAGCAGTGAGAAGTTGGTTAAGGTGGATGAAATGGAGTTAGAGTGAGAGATATTGAGGATATGACTCCATAAATGCAGGATCACTCGCCCATCACTTCCCTTCCCATCGAGAAAGTTGGCCTTCCCCTCTCCATCGCTGTCGATGAACTCTCTCGATTCGCTACACTATACTGGATCGATGCAAACGAGCCCAAAGTTATTCGATCTGTGCCGATGAGAGGAGCAAACACGGTTCGTACTTTCATCAAGGGTTAATGAGGTAAGAAACGGAGCACGCAAGATGAGCAGAGTTATTTTTCGCCAGGCCATCCATAGGAAGAGAACACACTGCTTAGAGAGTCTGAGACTCATATTCGAGTTTGTTTCAGGTGAATCCCCAATCACTCCTCGTGTCCGTATGCATTCACCTTCGTGCACTTGCCGTGGACACTTTTGGAAGGTGCAGTTGATTATCGAAAATATTTTCAGCTGACTCTTTGTCTCAAGTATTGCATTCAGGCAACTCTTCGTCTCCTGCGTTGTCTCCTCTGGACGAAGTCACATCATGGTCTACCGTATTCAGGTTTGTTTCATTCGCAACCTCACGAGATAGGAACTACCCCTAGAACAGAATGTAAAACTGTCATGATCAGGGAAGATGAGAGCATTTTCAGTCATCAACCTCCCTACTTCCGGACAAGTTACTGCACATCGGTCGAATAGTGAACGGTGATGAGATCTCCCCAGTGACGGGCAAACAGCCAGTTCCGACGGAATTAGCCGTTGGAGCCAGGTTAGTCATTGATTATGCCCTGCTTGAAGTTCACTAACTCCTAATGCCAAAAATTAACAGTATTCCCATCTCAGGAAGCTAGTATATCTTGATGTGAGCACTCGCTCGGGTGGTCCGATCCTTGTTGTTTGTGATCTGGATGGACGGAACTGTGATAAGGCCAGTGAGGTGAGTGTAGATCACGTAGTAGTTCGCCCCTCGAAACTGTAGGCTGCTAGAGTGTTTGTAATCGATGTTGTTGCCCTAGAGAATGTGTGAAGTTAAATCAAGAAGTAATGAGTAATCTTCATGTCACATTCCAGAGAACAACTCCCTACTCTCGTCTCTCCCTTTTGCCAAGTCAGAGCAAGTTGCTATTCACTGGTGAAGATCCCATCAACAAACTGGATTTGACTAATCTCAACACTTCTCCTATCAAGAACGGTCCCTCGAACGTGAAAGCACTCTTTGCTTCGGTGGATGGGGAGAGAGTCGCGTTGGTGCCGATCGATGAGAAAGAGTAAGTATGAGAGTAGTTTCTGGTTCACGGTCTCCATCTATTACGGTTTCTCGTCTCCTCTGAGTACATTGATACTTCTAGTCTAATCGTTGTGCGCCTCTAACCCTCTAATTATAATGAAGAATCTTCTTCCAGAAACTCATTCCTCATCATTGGACAAGAACGACTGCTCATTCCTGGAATGTCTCGAGTCACGGCAATGACTGCATACACATCGAGTGAATTCGCTCAATTCGATCGATCAAGGAGTTGCATCCATCAAGAGTGTACACATCTATGCGCGTATGTTGCTCCTCATTTTCGAAGTTCAATCATCCCAATTTTTTAGATTGCCTCTCCTGTTTGCATTCGTTAACAGAGATTAAGATTTTGCAGGTACTCCGGCGATAGCTACGAGTGCCTCTGTCCGTTGGGATACACCATCTCACACGATTCGTAAGTTTTCATCTCCTTTATTCTTGCTCAACAACTCTTTTCTGGACAATAAGTTTACTATGGCAGGTCGCACATCTGCATGCCGAACGTCACTTGTGAGCCATGGGAATTTCTCTGTCGAGACCAGCGGACGTGTGTTCACTCGGGAGCGAAATGCGATAAGTAAGCGCTTTATCAGTGATTTCCATAGTGTTGATTTTCTGAGTGATTACTCTTAAAATTGTCGAGTGGGATGCCCATGATCATCATTTCAGTCGACTCAACTGCCCGGATGGCTCAGACGAATCTCCCGATATGTGCGGGAGTATCGACGCGAAGACGTGGACTTGTGGGGATAAGAGGACGAGAATCGATCGTTATCTTGTCTGTGATGGAGTACCCCATTGCGAGGATGAAAGCGATGAGAAAGGATGCAAGTGAGTTGGCTTCTCAGATATTTTACTGAAGTACAGTAATGGAGAAGCAAATGGAATTCGTGCACATACGTGTGCGACATTCGTCGTTTGGGGATGGTGTGGTGAGAAAGAGGTATAAATAACATTGCAGATGTTCCGTGCCCTCCTCTGAGATGGATTGTGCGATCTTCGGCCGAATGAGTCAACCGGAGTGCGTTCAGAGGAAGTTGAGATGCGACCATCACTATGATTGCAGTAATGGAGCTGATGAGGATGAGAGGGTGAGTTGAGTAATGGCATCCTGACAGTGCGGTTGAAAGAGCCACACTGGTTCCTAATATCTTGATACCCAAAGGCGACTGAAATCATCTCATAAATATTTGCTCAGCTCTGTGCTGCTTTCACCCCGGAAGTGGCTGGTTTCCGAGTCACATTCACGCACATCATGTTCGGAGCTGTCATTGTGAGTATTTTTAATGGAAAACCAAAAGTTTCAGGAACGACGTTTAGTGCCATTTCCTAAATGCAAACTTACTTTTCCAGCTGCTTCTCCTTCTCGCAATCTGTCCCATCTGCGTGTTCTTCTGCTACAGTAAGAAGCGAACAACGGGAGTAGAGCAGAGTGTGACTGATAGAAGGTAAGTGATACCGATTTATCTTCATCCTTCCTCATCATCGACTCTTCCTCAGATATCACCAATTCGTTGGCCAGAATGATCCCTCACTGCTCGTTCCACTCTCAGGAGCTCCAGGGGAACACTATGAGGTATGGAATCTCCGATTTGTCTACATAAATTGAGGAAAATGTTACAGATGCGCGCGTACTCTGTTGTTGAGTCAACCTCCACCTATCCTTCCCTACCGCCGCCATTACCCTCGCAATGGTAAGTGCTGACGTTTAGTTAGTTGCATAATCATCACAACCTTCGATGTAGCTTCATTGGGCGACTTTTTTCCTGTGGTAATTTCAATTATTGAGAAACAGTGAACCTAAATGTAAGTGGAGCAATCACGAAACGAGTTCCGTCGTTTTTGCAAAGGAGTAAATCGGGCAATGTGAGGGGTGTATATCAATGGATTATTCTAGTCGAGTGACATCAGTTCTCAGGATTCATTATAAAATGTTTACAGTGGCTCGACAGTTCGCAGTGGTCCTAGCTACAATCCAAACTTCATTCCTCAGCAAGGGAGAGATCATCCGAGTCGTTTCTATGCACCGCCTCCGAGCACCGCAAGGTCGGCTATGTTTCCTGTAGCAGTCATTGGCTCTGCTTCCTGATTAAAAATGATGATTGCTATAAATTAAATAAATTTCAGTTTATCAACATACGGTATTGTCGTCCCATCGGTCTACGCGGGAACACTCTCACAAAGACGAATTATCATCACCGAGCACGCAGTGTATGTTTTAAATATTGTAAATCATGTTAAATGTATGACTATTATCCATTCCCTTCCGGAATAGTTGAATAATAATTTGTTGAATACTAATAATATCTAATTTGTTGAGTTGAGATTCAGAGGGAGAGATGATGATAGCTACGTTAGAGAGACGTCCATCATTTCGATCCTGACGAAACCGCAATCGATTAAGCAAACAAATTCACTATTCAGCCCTTCACCGTCGAGTCGAAGTGGCATCTCTCCTCCACCTGCGTATCTAATGCAGCCGAAGCGAGAACTTTATCCTCGTTCACATAATAAAAGGAAGACCGCGAATCAATCCCCTGCTTCGACAAGCAAACGAGTTAGTATGCTTTCGTTCACTAGTCTGAGCCGGTTTGGCAATTCGAATTGGTTTAATCTTTTTAGTAGGCCCCCGTGGTAATCCACTCAACCGGCTACCCTTTAGGTCACCACCTTTAAACATGAAAACTTGAAAACTAGAAAAAAACTATACTAGAAAAATAGAACTTGAAGGAAGAAAGTGGTAATTTCAGAAAGACGATTCAAACGCTCGCTCGCACACAACACTCAATCGATCGGCCTCTTCATCCGAGAAATCTGATCACGATAGCGTCAGTCTATCATCTCATTCCTCGGAAGGAGCTCCAACGTCGAGCAGACACCAGTTGTGATCGATTTCTCTCTACGTTTTGGCCTGCTTTTTCCCTTAAAATATCTTTTCCCTCTCATTTCCTCTCGCAGAAAAGTTCCTTTTGAGCTTATCTGTTCATGTCTAATCCATAATTGTTAATGTTGATTATGTTTATACGGCTCTCGATCTCGTATTTGACGGTTCATTTCACGGTTCTAGTCAATAATTCTTGATAACTTTACAACGGTTCGATTCTCAATCTGGTACTCAGAGTAATCATAAAGTAATGAGGTGTTGCTCGAACATTGCTGAATGATTATTAAAACAATAAACGACAACGTGAGTGATCTCAAATTTCATAATCGTGTCAACAATCATGCATCTTACAATGAGGTCGACCTAGGGACGAACCCATGCAACTCCAAGTAATACACCTTTGGTTGGCATTTGTAGTAAACACAGAAAGCGATATGGAGGAGTGAGATCAAACATAATATAACCGCAATGGTAATCACAACAGGGTCAATCGAAATCATATCCACAACTTTCTTTTCCTCATTGGCGTCGTTTTTCTGTTCCTTCGTATTGTCGGCCGTTTCCGTGTGTGACTGAGTGAGAGGGGGAATGGTAGTCGTAGTTGGAGCTGCAATTCGTTAGTAACATAAGCGGACTGTGTCGGTGTTTTCACATCCCTTTTGCTACCAAATAAAGCTTAATAGGCTTCGCAAGACGCTCGATGAGCTTGATTTGCAAGTAATCTATTCACTAAGTGAGGGCAGGCGAAATGAGAAAAATCGTTTCGATACTTATCGTTTCGATACCAAATGGATCGGTGTATAAATATACCTAATCATACCTTTTCGTTCTCTCAAGAGCCGCTCGAATAGCTCATTAGCCTCAGGCCAATGCTGCAATAATTTATAATCTTTCATTCGTTGAAACTTTCGCTTAGTGACATGCTTCGTCTCAATTTCCGGGTAACTGTGTAAAGTTCATAGAGGATCTTATAAACACACAACGAAGACATCACGACTTGAAAATTCCTGTCTAAGGAAAGAACACAAAGACTTACCAAGTTGGTGACGATGAAAACCGTGCAATAGCGATAATCGAGAGGCCGTGCTGTAATTCTTGTCTTTAGATTAGATGATTTAATGAAGCGTATCCATTTGCGATCGAGAATAAGACAATACAGATAGTGGAAAAAAAAACCCACCAAGATAGTATTTAGTAGAATTTGCAGGGAGATCGAACGTGATGAACGCCTTATTGTTGCTTGGAACACAGTGATACACGATATCCGACTCTGGGAGAGTGACGTTGCAAGCGCGAGGAATGACCTCAACCTGAAAAGTTGTGAAGCTCAGATAAATTGATTATTTTTGTTATAGCCGCCATATATCAAGCAATTCGACCGTTCTATAGTATCAGAAGAAACAATTGAAGATATAATTTTTCCAAGACATACCTCGGTGAAAGTTCCATTGCCTGAAGGACATGGCACTCGCAGGCTTCCATTTCTCAAGTCCGTATGAACGGGAATACGAACTTGAGACCTATAAAGTTGCTTTTATTCATAAAATCAAAGTGATCAAAGTGATAATTGTGATGCAAATGGCGTTTACTTACACAGGGGTAAGATATGGGTAAGATCGACACGGCATGAACAGAACAATAAGAAGTATCAGAAGACATTTTTGAGTGCCCATGCCCTGCAATTATTCAATTATTATCAAGGAACACAAATAGAAATCAAGAGGAGGTGATTAGAAAAATAACAATGTTCTCTCGTTTCTCACAAAAACGAAACTTTAGGAAGTAGGTCAGTCTATAGACTCCGGGCTGATCCTTGAATAGAATATACATAAATATACATCACATCTGTTATATTCCCCTAAATGAAGAAAACACATGCTCAAGAAGGAGATAATGTGGGAAAAGACCAATAAAATTGATGAGTTTTGTGTGGAAGACACAGATGGGCTTAGTGGCCATGTGTAGGTTAACGCAGTTCAAAGATCGTTCAAGGAATGAAATATTTTCCAGCAATGTCAATTCAATCTGCATTTTTACTGATCAGGCCGATAAGGCCGATAATCATATTGCTTTATCATCGTGAAACAATGGAAGACTGGGTTAATTAGGTTCAGGTCACTCAGTGATGTCATATCTATTGCCCGATTGGGATAATGACGCGTGGATGCGTCACTAGAGGAAACGGGAAGGGGAACGATCTCTAAGCCCATTGTTTAGCTGATCCGAGTCACATAGTATCAACAATATGTGACAGGAAGCAGCTACACGATGGGTCTGTCGATGTTTCTCGCGTGTCAAAGGGAGTGAAGGGAAGACTGACGACTGACTGTTTTGATCTGAAAGCATGGCCATCTTATAACGATGTCATTATCAACTATATCAGCTATCTATCAGCTATCAGATTCATTGAGCATAGCACAGAGGCTGACAGGCGCGATAGATGAGGGAATGAAGTAGAGATGGGATAGTGCGGGCTGAATAGAGAAAGTGGGCGGGCTCTACGGTATTCGAGATCAGAGACCGAATGACGGATTAGAGGAAAAGAGGAGTGGAAATAGGAGAAGCGAATATGTTTTGATATTTTTTCTTGTAGTAAAAAGGTGAGGACGAAGACAATGGATGGAGCTCGGTTGTTGTTGATGGTTAGGGTTGCGCTAATATTCTCTCCCATCTTAAACCTTAAAACAACATCGATGAGTTGTTTAATTAATAATGAGAAGATGATCGCAAACGACTTCGATTTCTTTTCTCCTTGTTCAAATGCCGTGAAATGCCATGAAACTTGCTTGGGCTAATAACATCTCCTAGTTAGTTAGCTAATATTCTCTCCAATCTCTGCCTTTTCCCTCGGAACTGTGGAATGGTGCAACAACGCTGCATATCGTGCTGCACAACAATACAGTTCTGAGGGGTCGGAAGACAGGATAAGAGGGGTACTCAGGGAATCGGGAAGATAAAGAAAACCAAAGAAATCGTTGCGATCGTCTTCCCAATAACAAAGGACATCACTGCTTAGCTGTGGTCTTTGATAAAGGGAAGATGATCGCAATCGATTTGTATTTCTATCTCGAGGTGCTCGATAAAGGGGATTGCGAGGGAAAGATATATACGGTACTTCCTTTATGGGCGGTTATAGACCAGTGGGAATGTAATCAAAACCGTCTTCTATGGTCGGATAGCACTCAATCGGGAATCCCGGGCGATAAAGTTTTCTAGAGTACGGAACGTTTCCTATTTCCTATTTCTCGGGAAGACGGGAAAAAGAGAAAAAATCGGAAGCGGTCGTCATCTCATTACCTTAAAACAACATCGATGAGTTGTTTTAATAATAATGCTATCGCTATCGACTTTCTGTACTCCTTGCTCAAATACCGTGAAGTGCCATGAAACTCGCTTGGGCTAATAACATCTCCTAGTAAGTGTTATCAGCCCAAGCAGGTTTCATTGAACTACCTCTACGGAATTCATTCACTGTTGTTTGTGTATCATAGGTCATACTCAACAGATCCCATGCACCGGGGAAGGGGACTAGAGAAGGGGAGAATTACATCTTCCTAGCCCGATATGATGCATATGCAGCTTACATTCGATCAAAATAATGCAAGCAGAATGTGCCTCATATCGAGCAGCGAAAGTACGGCAGCTGTGGGTTATGGAAGAGGTGAAGGAGAACTAAAAGTAATCTCTTCCAATGACTAGAGACGGAGTGGTTGGAGGCGGGGAAAAGGAAGGAAGACGAAGCAGACTCGGAGAGACTAACCAGTGATGGTTGCGGAATCACCTCTCCTCCCCTCTAAAAAAGGGGCGGGGCTAACTACAGAAGTTGTTGACTACTATTGAGTACCGAGGAAAGGGCGGGAGAGAATGGAAGCTGTCAATCAACTTCTTCCCTATTCCCGATCTTCTAAACTCACACCTTCTCTCGTGACCAACTCGGCCTCTTTGACAACCGCCACATGTGGAAACATAAAGGAAACGGACTGATCGCTTTCCCTTCTTGGAGGCTGCAAACATAATGGGGTTTGTGTGAGCAAGGCAACCACATGTCGCGGCGGATACGGTATCAGATTTGATGTGCAAAGTTGAGAGTATTTTGCGCAATATCGCCAATGACAGAGATGGGCCATTCATTCATGGATGCAGCTGATGTTGACATGAAGGGGAATGAAAGGGACAGAAAAAATCTTGATCGCGTTCGGTATGTCTTTATGAAAAGACACAGAGAATGAAATTAGTGGACTATAGGTAACCAACAGTTTTGAACTGATTGACTCATGAATATCCCAATCTCGTCTTAACCCACAGAACTGTGAGAATTTGCAACAACGCTTAATTTCGTGCTGCAAAAGCACCACAGTCCTGAGGGTATTGAAGACAACAGGTGAACGTAAAGTAGGCCTCACAATAAATAAACTGAGTTCACAGCTGATCGGAGTTGCTCAGACAGAGTTATGGAGGGGATATGGAAGGAAGAGTTCGAAAGAGCCCCTTCTCGATCCTATGAGGTCTATAGTACTTCTCGTTAAGGGTGGGAATTGCACTCAGTGGGAAAACACGGGGAATACCGTATCCTAGAGGAGAGGATGTGACCTATTTCCTTGCCCTATGGGAGATGGGTAAGAGGCAGGGGTATGCAAAAATTCAGGCACTCCTCTTTTTACATGCTATCTCGCTCTGTCTAATCGTCGAGAGGGCATTGCGAAAGGAGGAGTGGGTGAAATTTTCGCTCTAGAAGGAGGTAAGAAGGGAAGATTGAATGAGACAAGGATTTTTGTCGCAAGCGATCATCTTCTCTTTGCCATTTGTACAACACCGAATGGATGTACTAATTGGTGAAGTGCAGATGACGCGATCGACTATTTTTTTGTATTCTTAGTTAAAATGCTGGTGAAGTGCCATGGAGCAAACTCGATGCAATGACATCACAATATTAGTGTCATCACACCACGTCAGCTTCACGGAATTACCTCCACTTCTCGATGAAAGGACTATCCGATCACTCGAGTAGGTTCAAAGGTGAACAGTGAACCGACGGAGGTAATTGGAGGTGAACGAGGTAAGATAATGGGAGGGTCATGGCGTTCGAACGAAACCTTCTGATCAATCACAATGCATCGGTTGAGGTACGGAGAGGGACATGGAGTCAATGAATGTTCCTTTGCTGAGAGAGAGGACAGGCAGGAGGAGGAGAATGAAAGAAGGGGAGGGAATAAAGGTAAGAAGAGGGAAAGAGGCACAGAAAATATAGAAAGCGATCGTCTGCTCATTATAGTATAACAACATCGAAAATATGTGTAAATAGCTATAAAGAGCAGATGACCGCCATCATCTAATATTTCTGCTCTCCAAACTCGAACTTCGTCAAGTACAATGAAGCAAACTAAAGCGTCAAACATCTTAATATCAGTGATTTCCGCTCGAGTTAGCCTCATGGAGTTGCCTTTACGTGTAATAAACTGGGACTATGGGTCTCAAAGTGGGACATGCCACTCTGTTAGGCCCGAAGTGGATCTTCACCATGATACATTCGATCAAGTATCGTGTAATCATGGCAGGATACACTCCGGGCCGTATAGGTGTGACAACTTTTAATGAACAGGAAAAGCAGGCGTCGTTGATAGGATGATGTGGATAGGCTGTAGTCTCCTGAGGAGATGTGAGAAGGGGAAAGGAGAGAAGAGGTAGAAACAACCACTTTCGATCTCAGGGAATAACCAATAAAAGTTGTTGTCACCATTCCTCCTTGGGAAATGGGCGGAGCTTCACCGAGAAGAAACTGTCTAAAGAGAAGAGGGGATAAAGTAACAGTCAAATTAACTCATTAGTCAATTCACACATTCAGCGGCTTCTTTGTGTGCCCCAAATATGTGGAGAGACAATAAGGTTGTTTATCGCATCCCCTATCGGCGACTTGAAACATAAACGAGTTGTCGTAGTAGGTCAGCCACATGTACATACAGTATCCTTCTCCCTGTCAATAGAAGTTCAAAAGAATGAAGGGAAGGGAGGGAAACGTTGTTGCAAGACTGACTGACTGACAGTGGAGTGGGAGATGATGAGATGAGGGGAAGAGAAGAGGGAAAGAAGGAGAGGGACTATTAGGTCATAGAGACTGTGGTAATGCAACACAATCGAAGACAGGACCCCCCCGAGCTTCAATTATATACATGATATTTGATCCAAATAAATTGATTTTGGTTTAGATAAAGTGATCTAATCTATCATTGATCAAAGATCAATAATGATTCGAAGATTTTTCGAAGTTCAAAGGAGCCCGTTGGGTGCCCTCCAAGGCAATAAAGCGGTGATCTTTACCCATGTTGGCCCCCTTTTTGAAGCGTCGTTTCTGCCCACATAACTTCCGTCCTTCCCCCCTCCTGTAATGCCATCGACCCTTTGCTCCCTCCGCGGTTTTGAACGGGGAATCGCTTGATAATGGGGTCAACCTATCGTACTTTCCCATTTTCCATGCCGCTTGCACAAGATGAAGACCCTCTCACTAGTAAAGAAAACATTGTTTGGTTGTAGCGTGTCGTGTTCCATGCCGCCTTCGCAAATCGTGTATTGCGTTCTCTAACTCTATTGAAGATGGTATTGTTTATTCTAGAGATGATCAGGCTGATTGTCCTTCTCTCTACGGTCGTATCAGTCTGCGAAGGGCGGATCTACTCCCGTTCTGGCTTCTTCAATGTGTAAGTACAGTCGCCTTTCATTTATCCATTCATTTATATGGATGATTAGGGTAGAGATGAATGGTCTGACTCTCTCATTTCGCAATGCTCTCTCGTATCTCTGACTGACGAGAGATAAGGCAAAATTAAGAGACAAGAACATTACTTAGGGTCGAGAAGTGCATTGATATCTCAATCGTTGCAGAGACATCGATGAGCTCGAACTCTATCGAGACGATCGGGGAGACCTCGTACACGTTCCATGTCCATCCGCCAACCACTCTGTCTTCATGGTAGGTCTTTCTTGTTAGTTCACACGAATTTCCCCTCCGTATGACTTCTAACAACAGGTATGCATCTTAGGCTCAGCAAAATTATGGTTGTTCTGCTCTTTGGCTATGGTAGATGGACGTTTTGGGAGGAAAGGAGCGATTCTCCACTAAATTCCGAGCTTTGTATTTCAAAGTTATTTTCAGCTAAATGCTCGGCCTCGGTCATGTTTCATCCCCCGCGCATCCTTTGTGCTCGTTGGAAGATGCTCGAGCGAATCAAACTTCATCACAGTGAGAGTCAAGATTCCGGAGTGTGTGACCAAGTACTTCCTCAGTAAGTGATTTTCGAGAATTGCCGGCACTCAAGACATTGATAATTACGTCATGTAGATCATATGGATCATACAAAACGTTCATCACTAAAATATTTTCTTTCAGTCCGATCCACCGTCAACGTTTCCGACTGCAGTGGATTTCGGGTGACCAATGATATGGTCAGTATTTCGGGAAGCATATGAGAAGGGTCGCGAGAGAATCGAGCACCTTAGGGGAATTGCGGACGTAGGAATTCATGATTTTTTAAAATTCTGAAAAAAATACCAAAAGTACTATCTGTTCCGCTCTTTTTAACGGTGTTATTGGTTTATTTTTCAAAATTTTATTTTTCGAGTACGAGACTGATAAAGTGGACTCACTAAGGAGAAAACAGCATAATGCATTTTACTAAAAACGTCATAACTTTCTTTAAAATTGAGATAGAACCTTTTCCAAAACAGAAAAATAACCGCACGATATCCCTCTACAACGTCGTAATCGATTCATCATTCCTAGTCGTCATCCTGGTGAGGGGCGGTCGGTTGAGTGATAAAATGGCATAACTTTGTTAATCGGGAAAACCTATTGGGTTTTCATGCGGAAGTTGTACATCCTATTGTATAGAACTAATTCCCCAAAAATTAGAATTTTTCATCTTTACCCCGCAAAAGCGCGCTAATTTTTGTGAAACTTGTCAAGAATCGATGTCCAAAAAATGGATTTTCAAAGCAAAAAATAGTGTCAATTGGACGTGAAATGGATGAAAAATATCGAAAAATTTGTTTTATTTCGTATTTACTCCATTGGCAGGTCTCTGTTTACTTATATTTCGAATTTCACCAATATTTCGATTATCATCTATGTTAAGGTCTTTAAGGGTTGAAATGAAGGCGCTCTGCTTGAATTTCGCTCAAAAATATTTTATTTTATATTTATACCAACTTAAGTACACGCTGGACCCATTGGAAGTGTTTAAATATTTTTTTTGATTCACGGCATTGAGATCGGAGAACGAACGTTTTAGTTGTTTTTTCAATGCTTTTTTTCATTGGTTGATCATTTTCAATGTATCCGTAATAAAAAAAAGGAATCGTTCTTTTCATGTATCAGTAAGTTTTTGAAAAATCCTTGATATCTATGTCACAAAACTGAGCTACAGCGCTTTTCGGATCCGCATGCAGCCCAACAACGATCACTAGCATACTTTGCTCTGTCGTTTCAAGGGAGTTCCCGAGTTCGAATCCCCTCCTCTGCTGCAGAATTTTGCGAGATATCTTATCTGAAAAAAATCTCTAGATAAACATACCGATGATTAAAAGATCATTAGGGAATTTCATCATGAAATGATGAAAAGGTTAAATCCAATCGCCTTATCTCGAATGAAAAAGACTCTCTAGCGCCAAAGATACAACGGGCAATTAATCCCTTCTGAGTCTGTCGCCACTTTGAATTCTTCTGTATCCCCCGTCTCCCCGTCCCATGCCCTGATGAAAGCTGCATCAAGGAGTTCGCCTCATTCCGAGAACTCGATATGCATTTGCTTCGAGATGATCATGAACGCAAGCCGGAGCGCAAGACTATGCACGACTATTGCGCCAAGGCTATCTCGAAATCTCTTGAGACTCATTTCTCCATCAACGCTGTCATGCTGAGATATTCATATTCAGAATGCTTCTGGAAATCAATCGACCGAACTCAAGAGAGGATGGACACTCCGAACCATCAGAGAGCAAAGTCGGAACGATGAGGAATCCAGAGATCTCATTAAAAAGTATTTCAAGAAGAAGAGAGATCAAAGAATGAAGTGTAATCCCCACGAGGCACTGATTCACATTTAGACGATGAAGAAGCCTGGAACTCTCAGGTCAAGTCTCTCATCAATGGATTGTTGAAACAGGAATATGAGAAGAAAAACAAGATTGTGAGTAAGGAGGTGATAAGAACCGAAAATGATGTGGAGGAAGATGAGGATGAAGGGGAGTCTGATGATGAAGCAGAACTTGAAGAGTTGGTCAAGAAATCGGACATATTCTTGAAAGATGGAGAGAAGGGGATGATGAGGATGATGACATGGAGATGGATATGGCCAAGGATGAGGATTAGAATATCGATGATGATTGAACCACGTGCAAAACTTAGACGAAGAAAATAGTGATGTATTATTGCTTCTTCTCTGCTGATAAAGTTGTTGATGTTTTTCATGAGATTCGGTTCGGATATACATAAATAAAAACACATATCTGATATTTTGTCCATTGCAACATGATAAATAATTTCGCAAAAAATTCTGCAGCAGAGGAGGGGATTCGAACTCGGGAACTCCCTTGAAACGACAGAGCAAAGTATGCTAGTGATCGTTGTTGGGCTGCATGCGGATCCGTAAAGCGCTGTAGCTCAGTTTTGTGACATAGATATCAAGGATTTTTCAAAAACTTACTGATACATGAAAAGAACGATTCCTTTTTTTATTACGGATACATTGAAAATGATCAACCAATGAAAAAAAGCATTGAAAAAACAACTAAAACGTTCGTTCTCCGATCTCAATGCCGTGAATCAAAAAAAATATTTAAACACTTCCAATGGGTCCAGCGTGTACTTAAGTTGGTATAAATATAAAATAAAATATTTTTGAGCGAAATTCAAGCAGAGCGCCTTCATTTCAACCCTTAAAGACCTTAACATAGATGACAATCGAAATATTAGTGAAATTCGAGAAATATAAGTAAACAGACCTGCCAATGGAGTAAATACGAAATAAAACAACTTTTTCGATATTTTTCATCCATTTCACGTCCAATTGACACTATTTTTTGCTTTGAAAATCCATTTTTTGGATATCGATTCTTGACAAATTTCACAAAAATTAGCGCGCTTTTGCGGGGTAAAGATGAAAAATTCTAATTTTTGGGGAATTAGTTCTATACAATAGGATGTACAACTTCCGCATGAAAACCCAATAGGTTTTCCCGATTAACAAAGTTATGCCATTTTATCACTCAACCGACCGCCCCTCACCAGGATGACGACTAGGAATGATGAATCGATTACGACGTTGTAGAGGGATATCGTGCGGTTATTTTTCTGTTTTGGAAAAGGTTCTATCTCAATTTTAAAGAAAGTTATGACGTTTTTAGTAAAACGCATTTTGCTGTTTTCTCCTTAGTGAGTCCACTTTATCAGTCTCGAACTCGAAAAATAAAATTTTTAAAAATAAACCAATAACACCGTTAAAAAGAGCGGAACAGATAGTACTTTTGGTATTTTTTTCAGAATTTTAAAAAATCATGAATTCCTACGTCCGCCCCCTGGTCGAACCTCTCGCGATCCCTCTCATATAAACTTAGTTGTGTAGACAGCATCATTTTGCAATTTACAATTTCCCTTTTTTTTAAAATATATATAACTATAAATTAATTTCAGGATTCCATCGAGTGGGAACTTACCGAATCAAGTGAAACATCTCGCGGAAAAGGTAAGAATATTTGTAAATGAGCAGTCGTATTTGAAATCGCGTTACAGACGAGGCAGAAGTCGGAGGGAGCGCTGTTACGATGTCGAGTTCATTCTCAACGACGTCGTCAACAACCACAAATACGACCTTTGTCCCGTCAACTGCGAACTCGACCTCATCCAAGTCTCCTTCTAAAACAACAATCTCTGCAACGAACTGGACAACTGATCTCCTCCGCACTACTGGCGATGCCAAGACCAAGGTATCTATTCAAACGATGAATTTAATTTGGGACTACTCTAATAATTAGAAGATACAGCGGCAAACAATGCATTTCAGGCCGAGATCGTTGCAAGTCATCGACATGAAGAGGAAGGAGAATACTCAATGACGGATGAGGTGGCTCTGGCCGGAGTCGCTCGCACACACGATAACGTCAAGGAGAAGAAGGTGATAGAAGTTCTGCATTATACTCTAAATGAGCGCAAGCAAAATTAAATATTTTACAACTTTTCAATCACAAATACACTAGTTTCTTTTGTTTCAGGTCGAGACCATCGAGAAGATCGAAGAGTACGACGAAATCGATGGAGCTTCGAAAGTGGAGAAGGAGAAGCCCGTCAAAGCTCAGAAGTATCCATCCCGTATTATTCTATGTATCGTATTATTCCCAATCGTAACAATCATCTATCATTTTCTGACCCGCAGAAATTCGGAACTGTCTGCTCTTCCTGTCCTATATTATTAGATACTTGTTCGAGAAGGGATTGATTATGAGTTTTTATAGGATCTCTGATTATAATTAGGGTATTTGGAAGTTCTTTCACTCAGAATGTAAAAATAAAACTCGGGTGTCGCGAGTGATTTTGTTAATTTTGTTAGTATTGCCTTTTGCTGTTAATATTACATTTCACTGCCTTTGTTCGATTGTTTTACATTGTCAATTCCGATTACATATCATACTTTGGATTGCCGATCATTGATTTTACATTACTTGCGAGTGGTATTTCCATTTCTAGACGAGATATGCTTTCATTATTTGCCGACATCACGAAATCTCGGAAGTACAACTTGGGGGTGTGGTAGGTGGAGCGTATTTCCGCTTATCATCTATGATAGGTTGGCTAGTTTCGCTTTCAATCGCAGTCGTGGAAGTGCTATTAACAATCGAAACTGGATTAGTAGATTCAGAAAAAGGAAACATAAAAGGATCAAGTTGGGCCTGTAATTTATAATGGGCATCAAAATTGAGCCATTCATGATCGAGTGGAAGACGAGATGAAGGTTGATTATGAGAAATTCCAAATGTTGGGACAATTTTGATTTCAACAGATCGCGGCGTTATTCGAAAATTACAAGGAGGAAGAGGAATAAAGGCACGAAGTTGGTTTTCTGTCGTTCGTTTGTTAATTATTACAGCGGGTACATTTGGTGCTAGAGAGCCGATATGTGATGGTTGAATGGAAGCGAAGGATCTGTAGAGAACTTTCTCTGAGATGCCGTATGATAGATGCTGTATCTTGAGCCGCTCCACCATCTGCAATAATTATGTACAAAGAGTAGCTACTGATTTTAATCCACAATATGAGGAATATCTTGCTGAAATTCGACTATTTCCTTTAGAAACAAAAGGTGTAGTATTTTTGTGTTTTGACAACATAGTTATTTGAATACGCAATGAGCAGTGTATCTTACCCAATCCTTCAGAGGAAATGGCTCCGTGCGGATCACATCTTTACACCACGATAAATCATGATGACGTGAAGTCCAGGTTGAATTATCAAATTCTTTGAAAACGTAGACTTGTGTCGACTCGTGAGTATAATTCACGAAAAGTGGAGGAAGAGGGATGTATTGTGAAAGATGGTTTTTGTCGGGTGATGGATTGAAGAGGACTGGATAGTTGAATTGAATGGGAGTAACCATAGGTGTCCACGCCGCCGGCGAACCCATGTATAGGGTTCGCCGGCGGCGAACCCTATACATGGGATACATGGTTGCGCTAGCCCCACCAAAGTTTTTGGCGGGCCTAGCGCAACCATGTATAGGGGGTCATGGGTTTTGGAAAAAATATTTTGTCAGATCGATAATTGGTAC
Source organism: Pristionchus arcanus (assembly GCA_900490705.1). Taxonomy (NCBI): domain Eukaryota; kingdom Metazoa; phylum Nematoda; class Chromadorea; order Rhabditida; family Neodiplogasteridae; genus Pristionchus; species Pristionchus arcanus. Next base: position 100,918 of record LS488627.1, on the reverse strand, counting down.
CGTACCCATAGTGACCTACAGTAACCCAACTTACCGTATTTGGCTACCGTACCCCCGAATTATCACGAACTAACTTTTTTTCAAAGTACACCGAACGTCTTCGATCTTTGTTCGAATGTGTACTACAGTAACCAGCGATGTTACCGTAACCATAACTACCGTAATCCGGGAATCGCAAACTGACTTTATTTTTAAAAGTGTGTTTAAAAATCGGTTCTTTGGTTATTTATGGGTAACTCCTTGAGTAATTTAAAAAAATATATTTTCAAGCAAAAATCATGGTCTAGTGGCTAACGCGATAGGCTGGTAATACGAAGGTTGAGGGTTCGGATCCCGAGGGTGGTAAAAACCTCTTTGCCATAATTTGTCGAGTAAAGAAAGCAATCCTGAAGGTACGGTATGTCCATACCATAACCCAAACTACCAAAATCGGGTTATCGTGACCGTAACCCTACCGTACCCCGGTTCGGCGGGTCAACTATTTTAGCCTTGGGGCATGCTTTTGCCAAAGTGGCTGAAATCGCTCGGAAAATTATTCTACCGTAATCTACAGTAACCTACCGTATCCCTGACTACGGTATCGCGGTTGTGCATCGTGAACTGATTTTTTTTCGTTTTTTCGTTCT
>LS488627.1:0-94072 GCA_900490705.1 Pristionchus arcanus | reverse complement strand
TTTTGATAAAAATTTCAGATCAGGGGAATTTTTGCACGAGGAATCCGATGTTTATAGTTAAAAAGGTTAATGTATGAAATTTTTTTTCAGTAGCCAGGAAATACGTCGAAAAAGTTCATTTTCGACCTTTTAATGATTTCGCTCGTCTTCGAAAGTAACTTTTTTGGAATCTACATGTAAAAATACATAAGCATGAATTTTTAAAACAATAAAAATTTTCAGTTGAAAATCTCGACTTTTTTTGGGCCGAGCCTGTAACTTTTCGGAGAGTTCATAAAAACTCTTCATATTGCGACGGGAATCAGCACTCGGTATGAGGACTTCACCAAAAAATTATTGGGATAGGTTGCAGAAAAGTCATCCGTGGGGTTGGTCCGATCTCTCGTGAAAGGTCTCTTAATATCTACAATGTCATACAAAGAAACATCAGGTTTACATTCAGACGACATCTTCCTCCTACACTCGTAACATCAAGGACGGTTTATGTCAAATTTAATCAAAATTCGCAGTAGGAGACTTGGGGAAGTTTCATTCTATTGTTGAGATCTCAGCGAGACATTGTTGGAAACGTAGTCAGGCAACCTTTTTCCGGTATATAATGGATGGAAGCGTGAGGACTAACCATCCGATTCTCGAATCACCATGGTAAGTTCCTTCTACTCTTCATATCAAGCAATATTCATTCCCTTCAGAATCAGTTTACTCTGGTTGCTCTCCTTGCCTGTGTTTTCACTGCCTATTCCCTCACTCCTTGCGAGGATTTCTGCCAGGGAACCATTCTGGGACTCACTCCCTACTGCTATTGCAATGAGAAGTATGCCTAAAGATACTTCTTCCAACAAAAACCGATTCTCTTTCAGCTTCCTCAAGTTCAATAGAACTTGCTTCCGAAAGTGCATTGCTAATTGCAAGGCCAAGCCTGACTATACTGGATGCATCCCCTCTGACGGAATCCCCAATGCTCAACTGTGGATTTGCTGCATCAAGAAGGTCGACTGGCAGACCAATCTCAAGTGTGACAGCGAATGCTGGAGTACTGCTCTTCCCATCTAATTATCCATGTGTTCGATAAAATTAATTGCAGAACTCGTTTTGCTCAGTATTGTCACATCATTAGAATGTCATCTAAACACAATTGGCGATGCTTGTTTTGAAATTCTTTCGAGGTGTTTCTAAGCTTTAGATTACTATAGCACGCTACGTCGACGCTGAATGAACTTAGCACGCCGATTCTGCTCAAGATTGAAGGTCAAAATCTCCGTTCGCATTCCTCGAATGCATCTGAACAAACCGAAAACAAGAGAAAGCATGGACGAAATGCGAAATTACATGCGGGTTTACGAAGACAAAACGGCTGATCAAATTAGAAATGCAGTATAAAAGTACGATCTGCCGATTCATTGGCATCATTTCAGTAGCTGGAGAATCACTTCTAATCCAGGTATAATTTTTACCAGTTTAAGAAGGCATTAGCGGCTGTTCTTTTCGTTGCTTTTCAGTAGAAACAGCCATTTTCAGCACACGATGTTGTCAACTCTCCTCATTTCTCTTCTTCTCGTCCCTTCTTCCTTCGCCGATTCGAACAAAATCGACATTGAGAAGATCGAAAAGGAAATGTCACGTGAAGTCGAGGAAGAATTCTCGGGAAAGAAAGATCGAGATGAGCTCGCACTTCTCAAGAAACAATTCGCCGCTGCTCATTCTGGAAACGAAACATACATCAGAATTCCGACGGAATTGGACATCAACACTAATCACACCGAGTTGTTCGAGGGAGACATCGACCTTTCTCCGTAAGAAGATTATTTTTTTAATTATATGAATGATTCAAAAACGGTTTGTCTAAAAATCAATATTTTGCAGTGAGCAATGGAAGGTGGCTCTCGATTTCGACCCTGAAAACCCAGCGAGACGTCGTCAAGCACTGTCGAGCGTCACTTCTATGTGGCAACCAATGGGAGCACCCGTGATTCCCTATACCTTCCAACCGGGATTCCGTGAGTTACTGCTACAGAGTAAAGGGTCAAGGTATTTTGTGTAGTGATCAGACAACTTTCGATGTGCGCCCTTTCGATGCTCTTTTAGGCCCTTCTCAAGTGCCTGTAAATAATTAGCTAAATATACAATTTCAGCCGCTCAATACCAACAAGTGGTCAGAGACGCGATTGCATTCTGGGAGCAGAGAACTTGCGCCAAATTCAGACTTGCAACTCAATCCGATTCCAGCGCGTTCGTTTCCTTTCTCATTATAGTTCATAACTTATTTTCGAGATGGTGTGTTGAAATAATATGTATGAGTCATAATCTGTTTCAGTATCGTGTTCAATCACAACGCCAATGGATGCTCATCCGCCGTCGGTCGCAGAAATGGAAGACAGCAATTGAACTTGCAGATCCCAGGATGCATGACAGTAAGAATGCAGATAATTAGAAGACAATATTACAAGTAACTGCAAGTATAAGTTGAATGAAATACCAGTGGTTGTTATGACTAAATAGTCTTGTAAATAGTACATATATTGCTTGTTCATATCATATTCTATTCTTGCAGGTGACGATCGTTGCTCACGAGCTTTCTCATGCCTTCGGAACTCTTCACGTTCAATCTCGCGTCGATAGAGAAACTTACGTTCAGATTGATACTTCTAACATCCAGAGAGGAATGGAGCACAACTTCAAGGTGCGGTATCGTTCTCTCGTCAAAAACTTATGCCCTGCTAGTGATCACTGCTATAAATGAAAACAGATTTTGTCGGGAGGGTCACTTTTTGGAATTACTTCAGAAAACCAAGGCGATAAAACAAAAAGTCGAATAGGTTTTGTCGAAAGGCACTTTTGCTATTTTTTACGGACATTTCCAGATGGAACCGAATGGATTCTCAACCTACGGACTTCCTTACGAGTTCGGATCAATGCAGCATTACTTCCCTCACGCGTTCGTATCTCTTTAGAATTATTTGTAGAAGAACTAGACCTGATGGTACAATGTTATTATTCATCTATGACCGGTGTACCCCACCAGGCGGGGTTGTCTCATGACAACTGTAAAATCGCCTTGATTGTGGAAGCGACTTTAACTTTAACTTTAACTTTATGAATGGATTTTGTAGGTTCGCGGTCAACCAACAGCGTCCTACCATCTACGCGAGACCTGCGTATCAGAGATTCCAGGTTCGATAATGCATTTTTTTCACTTACAAATTTTTTATATTGAATTATTTCGAAAAAAATCGAGTAACATTTTAGGGATCGATGGATGGACCTCGCGCCACCTTCTGGGATACCGTTCTCATCAATAAGATGTATATTTATCTTTGTTATTACCAACATCCGCATATTTTCAGCTAGCTTAAAAAAACTACGCAGTTTTTAGGTACAAGTGCACTGACAAATGCCCCCGTCAAATGACCTGTCAGAACAATGGAGTAACTGATGGTGCCAATTGCAACAAGTGCTTCTGCCCCAGAGGATGAACCGGAACCAATTGCGAGAGAAGAGTGAGATTATAACTCAGTCTTCATTTTTACGGTAACTCAAAAATTCTAACATTTTTGTTCACAGTTAGCGCAAAATTATGCGCCCTGAAATAGTATTTCAAGAGTTGTTTGAACTGCCATCACATCCTCACTATCAATCTTAATTTCAAGCGTATAAAATACAGCTACTATTATTAATTTTTTCAGCCTTCCGATGCTCAAATCGTAAACGTCGCCGCAACCGCTCAGAATGTGAAGATCGAGATGAATGGAGGATTCAGTGCCTTCCAAGAGAAATTGGTTGTCCTTCAGGCTCCGGTTGGTAGAAGAATTGAAGCGACCGTAAGAAGCTTTGGGCCGTGAGTGCTTTGTTGGTTAACGATTACCGCAATCATACTTGACCAGGCGTGGTGGCGACCCATTTTTGACCATGTACCATACATGGCCGCGCTCTGTACGCGCCCATGTATAGTAAAAATATGTGCATGGTCAAAAATTAGATCACTGCCGGCGTGGGCAGGTATGGCCGTAATATTGAACACAAATGCGATACCTGAAGATATATTCAAAGGTACCGTTTCGATATGTGCCGCTCTGTTGGACTTGAGATCATTCCTACTACCGACACGCGTACTTCCGGACTTCGGTTTGAACATTGCATTAGTTATTTTATTAGATTTTATAATTTCAGTTTCTGTGCCCAGCCGAATCCTTCGACACCGATCGTCTCTGATGGAAATACCATGCTCCTCTGGCTCTACCGTGATATGAACTATCCCGTTTCTGCTGATGTGTCTGTTAGAGCCGTCTAGAGTTCGACAGAATCGATAAACTATCACAAGCTATTTTAAATAAAAGCAATTTTACATGAAAGATTGCATATTTATGAAAGATCTTTTGAAAATAACAACGTGAAATGCAAAATTCACGCTTCCCATGTGAGAATAATGAACATTTTACAAAGTTGTACCGATGTAAGCATCAAACTCAAAATGTTTATATCAAGCGATAGTATGAATAATGGTTATGGTTCTGTGATGAGATGATAATTATCGGATTAGCAGTACAATTCATTCTACGAAGCAAAGTAATCGAAAACGACATCATCGATCGTGCAATCTACGGATAATGAGAAACGACTAGGGGAATGCGCGGCATGAGATCATACAATCATATACTCATATGAGGCAACGATCAATCAGACTTGCTCGAATAGTCTTAGGAAGTACAAAAAGGGGTCGATTATAGTCTCACCACGGTTATCGATGTGGATGGATGATCCCTTCTGGACGATTTCGCCACAGACTCTCGTCCAGAAGGTTCTGTTATCGGCAGAATCGATGAATCCATCGTTAGTCAGGTCGATGTGAACCACTTGTACGACGTCAGTGATGGACATCAGGAAATCACCTGCAATTGTGACCGTAAAAATGGATGAGAAGGGGGTGATCGAGTTGCTGATCTCAATCCTATCCCAGTTCAATACTTTTATTATTGGCTAAATCACTGCAAGCACGCCATTTTTGGCCGTTTATTTCCAGAAATGTGGTGAAGAAGAAATAGAAGAAAAAGAAGAAATTTGACTTTGGTTAAGAAAAAAAAAGAAAATTTGCTTACGCATGTCCTGTCTGTCTTCGATCTCCTGGTCTGTCAATGCGTACTGCTGGACTTCTGTTCGGACGACAACTTCAGCGAGCATTCTGCTACAAAAAAATGATTACGTTTGTTCCTCCGTGCCCCTTTCATTTCGAAAAGAGAGGCAAGGACGTATATGAGCCCGTTCGCGTAAGAATCGGACAAGGGCTGGCACAGTCAAAAAAGTTCGATTCTGTGAAACTCTGTGATTCGGGGTTCTTGAGGATGCTGAAGACCGTGGGCATATTCCTTTTGCACATGGAAGCTCCGTTGGCTCCAGACGTCGTCACGTCGATATCGTATTTTCGCTTTTTCTTAGCTCCCAGAAGTGCTAATTTTATGTGAACCTGGCTCCTGGGTTCAGAATTTCATGCTGATCACGCCTGTCAAGTTCATTTTTCATGAATTTTCATATAACGCGAGATACAGTAACTTTTTATAGAGGCATTTGCAAGCTTAGCCACATACATAGATCGGACCGGCGTGATCAGAGGATTCCAACAATATATTTTGAGGCAAAACAAACAACATAATTTTAAATGAGCTAAATGGAAGTGAACTGAGATGTAAGTGAATTTGCCCCTGTTTTCTCCCATCCATGATCGATCCTCTTCCCTCCTCTCTACTCCTCTCAAAACAGACGAGAGAGTGTGTGAGAGTGAGAGAGCGCAGAGATCGGAAGGCCGGCAGATAAGAGGAAGGAGGTAGATCACAGGGAGGGAAGAGGGTCAGCATTGGATGGGAGAAAACAGGGGCAAATTCGCTTACATCTCAGTTTACTTCCATTTAGCTCATTTAAAATTATGTTGTTTCTTTTGCCTCAAAATATATTGTTGGAATCCTCTGATCACGCCGGTCCGATCTATGTATGTGGCTAAGCTTGCAAATGCCTCTATAAAAAGTTACTGTATCTCGCGTTATATGAAAATTCATGAAAAATGAGCTTGACAAGCGTGATCAGCATGAAATTCTGACCCAGGAGCCATGTTCACATAAAATTAGCACTTCTGGGAGCTGAGAAAAAGTGAAAATACGATATCGACGTGACGACGTCTGGAGCCAACGGAGCTTCCATGTGCAAAAGGAATATGCCCACGGTCTTCAGCATCCTCAAGAACCCCGAATCACAGAGTTTCACAGAATCGAACTTTTTTGACTGTGCCAGATACCTTAGAATTTGTCCGACTCTTACGCGAACGGGCTCATATGCGCAAACTGAGAAGAGTAGTGCATATACGACAACCCTAACCTTTGTTTGATCAAATAGTTGGGATTGGACACTTTGAGTTTCTCCACAGTGACATGGAGCATATTCTCCCGGACGCGTCTTTGCCAATTCTTATCCAGTTCGGCCAGAATTAGATGGCTGATGTGACTCGTGTTGTTGAGAAGACGACGGAAGAGGAGGTCGATCGACGGATCGTCTCGATGAAGAAACCAATCGTACGTCGTTTCCGTTCCGTTCTGAAAGTAATATCTTCAAATTAAAGACAGATTGAGGAAGGGTGAGGGAATGTGAATCACGATTAAGTTTCATTCAGTGAATTATATGAGAAAACAAGAGGATGCCAGTTCTTTTCAACTTCTAGGTAAGATTTCGTGTGGAGCACCAATAAAACTTGAAATATACTCGAAGTACAAAGTGACATTAAAATACATTAAAACCCCATGATCTGAAGACTAAGACGTCGCTAGTAGGAGGGGATAGAAATTCGTGATGTTAGTGAGTTCAGGGAGAAAGGGCATAGGCGTGTGAATCTCGACTTACCTGGGAGATTTGTCCATCGGATTCATGAGGGAGAATCCGGTCGAAGCTCTCTTGAACCTCAGTTTCAATAGACATTCGGATATGAATGCAGTCTTGTCTTAGGTGAAATAAGAGGAAATTCATGGGAGGAAGTTTCTCGCGATGCTCACGAACTCGAGCCTGCCATGGAGACCAAACCTGAAGTGATAAGGCGTTAAGAGTGCTAGGTAGAGTTTGCAATTTTTGACCTCGTAGACATCTTTTCTGTAATATTGGTGGGCGTGAGACACAGTTTGCTAAATGAAATTCCCCAGGAGCTACTGCTTCCAGATTAAGAATCACAGTTTAGACACTCAGTATATCTCAGTTCGTTTGTTAAACTTGACTTTGCTCAAAATCTTAACTAATAAACAAACCGCTTGCATGGCGCGCAACGAGTCTCCCATATCTGCAGCAATGACCATATCGATACATTCTGGGAGCAATAGGACTTGAGAGATCGGATTTCCCGATGTATCCAGCGGAACCATCGCATCCAACGTCTCTTCGATATTGGACTTTGGCGAATCCATAGCTAAAATATAAATATTACGATAGAAAAGACGAAAAAACGACCGTAAGGACGATTAATTCAAGAAATAGAAATGTAGCGCACGCTCTCGGCTCTTTTCAGAAGCGGGAAATCAGTACGAAATGAGAGAGCGAAACAATTTTTGCATAGGCGAAGGAGCTATCTAGGGAGGCGAAACACTTATTTTGATCATTCGACTAGTCATTTAGCGGGCAACAAGTCGAATAATAAGAGAATGGTGGCGTTTCCGTTGAAATCTATTCGAAATCCACTGTCAAAACAATACCACGAAACACAAGACTCATTACGAAATGAAATGAGAGAGAGAAACACTTTTTGCACATCCCATCTAGGGAGGCTGCCTAGTACGCACTAAGAAGAAAGAAAAGGGCAGACATGAAAGAGAGCGAGAGAGTGAAATGAAAATGCAGACATGATTCATCCCGTGTTAGCGTGTTGCCAGGGGGATTCGATGGCATTTGTGGTTTGTGCAGGGAATAGTGGCAATGAATGCTGTAGCTGACATTAGGACGCGCATTAGAATTAAGAATAGCAATTCCGAGACAGCCCGGATTGTTGAATCCCCTCCCTTTCCCTTCTCTTCTCCGGCCCTGGTCCCTCCCCTAAATCCCGTCTATCTCGGCATTGTTAATTTGTTTAAATTGTTCGGAATATCTCGGGAATGTTGGGGATGTGCTCAATCCCGACTATCTTTCCCATCGCAGTGGTAGAGGTGCGAAGAAGGGAAGAGGGGTCGGGAATCCCGAATCGATCCCGAACTAGCAACCCTAGTTGGCATTAGTAAGTGCTCTATCAATATATCATATAAAAACAAAAATCGAAAAAGATAGATAAATAACGGTTAATCTATTCGAGACTTCCTGCGGAAACCGGCGAATGTAGAAGGGGAATGTAGATTGTATGAATGGGAGGGGTGAGGAAAATTGTGAGCTATAATAGCTTCCATAGGTGACTTTTCGAAATCGGCAACTCTTTGAAATACAGTATGTAAGAAAATGAGTCAAAAGAAAGGCCAGGGAGGAACCGCGAACGCGTAAGCGCGTCGCTCAAGCCGGCAAGCAAAATGATGGGGAAGAGAAAGGGGGAAGAGAGAGTGATGGATAGCTCCATCAAAGGAGGATAGGCTTTTCACACTGAAATATATGGAATGGAATACGATCGCGGATTTTATGGGATTCGGCCACTAAGAGCAACCTATTCTGACATGAACATGAAACGGGGAATTGTAGGTGGGGGGAAGCACAAGCACTACACTCGCCGACATAAGTCAATGCCAACTTTTTCAATTCTCTGTATCTTTTGAACCAGCAAAACAATAAATTTGATATTTTTAGATTACCTAGAAAGGATGAAGGCCAATAATTTCCACATAAAACGGAAGAACAAAAAAATCGATATCATTGCATAGTGATGACGCAATCGAAGCGCATTATTTCGAAAATTCGTTATTCTTAGGAGGATTTTTTCTAACTCCTCAAACTTTTTATGCATAGACGTATGAGCGAGGGCTACCCAGAAAAAAAGTTTCAAGTTGCTGCCGCTTGCTGCAGCGGCTGCAGAGTTGCTGCAAAATCAGGGTCGAATTTTCATAACTCAGCTCCCAGACGTGCTAGAGACTCGTTCTAAGGATCATTCTGCGTCTTATCACGAGTAACTAATATCCTGAGAGTATGGTCGAGATTGACCGCCGTTTACATTTTTGAAACTCAAAAATCACTTTTCAGATGACAAAAGTTTGACGATTTGCCATTCCAAGGGTGATTTTTGTAGACAGGTGGTTTCGGTGCTGGAACATAGCAAAACCATCCACGAGGAAACGATCAACTTTTTAGAGCAATTGCTTAACTCTCCGATCTGTTGTAATCGACTTACGGAGGCACACTCAATTTGAAGAGTGCCAAATTTTGAAGAGACATTCTCTTCAATTTTTTTTCTGGCGGTCGAATTAAGTCCATACTTGGCCAAAAAATCAGCCACCCTCACATTATTATCGTCACTCATTTTTTAGATCTGCAACTCGGTTAGAAAGAAAAATATGCCAGCGCAAACTTGGCGAATCGAAATTTTCCAACTAAGTGTGCCTCCGTAAGTCGATTACAACAGATCGGAGAGTTAAGCAATTGCTCTAAAAAGTTGATCATTTCCTCGTGGATGGTTTTGCTATGTTCCAGCACCGAAACCACCTGTCTACAAAAATCGCCCTTGGAATGGCAAATCGTCAAACTTATGTCATCTGAAAAGTGATTTTTGAGTTTCAAAAATGTAAACGGCGGTCAATCTGGACCGTACTCTCAGGATATTAGTTACTCGTGATAAGACGCAGAACGATCCTTAGAACGAGTCTCTAGCACGCGTGGGAGCTGAGTTATGAAAATTCGACCCTTATTTTGCAGCAACTCTGCAGCCGCTGCTGCAAGCGGCAGCAACTTGAAACTTTTTTTCTGGGTAGCCCTCGACCATATGTCTATGCATAGAAAGTTTTAAGAGTTAGAAAAAATCCTCCCAAGAATAAGAGACACTGTCTGAGAGAACTAAGCGATTTCAGCCCATAACCGTACAGTAAAAAATAGAATATTCTGAAAAAAATGCCCCAGGGGTAACTTTTCACGTAGAACTCGAAATTCGACCTTAAAAAGTCGTATCTCAAAAACTAAAATTCCTACAGTTGACTTCATGGTGACGAGGGTGAGAAACAAATTTCTTTGCGGGGCATTGCATCATCCAACAAAGTATAAAATCTTTAAGATAATAAAAATAGAAACTTTTCACAGAAAAAAGTGAAAGACTAGCTACCCTGGGAAAAAAGTTATTCAACTTTTCGCGCAAAAATTATTTTTCCTGAAAAAAAAATTCAGAACGGCGGATTTTTAAGGGCGATTTTCGGATTCCTCGTAAAAAGTTACAAATATGGTATTTTTTTCAGAATTTTCAAAATACCTATATTGGCTCTTTTTTGCGCTCAAAGGTTACGGTATAAGTGATTTTCCACAAATTTTCCACGCCTAACTTCTTGCAATTAATGAAATATCCAACGGAAAAGACTCATACGGTATGAAAACGTCATATTACGAATATTTATCACCATTGGAATCAGATCCGCCACCATCATTTTTTCGGACCATGACCCGGGGTTCATGCCTCGAAAGTGATCCAACACCATGAACCCGGGTTCATGGTCCAAAAGTGACATGAAAAGTCATGTTCGAGAAACTTCAATTGCTTTATGCCGATATGTTACCTAGTCTCTAAGAAAATTTTCACCACCGGAAATACCGTAATGCGAAGCTGCGAAATCGAGAACTGATTTTTTAAAAGAAGAATTAGATATTTATTTTAATAAATCAATTTGCGATAATCGAATTACGGTATTTCCGGTGGTGAAAATTTTCTTAGAGACTAGGTAACATATCGGCATATAGCAATTAAAGTTTCTCAAACATGACTTTTCATGTCACTTTTGGACCATGAACACGGGTTCATGGTCATGGGACACTTTCGAGGCATGAACCCCGGGTCATGGTCCGAAAAAATGATGGTGGCGGATTTGATTCCAATGGTGATAAATATTCGTAATATGAAGTTTTCATACCGTATGAGTCTTTTCCGTTGGATATTTCATTAATTGCAAGAAGTTAGGCGGCCAAATTAGTGGAAAATCACTTATACCGTAACCTTTGAGCTCAAAAAAGAGCCAATATAGGTATTTTGAAAATTCTGAAAAAATTACCATATATGTAACTTTTTACGAGGAATCCGAAAATCGCACTTAAAAATCCGCCGTTCTGAATTTTTTTTTCAGTAAAAATAATTTTTTCTCGAAAAGTTGAATTACTTTTTTCCTAGGGTAGCTAGGCTTTCACTTTTTTCTGTGAAAAGTTTCTATTTTTATTATCTTAAAGATTTTATACTTTGTTGGATGATGCAATGCCCCGCAAAGAATTTTGTTTGGCACCCTCGTCACCATGAAGTCAACTGTAGGAATTTTAGTTTTTGAGATACAACTTTTTAAGGTCGATTTTCGAGTTCTACGTGAAAAGTTACCCCTAGGGCATTTTTTTCAGAATATTCTATTTTTTACTGTACGGTGGTAGGTGAGCCCTCTCAGATAGTGTCTCATAACGAATTTTCGAAATAATGCGCTTCGATTGCGTCATCACTTTGCAATGATATCGATTTTTTTGTTCTTCCGTTTTATGTGGAAATTATTGGCCTTCATCCTTTCTAGGTAATCTAAAAATATCAAATTTATTGTTTTGCTGGTTCAAAAGATACAGAGAATTGAAAAAGTTGGCATTGACTTATGTCGGCGAGTGTATATGCGATCAATTTCTCATGTTACTACTATCACACTTTTTTTGGTATTGAACAAGTGATTCACTAGTGAACAAAGCGTGAGAATAGTAGTCACTTTTTTAAAGTAGCGGCGAGCGAAAGATTTATTACGCTTAGAATGCATCTATTACCATAGCACTCCTTAGGAAGAAGAAGAAGGGAGATTGAGGAAAGAGATCCATTTATTGGAGAAAGAGCCTCCGACGTCTCCATAGACGATACTATTTCCATTTCAATCTCGTCCTTTCCGATTTTTCGTACAAGTCAAGCTATCTAGTTATCGTGTCGGGAATCACACATTCACATTCTGCTTTCGAATGCCCCTGAATGGAGGGTACAGTATTCCTGCCCATCACAACCACTACTAAAAGAACCGAGAAATTCGTTCCATAATGATCTCACGAGTTTTAAAAGTCTAATCGATCGAGAAATCGCCTACCGTACCCTTCATGTTTGCATCTTGCGATGTTTCCCCAACTTCGCTCGTTGATTGGCCCCAATTGAGGATAGTCACCCCTTCCCTTCCTCCCCCTTCTCCAGTCCCCTTCGTCTCCTCCTTCCACCAGATCTCAGCTAATTTCCGACCCGTCGCTCGGTATATCTTCCTTTCCATCCATCGTCTGCTCACTCCTCCTCCATCTTCTCTCTTTTCACCTTCCACGGACTACTTACTAACTCTTTCTTTCTAGTATCTAGTCTACTAACTAGTTTACTAGTCTATTTCTAGTCAACTAACTCTTTCTTTCCAGTTTTCAGCGCCTCAATCTTCAGTGATGGTATACGGTAACCGCTTTCCTCCCCTTCCTCCAATGCCGGAGAAATCGTTCACCCAATGGCTCATGGACCAGACCAAGATCTATGGAGATCGCATTGCAATTGTAAGTAGAGACGGAAGGAAACGGTTATGGTAGGGCTAGTCTTCTCGGGATACTGATAATCGCACCACGTCATATGGAAAAATACCGCACCTATACTGCTACGATTTCTGAACCCGGGATACTGTAGCATTAATTTCCCCGTGGAATATAGAACTATTACAGAACCATGGATACTGTAGGACTACTGTATTCACATTTCAGGCCGATCCGGAAAAGGGAGATGCCCTCCTCTCCTACGATCAATTATTCGAGAGACTCGAGGACGTTGATAAGAGATTGGCCGTGTACAACATCGGACACGGAGATAGAATCGCCGTCCTTGCTGGTACGATTGAATTCTTCTGGTAGAATACGAAACTGATCGAATCTCTTCCTGAATTACTGTATAATCTCAGTAACACAGTATATAATGAGGGTAGAATGCAGCGATGTGGTGGTGAACTCAGTCTAGGAATACTGTATGCATAATTGTTCAGGCAACACTCTCGACTACATCATTCTCGTGCTCGGGGCACTTCGTCGAGGCATTACTATCATTCCCGTCAATCCAGCAATGAAGAAGAGTGAGAACCCCTGTTTGATTTAAAGCCCCAAATTGAGATAGAGAAGTCGACTGATGATCCCCAAGCCTATCTGCTGAAGCATATCCTTTGGTTCATTGTCCAGGCGAATTCCAGTTTCAACCAGACAATATTGGAAGCAAAATGGGAAGGTTTCAGTGGAGCTGGAGAAGTACTTCGAGAACGCTCACTGTGTCATCGCTCAGAAGGATTGCATCGACAAGGTGTGGGAGACGACTCTCGACATGGACAACCCAGTGGTGAGCGGTCGCACCTTTCACCTGTCCGATATTAATTTTTGGGCGACCGCGACGCGACGCAGCCGCAACGCGTGTGTTTCCCTAAAAATAACCTACATGCAGAATTATAACGTGGAACCGTTTTAGCTAATAAGAAGTGACCTATTGCGTATTGAGAAGATGATCGTCGAGATGGATCATTTCTATGCAATTGACACTTCGGGAGTGGAGGTGCAGGAGAGACAGGAGACCAAGTTCGATGTCGAGACTACGGTAGGTTGAGGAGGGTACTAGGTCGGATGAACATATTCGGATGAGGGCCTACTGGATGACAACCAAAGGTTTCGATTCGTGATTGAGAACCTACTGTTAAAATATCACAACCCACATTTTTTGAGTATCGAGTAGGTTATCAGCGAATGTTCTCATCCGAACTAGTACCCTGAGGTGACTAAGAGGTTACGGTAGGACTACTGTACTCGCAGGCCTTCATCTTCTACTCATCGGGCACGACCGGACCACCAAAGGGAGTCTGCATCCCTCATCGTGCTGTGATAGCCCATTGCTTGATCGGAAAGTGAGTGCTCAGAAACTCTGCATTTATTATGACCAGTAATACTCAAATCATTAAATGATATGATTATAGGTATAGTGATCAATTCTGAGACTCCTTCCCCTCTTATTTCGCGCTTACAAATTCAAATACCCGAATATATTCGAACAACTTCTCTGTAAATGAGTATATTTCAGCCTGATGTATGCTCAACCAGAGGACGAGCGCATGCCTCTTCCAGCTGAGGAATCGGCCATCCATGGAGTGCTCCCACTCTTCCATGCTGGAGGACTCATTACGCTCTTCATTATGCTATCCAGGGTATGGTATTTCACTTTATCGTTAAACGAGCGGTAATTAACAACATATTAACAACATTTTTTTAAGGGAATGACCATGGTGCTCAACGGCAGATTCGATGCTGAGATCTTCATCGACATTGTCAATAAGTACAAGGTAAAATGACCCCACGAATTCTTCTTACCGTATCTCTCACGCAGGTCTCCGTGGTGTATCTCGTTCCTGCCGCTATTGGTGTGCTCACGCAACTACCGAAGAACGTCTCTGTGCCTCATCTCAAGGTAAGATCTGCAACCCCATCCCAATCAAATGTATCATCTGGATAACTCACAGGTCAGACGTATATTCTGATAAGTTCCATCAATTCGTAGCGTTGTTCCCTGGTCTGAAATGATTATATACACCCGCGATGCGAAGCATCTATATGATTCCAAATGAGAGTATCAAACTCCTGGATATGCATGATTAAGGTGGTGTACATCGGTGCTGCTCCTCTTACACCAAAGGAATCCGCCGCCTTCTCAGCTCGCCATCCCGATGTGAAACTTGTACAGAGTGCGGTAACCTCAGAATTTGAAATAAGTTTATCCTACTTTTATCCTTAGTCATGAAACATCTCGTATAGCGATATTCCATCGTGTTATATGTGGTCTCTGGTACTGTACTCCTTACAGTGTATGGTCTTACCGAGGCGGGAACTCTCGTGTTCGCTACCCATGAAGGAGAGGACCCGACGAACGCGGGAATGGCCATGCCTGGAGTTGAGTTCAAGGTAAGGAGTGTTCAACAACTGTGATAACTCCACAAGACATCGCACTAGTGCAAAATCATTGGAGATCCTTGCCGAGGACGGTTCTGAGTGTCCTCCTGACGTTCCTGGGGATCTGATCGTCAAGACTGCCACTATGGCCACTGGCTATCTCAAGGGAGACAAGTGAGTGCATTTGATATCTGGATATATCTCGTCGCAGACCCATAAAGGTAAAAGGTAAAGGTCATCCCGTTAATCAAGGCACTTGCGTCCTGCGGGAGATCACTGCTAGGCCAGTGATTATGAGGTCTTGGTGAGACGGAGACGGTGACCGCAGACCCATGCTGAATCATAATTGCGCAGGTTCGGTGAGTGGTTCGATACGGGCGATGTGGCCAGTGTGGATGCCAGGGGAGCACTCACTATTGTGGGACGCACCAAGGAAATGATCAAGGTAATATCATTAGGGATACCAATGGTCTGTACGAGACACGGGCTTGCTGAGCTACCGAAAATAGTTGAGAATTTGATATCAACAAAGGTCTCGAGTGCGAAGATGAAGATGAACAAAAAAACAAGGTTAGCATGGCAAAATCATTGCTCACTTGTCTCTTACAGGTGCGTGGTTGGCAGGTGAACCCCTACGAACTGGAGACCGCAATCAAGGCGGGTGTGGAGGGCGTCGAGGAGTGCGCGATTGTTGCTGTGAGTATCACATTCAACAACATTCATAGCATACAAAGAAATGGCTGACATTGGCTAAACTTCTTCGAAGGAATTTACTACAATATCCGAGATTCAGATCGAAATGTGCGGAAACACTCTTCCACACGCCTTCATTGTCGGGAATCCCGTGGTCAATGATGTACTCGTGTTTGTTAGAGGTACATTTTTGTGCTTCGCTAAATCAAAACTAATTAGTATAAAAAATGGAGGGACTTCGTGACAAACACTTTGCTATTTTCAAACACTATTTTTATTGAAATTTTCAGAGAACTTCGTCTCTTACAAGCACCTGGCTGGAGTCTCCCTTGTCACTGAACTGCCCAAGACCGCGACTGGCAAGCTGAAGAGAGTCGATCTTGTGCAGGTACTGTATCCATTCACTCTTTTCAGCGTTCTTAGACTCATATGATACGGTAGCGAAGTGTATGTTCAAACACTCTACGTATCAGGCACCGTTTCTCTCTTTCTCAGTCCGACCAGAGAGCTATTGAAATGGATAGAGACTACAGTCCTAATTGGGTGTAGTTCGTCACTCCTGACTTTTACGCTCTCACGAAGAGACTAACATAGCACAAACAGGAGTTTGACGGTTCGAGTGGTCTTTTCAATAGTGGTCGCGTACAGTACAGTAGTACTGCACAAAATGGAGCATATCGATTTGACCGGACTCAGGAGAATAAAATTATTCAGTTTCATTTCAGACGACGACCGCTGACGATTCGGCCGTCTTTCCTCTTCCGAATACTCGTGACGATGAAGAGAACGCTGAAGCCATCGTGATGTCCTCGTTCCATACATCTCTCAATCCCCTCCCTCCCATGGAACCGGAGGCCCCTGAGGAGGAGCAGGAGGAGGAGAAGGTACGGCAATGTTCTAGGCAGCAAAACTCGTAAAATCACCATATATATTAATCCTCTTTTCACCTTTCCTGCACTATCGAGACTAGCTAGAACTGTCAAAAAATGTGAACAGTGGTGTATAGATGATGATCTAACTGGCATAGAAGAAGGTCGAAACGGCCTTAGTTAACATTGCTGCTTGACGATAAATGAATTGATCACTACAGGTTCTCGGTGCATCGGACGACTCGAAGACTGAGGCCGAGGTCCATGAAGACACTCTCTAATCGCATTACTTTCTATTCTATTGTAATGATGGCCATGGGCACTGTATTATCGTAATCACGCTCTTGTAATGATGCTTTGCATAATTCTATATTGGAATTCTTTTGCAATCACTCGTTTCTCTGGATATTCTTGTCAATCCCTCGAGATAATATGGATGAGAAAGACGTAGAATTCCGATTTCAATGCTACAGCGCTTTGCTTCATAGATCCCAAATGTGCCAATCGATAAAGTATCTGCTTTCTATTGCATAGAGAATCTCATCTTTCCAATCGGCAACAACACTCCTAAGTGGGTACGGTTTCCATCCTGGAATATCTTCCCTTTTCCCACTTTCTAGGGTTCCCCCTCTCATTTTTGAACTGTCTCTCCTTTCGTTGAAGGGGTTAGAGATCATTCGTGGAGTAAGTCCGCCATAATTAGGTACAGTTTCATCTTGTGACCATCTTCTCTTTCTATCCGACACACAACAACCCCGAAATAGCATAACGTGACATTCCAGTTGATTTCATTCCGACATGACTACCGGCTGCTGATATAGAGTATCCCGCAACGTATCTTCACACAGTACCTATCGGAAAGTCTGCTACAGTACACCATCGTACACTTCAGTGTTACAGTATCCTATCGAAACAGATCCACTACATCGTTATTGTGGCCTATATCGTGAGTGGGGCTCGTGGATCCGAGCAATTGCACGAAGTTGTAAACACTCACTGTTATCAAAACAATAACGAGATATCAATATTAGTTTTGTTTATCGTGAAATGTACAATAGAAGCTCGAGGCATTATTAGGTGATCATAACTACTGATATTGTTCGTTTATGGAAGAGGAAATGTTTTCTGGTGTTTGGGAATTATTCAAAGATCACGAGCGGTAAAACTGTCTATTACAAACTACGAAAGTTACATAGCAACTGGTAAAACATATCAAATTATTAGTTAGATTAAACAAGGGTACTCATCAAGAATCGAGATTTTGCACTAGGACTGCTACTGTATCGCATAATAATAATCGAGAATAGCGTGTATGGCAAAACATAGTATTGATTAGATACGGTCGTAAAAAGTGATTGTATGGAGGAAGGGAAGAGTAGTGAATGACACAAAAAAATGATCGATGGTCATCAAAACACCTAGTGATTGGATTGTAGGGGAGGGAACAACTGGTTAACCGGTATCATCAACTGGGGGGAATCGAGATAGGGGAAGGAGGGGATTCAGATTCGTCCTCCGAGTGAGGGTGTAGAGGGAGTGGAGGATTGCATCCCGTAGAAATGCTCCTGTTGAGCGAGCTCATCGTCGAACAAATTCTCCAGTTCCTGCAAGAGATTTATTCTTTTTACTATTATTTAAAAGATTTTGTTGGTCAGTTGCACAAATCTCTATTGCAAGAAACTACCATATTTTAACGAAATCAGCCAAAAATCAGGCAATTCTTCGGTGTTTTGTAAACAGAATTGTAAATTTCGTATCACTTGAGTTAGAAAATTTATGATACTATCTTTGTAATCCCTATCCCATTATCCTCTCCCTCACTGACCGCCTTCTTCCTCGGTAGATCATTCTTCCATTCATCCTTCATCGTGATGTACTTGTTCTCGTGATCACTCAGCGTCTGTCTCTCCTTCTCGAGCAGCAACTTCCTGTTCTCGTTCTGCGTCTCCTCCAGTTCCTTCATCTGCAAAGAGGTGTATATACACTTCGGATAACAATTTACTCGTTTTCATCGGATCATTGCTGTATAAAAGCGCCCATTGAACATAGCTAAGGAATGCAAGATAGGAGGCCACTATTCAAAACGAATTGATATTTGGATGTTTTCAAATAGTATTTGTCCTAAGAGTATCAATATAGAGAAACAGTTTTTTAGCTCACTAATCAACAAGAATTGATATTTGGAAGTATTCTAACAATATTTGCCCCAAGATAGAGAGAAACCGCATACCTCCGCAGCATTCTTCTCCTTGAGCGTCTGAATCTTCTTCTCACTCTTCATTTCGTGATCTCGCAGTGCTTGATTCACTCTCGCCTTCTCCTGCTCGTCGAATCGACGCACCAAATCGTTGATGTCGCCACCCGACGGGTCCGCCTGAAATTAATTAATTATTTTATATTTATTACTACAATAATTTTCTATGAAGAAATTCTATGATATTCTATGAAGAATATTTTTCCTTGGCTGCCGTACACCTACCGTAATCTCTTTTCGTAACATACAGTAACACGACTACCAAGAAAGCCTCAAAAGGTACTAGGCTGTTCAAAATTGAAAGGAAAGGTTCAGAAGATTAAAGAATGTCCAAAACGGGCTCCGTAGGCTTATGATGACTCACGCCTTGAAAGCAACTGTGATAAAGTATCTTAATCCGATTCACCATCGAGATCCGAAGTGATTCCTTGTACATGGCGGATCTCGTCTTCGCCTCGTTTCTCAGCATCTTCGGCAGTCGCTTCCGATCGGTCGCCAGCGCACGAATGAGCTCTTCCTCCTCTGCAAACAGTGATCTTTGATCTTTGAACTCTGATCATTGATATAGCTATGATCTTTGATCTTTAAACTAGCCTATGACCAATATGATCAGTATTAGTGCACATTTGTTAAAGTCAAATAACAATTGTATTCAAAGTGTTTCGCTGATTTTTTCAAACTCTTATGGATTTTTTTCTGTTTTAAGAATAAACGCAATCTTGCCAAAACCACGATTTCCAACCCACCTCTCGCATGGAGTTTCTGTGCCTGCTGCAGTTCCTTCTGCTGTCGCGCGAGCATTTGTGTGCGAAGAAGGAAGAACTTGTCCTTGAGCAGTCGACGATGCAGCACGTATCTATAATTTGATATATTTATTGAAACATCAATATTATCAAAATAAGAAGGTGTGATATTGTACGAAAAGGGCTACAAACAGTCAGTCTACTACGTATCTAGAGTTGCATTCAGAAACTTTTGATCCATAGCCCTAATCTCAGATTCCTCTCAATTACAACACTAGTTAAGAAATCGCTCACCTCTCGCTCATCACCTTATCCTCCAGTTCCCATTCCGATCCCTCCTTCGCCCTCAATAGCATGTGCTTCTGCTCGAGGAATTGCCGCTCCAACTGAGCGATCTTCTCCTTGTGCTTGGCGCGCATTCGAGCGATCGATGCCTGATAATTGTAAAATGATCTTTGATCTTTACTGTTTGCCAAATCCTCGCACGGTTGAGACGAATGCTAGTACCTAATTTTCCTGATCAACAATCACCACAACACCTCTACTTAGCTTTCTGGGTTCATTCTAGATATCTCAATCGGTCATATTTTTCACCTCAGCATTCATCCTCAATTGCACGTGGAAGTCTTGTTCCTTCTGCAGATTCATCTCTTCCGCAATCTCCTTCCGATGCTTGAGGGCGTCCTTCCGCTGCGCGCGAGGAAGCATCTCCACCTGGAGAGAATTAACAGTGATGAGCGACCCCTCCAACTTTGGCGTGTACCCCCGCGATCGGACCCCCGGTCTGACCCAGTACCCCCGAAAAATATCGATTTTTCACTGTTAGACCCCCGTAAATCCCCCTATTGTACCCCCGGAAAACCTGGAGTTCATTTTCTATATTTTGGGGAGAAAAAAGTAAAGGTGTTAGGCATTATCCGGGCTATATAGGCGGAGAAACGAGGAGGAAATGTGGAATCGAATGCCTAATTAAAAGTTGATGAGCGATACCACGGAGTAGTTGAGGATTAGAAATTATAGGGAAAAAGGCCCAAAATACGGTACCTCTTGCTTGATAATCTTCATTTCCTGCTTGAGTCTCGCCTGGAATGCCTGTAGATCCTTCTCCTGCTCGTACTTGAGTCGCTTGCTCGTCGTTCGCAGCTCCTCTTCCTGAAGAAATATTGTTCAATCGTACTATCTGTTGGCCCGAACTTTCTCAACGAAGCAAGAATAACCAGTTGGAACGCCATGCACATCAGAGCTCTCACCTAACCTGACCTCTTGATAAATGTGTTATAATCGTAAAAAAATCGTACTATCTTGCACAAACTTGGTAATCTCAATAAACTGATGCAGACAAAAGCATAACAAAAGAGTATTCCCGTTAAGCTTGCGTACTGTGGGAGTACACAGCTAGACAATATAGTTCCGTTCAGGTTCAGGATTTAACGAGATTGTGCTATTGCATAATTCTAACGGTATCAGATGAGGTTCACACGACAAGATCCAAGACCTCAGCCGCCTTCTCACCTGCAGTCTCTCCGCGTCCTCGATCTCTCTCTTCTGCTTGCGCATCAGCGAGTCCATGTCCAGCTCGTACTGACGGTGCATGTTCTGTAAATATTTCTTGATCTTTGCGCTCATCTTCTTGATCTTTGATCTCTGAAACTTGATCTTTGGTCTCTGATTACATCGATTAAAGATCAATATACTCCATACCAGTTTCTCCTGCTGCTGTTTCTTCTCTTGCAGTTCATTCTGATGGGAGGCCTGCGATTCCAACTCCTGAATCTGCCTCGATTCCTCCCTCTGCACGCGCTTCAACTCCTGCATCTCCTGTCGTCTGCAAATTTATTTTTGTTGTACTT
The DNA here is from genome assembly GCA_900490705.1 of Pristionchus arcanus. Lineage (NCBI taxonomy): Eukaryota > Metazoa > Nematoda > Chromadorea > Rhabditida > Neodiplogasteridae > Pristionchus > Pristionchus arcanus. The sequence goes on along the minus strand of LS488627.1, from coordinate 72,591 downwards.
TATTTAATTATTTAAATTATTAATATTTCATGAACTGAATATACATTGCTAACAGAATTCAACTATTGAATACATTTCTATTCCTCAAACAGCCCGTGATGGATCGTAGTTTGAAAAAAAGTGTAATTTGAACTTTGAACCCTCTAAATACCGTAACCCTAAAGTAATTGCGATCCACCCAGCTCACCTCAACTGCAGATTCTACAGTCTTCCTAGTTATAGTGAGTATAAACTATTTTTATTTGACCAATATTATTCTACTCACCTCAACTGCAGATTCTGCTGTCGTCCCAGGACGTGCATCGTGGTGGACGTCACCTCCACACCATCGACCACGTACGTTCTCGTCTTCTTCGTCACTGTCTGCCGGTAAGGATTGCGCTTGAACGCCGGACGAGGCTCCTCCTTCGGAATCGCCTGAGGGCAATTAGTTTACTCACGTTCATTTTAAAGTTGCAAATGCCCTAGAAAAAGTTTGTTTTATTAGAGAATCGCATCTTCTAATAAGATCAGTATGTATCTAATTTATCAAAATATTCAGGTGTTAGTCGGCGATTCTATGCCAACAGACGATGGTGCTACCAAGTCGAGATGCAAATTCATAGTCACCTGTGGCCTGATCTTGACCGGTGGATCGGGAATTATCTTCGGTGGTTCGGATGGAGTGGACGAGTCCTTGGATTCCTTGGAGAGAGTGGACGAGGCAGAGACGGGCTCGACGATCATCTTCTTCTTCGCTGCTCTCTTCTCTTCGTATGCTCGTTTCTCCTCATAGTCAACGGGCGGATCGGGCGGAGGACGAGTGGAGTCCAGTTGGGAGTCCGTGAACTGAAACAGGTATGTGGTTACATAAAAGTATTTGTCGGATAACGGCGCTATTCTTTTTCAACATCCCTGTTTTCGCCTCATACATCCTCAAGTCCAAGCCGAATGTCATCGATCATCAAAAACTTCACTAACACAGACGTTCATCGCTCTATTATTTTAGACTAGACCACATCAAGCGCTCTAGATTAATCATTTTTTTATATTGTTATTCGATGTTCCCGTGACAACTAAAGAACTAATCACTCACGTATTCCGCCCTATCCAGATTGTCGAAGTAGGTGTACTCCTTGCTCGACGGACTTCGCTTCACTTCGATCGTCTTCGGCTGCGCGGGAGGCGTCGTCTGCTGACGGGAAGGAGCGTAGTCGGAGGACGCCAGCGAGACTCTGAAAAGGTAAGGTAAAAAAGGTAAAGGTGTATCCACGTCAGGCGATTTTACAGTCATAAGACTACGCTAGGTGGGACCCGCTGGTAAGTCCAGCTGTTAGACTCTGAATGGACCAATATTTATTAAATTAAGGAATATTGGTTTAAAATGACAGAATTTTCAAGAATAGTCTTCATTTGTAAGATTCTGCAATGTTTTTATTGAAGAGTAATACGAAACAGTCAAAACAATTTGACGAATCACGTGTTCTATAAATAAGAAGCTATTTCTATGAACTGCAATAAAAATTAATAAGATCTTCGCTAAGATCTAAGATCTAAGATTGATAAGATTGGTAAGATCTGTTCGCGTAATTTCATAAGTCTGGTTGTTTAAAAAACTTAGCTCACCTATCAGCGGCCTGGACCATCTGCACCGTGGAGACTGCGGCGGCACGTGATGGAAGAGGACGAGTAGACGAGACCGACTGAGAAGAGACACGATTCGCCTCCAGATTGATCTGCTGGAACATAACAGTGGTTAGCGATATTGAGAGATGCTGGGTGGTGTTTAGGGATCTCATAATATTGTACATAGCCCCTCCGCAGCGATTCTAACATAACAATGACTAGACAAACCACTATTGATTTTCTAATTTCTAATGGCAATCATCAATGAAAGCTGACTAGCAACCCCGCAATGCATCAGCATTTTTTTGTCTATTTCATGCTATGGTGGAATGATACATGCGGAATAGCACGAGGGATGCGTGATATTTCTCGATTTCTCATTTGCTGTGTCTGACTAGCAAGCGAGAATGCCAAAATGGATGGAATCGGAACATTGTTGCTAACGATAAGATGGTGTAGATGGAGGTATCACAGGAGGAAATAGAGGGTATCTACGTAAAAACAATACTTTTACTATTTTCTTAGGAGCTGGTTTCTTTAATTTTTCAACAATGTTCACCTAAATATGCATTGGTTGTAGACAACAGAAGGAAACAGAGGGGAAAATGCAAGAAAGCAAGCAATAACTCACGTGTTGAATGGCGTTTCTGATCCTCGCCCTCGCGATGGCTTCCGCATCCGAATCGTCCGTTGAATCGCCTCTTGTCACCGACGTTGATCGACTGCCTTGACCGGAGGAGGGCGTGCGCTGCGGACTCTCGAAGCGCTCGCGAAGGGCCGAGACACCGGACTGGAAGGGAACAGAGGGTTGATCTTTGATCTTTCAGGCAACGAATCTAAATAAGCTTCGTTCCAAGCGCTCTTTCAACCGAATAAGCGTGTGAAACGAAAAACCATAACTTAGCTACCGGACAGGCACTAGGTCGGATGATCATTGATCATCTGAGCTATCACCATCAGACATAAAGGCACGCGAACATAAGGTAGTAACGGACCAGCGACTCTGCGTCGTGAATTGGAATGGAGTGCGTGTGTTCGGTGCTCTCCGATTGGTCGCGATTGTGCAGGGAGAAGTCGGCCTCGCAGTTGTGTACGACCGATGGCTGAAAGAGAGAAAAGCACTGGAAACGCGCACCATTGGACCCGAAAGATATGGACAGGACAGGACTACTGGAACAGTGAACAGTGTCGACGTCTTCGCGTTAAACTCATTCTTTTAAGCGACGTCGACACTATTCACTGAGTAACAGTGATGTAACAATACGATAACGAGAAGCTGAGACTACTGTGCAGTAATCTTTAATCTCTGAAACTACCACTGTTTTGCACTTGAACTGAAGCTATTCTCACACAACTGAACTACACCAATCTATATGGAGACCACAACAGAGACATACCGGCGCAAAACCGAATGAGAATCAAGGAGGGATGGCGCTGAGGGTGTTGGAACGTAAGATTACCATAGAGATATGTTTGAACACATTTTGTTTGCCTTTTTTGCCCGCAAAATGTTTCGTCATTTGGAAGATCGACATTGAAGATAAACTGCTCAAAAACGGCCAAACAGTTCGTTCAGGTTCATTCATACGTCCTCTAGTTCAGATGTACTCAGATGTTCAGATGTACCTTGACCTCCGCGACGTAGCCACTGTCCGAATCCGTGGAGAGGGCGGTGTCCGGGCGGGATGGATGTGAGGGAGTGCGCGAGGTGGGAAGAGGCGATCGATCGATTGAGCGAGCACGCACCGAATCGAGAACTGAGAGGGTACGGTAGATGAAAGAATTCGTTCATAGTGGGCCGGGTCGGATATTAAAATTCATCTACCAGTGATGACTTCCCTACATTACTCTCTAATATACGATATAAGAGGCAGCATACCATTCTTGATCTTGTTCGATGCCTCAATCACTTCTGGTCTTCTAGAGAGGGAAGGCGAGTAGTAGGCAGGCTCGGCCGGCTCTTCCTTCGCTTCGGCTGAATCAATTGGACATTTAAAATCAGTTTGTAATTTTAATCATCATTTATTGAACAACTCTCAACAGTGTTGCTCAGTAGTGTTGCTCAGTAGTGTTGCTCAATAAATGAGAGTGGTGGGAAGGTAAGATGTTCTGCTCAAATCGACTTGAGTAATCTCACAAAGGCGAGAGCCACCACATAAGTACGGCTTTGATTTATTCACCACTAGCCATCGACCTTCATTATGATGAGAAGTGACAACAAAAAAGTGCAACTCACGACTGATAGTGATGAATGTTGCCTCTGCTCCGAGTGCCGTGTCCAGTTCCCTCAGAGCATCGACGACATCTGAGGACTGCGGACTCTTCGGATATCGGACGTCGGGCACGACAAGATTCGTGTCGATCCTCCGAGGCGTCTGCGCCTGCGAATTTTTCAATTGCCGGAAATTTTATTTTCTTCATCATGGTTGGGATTTCCATTGTCGCTACTGTGGATAGAATGGTGGAGGCTTTGTGTTAATTTTGATTGATATTTTAAATATCAGTGGTTTCACATTTAGAAAACTATGATCGACGACCTCAGAGACTGTTCTCAAAGAAATCGTCCAAAAATTTGCCTTAATCTAAGGGAAAGTGCCCCATTCGAAAGTCGAAAACCCTAATCATACTCGTCATCCCCTATTAGTCCTCTACTCACCTCTGCCAGAGTGATGGCTGCGGCACCGACGGACGGAGCGGCTACGATGTTCACCTCTGCAATATAATTATGAAAATAAACATGTACGTGAAATGAGAAAATCAGAAACATCTCCATGGCCTTGAGCAAGAACCGATTCTGTGGCTCTACGTTAACAAATCTCTGCTCGTACAATTGCAGCACAACACTAACTTATTAAATATCTAAAAATAACTGCTTACCGTGATTGGCATGGACGGGCGATACGGGTGGAGGGGGCGCCGCTCTCTTCTGTCTCTTCTCCGTGTTCACTTCCTCCAGGGGAGGAATGTTCTCCTGCGACTCGTCCTCTGCAATTGAAATATTGGTTTCACTCATGCACCGGCTTTCGCAATAAAAACCTATTGTATCTGGAAATTCTTAGGGGTAATAAGAAAGCTATGGACCGGAAAGCAGAAAATGACAGCATTTTCAACGAATCTCTAAAAATTATCAGACCAATAATAAAACATACGCATGTCCTCCGAGTCGGCGACGGATTCGGAATCATCGATGACGATCTCCTCCTCTCGCACGTCCGCATTCACTTCAGCCAGCAGCATCTCCACCGACTTCTTGTCCGTTCCCGACCGAATGAAGGGGTGCTGAAGAAGACTTCATAGTACTTATTCAATATTCGCCAAAGATTCCATGCCGTTCAATAAGATAAAATTGAAAATCATATAACTGCGGATTTTGTCTTATTGTAATAGCTAATATGAATTGCAACGGTGATCAGTACTGTGAACGCTGGGAGAATTTTCGGAAGTGAGATTTTTTGATCTTTTTTTTTTGTATAGCTCACCGATCTCAGTTGGGCGGCGGTTCTCCTGTTGGCCGGGCTCTTGACGAGACAATTCGTGAGGAAGTCTCGGAAGAAGACGGACCAGATATTGGGAGATGAGAGGGTAGGCGGGTCCGACTTCTGCACCTTGATCAGCACACGCATCGGCGAGACCTGAAATTTCATATTTTTTAATATATTTAAATTAATTTTAAAAAGAAATATTCGAAACCATCAGATCAGTATATAGGTGAGACCGTTGTTTCATATAATTAATCGATTTATTCCAATTTAAGAGACACTATCTGAGAGAACTAAGCGATTTCACCCCATAACCGTACAGTAAAAAATAATATTTTCTGAAAAAAATGCCCTAGGGGTAACTTTTCACGTAGAACTCGAAAATCGACCTTAAAAAGTCGTATCTCAAAAACTAAAATTCCTACAGTTGACTTCATGGTGACGAGGGTGCCAAACAAATTTCTTTGCGGGGCATTGCATCATCCAACAAAGTATAAATTCTTTAAGATAATAAAAATTGAAACTTTTCACAGAAAAAAGTGAAAGCCTAGCTACCCTGGGAAAAAAGTTATTCAACTTTTCGTGCAAAAATTATTTTTCCTGAAAAAAAAATTCAGAACGGCGGATTTTTAAGTGCGATTTTCGGATTCCTCGTAAAAAGTTACATATATGGTAATTTTTTCAGAATTTTAAAAATACCTATATTGGCTCTTTTTTGCGCTCAAAGGTTACGGTATAAGTGATTTTCCACTAATTTGGCCGCCTAACTTCTTGCAATTAATGAAATATCCAACCGAAAAGACTCATACGGTATGAAAACGTCATATTACGAATATTTATCACCATTGGAATCAAATCTGCCACCATCATTTTTTCGGACCATGACCCGGGGTTCATGCATCGAAAGTGATCCAACACCATGAACCCGGGTTCATGGTCCAAAATAGACATGAAATGTCATGTTCGAGAAACTTTATTTGCTATATGCCGATATGTTACCTAGTCTCCTAGAAAATTTTCACCACCGAAATTTCCGTAATCCGAAGCTGCGAAATCGAGAACTGATTTTTTAAAAGAAGAATTAGATATTTATTTTAATAATTCAATTTACGATAATCGAATTACGGTATTTCCGGTGGTGAAAATTTTCTTGGAGACTAGGCAACATATCGGCATATAGCAATTGAAGTTTCTCGATCATGACTTTTCATGTTCATTTTGGACCATGAACCCGGGTTCATGGTGTTGGATCACTTTCGATGCATGAACCCCGGGTCATGGTCCGAAAAAATGATGGTGGCAGATTTGATTCCAATGGTGATAAATATTCGTAATATGACGTTTTCATACCGAATGAGTCTTTTCCGTTGGATATTTCATTAATTGCAAGACGTTAGGCGGCCAAATTAGTGGAAAATCACTTATACCGTAACCTTTGAGCGCAAAAAAGAGCCAATATAGGTATTTTAAAAATTCTGAAAAAATTACCATATATGTAACTTTTTACGAGGAATCCGAAAATCGCACTTAAAAATCCGCCGTTCTGAATTTTTTTTTCAGGAAAAATAATTTTTGCTCGAAAAGTTGAATAACTTTTTTCCCAGGGTAGCTAGGCTTTCACTTTTTTCTGTGAAAAGTTTCAATTTTAATTATCTTAAAGATTTTATACTTTGTTGGATGATGCAATGCCCCGCGAAGAAATTTGTTTGTCACCCTCGTCACCATTAAGTCAACTGTAGGAATTTTAGTTTTTGAGATACGACTTTTTAAGGTCGATTTTCGAGTTCTACGTGAAAAGTTACCCCTAGGGCATTTTTTTCAAAATATTCTATTTTTTGCTGTACGGTGGTAGGTGAGCCCTCTCAGATATTGTCTCTTAAGCCTCTGCATTTGTGCAAAAATTCCCGAAATCAGAACCTAAAGATCAAAGATCAAGGATCAGCGTACTTCTAAAAACCAAAGATCAAAGACGAAAGATCAAAGATCACTTTACCTCCGAGTGAGGTGGTTCCATCTGTGCCATCTCGATGAGGGTGATACCGAAGGACCACACATCTGATTTCGTGTCGTATGGCTGATCCTTGAACGTCTCGCACGCCATCACTTCCGGGGCCATCCTGACATTTAATGAAGTAATTACTATTTTTAAAATTGTTACTTTTCTCTATGATCCTTATTACTAAGCTCCGCTTCATCACTTGTGCGTACAAATGAATTTTTTTGACCTTGACTTTTTTTATAATTGAAAATTAATTTTCGAACCTGTCAGATTGGTACGTATCTCAGTATCTTCTAATATCACTTACATATGCATAACTACATCATTAGTTAGTCATGAGAACTTCACCACTATTTACGTAGTATTTTCAGAATATTTCTACGGTGCAAAATCCCTCATTCCTTCACTTATGATTTCTCCACATTTCACCCCCTGATTTGTCGTATCTAGTGTGCTCATTGAGCTCTGATCTCTTCCCCATCCCCCTATTCTCACAGTTTCGACTTCTCTCCCTTCTTCGCATGGCGTCAATAGTTTCTCCCACCCCCGCTCATCTCACCTTACATGCCTCGCCAATGGGGAACGACCATCTCCCTTCCCTTGTTTGTCCTACTCTCAGTCACTCCCTCTTTTTCGCCTCGGATTAGAGAAGCAGAGAGAGGTTGACCATCAAAAGAGAGGTGCGCGCGCTATTTCCCGTCTCTAGTGTCAAGTGGCTCATTTCCATTGATCCTGCGTAACCACCCTCGATTGATACATGCAAGCGGGGCTATTGTGCACTATTCGACATGGCAGCGAAAGTGGAACGAAACGCAAGATGGATCGGGGCGTACAAGTGTTTCCGGATCAGGGCTACCCCCTATACTCTCCTGACATCAACAATGCTAAAAAAAGGGCTAAGATCTAAGGCTTTAAGGGGGAAATCTAAGAATTTAAAGGGTCTAAGGTTCATTTAACTTAAATCGGTCTTAACACTCACCAGTAGGGCGTTCCGATGAACGTATCTCGCTTCTCTGCCTGGTCCCTCAACTTGGCCGAAACGCCGAAGTCAGCTGCAAAATGAGGCATTTTTTTTTACAAAATAATTCAATATTTTATCACTTTCGCTTTCTGCGAGCTAATCAAGATGATGTCAGAAGGTCGCTGCTTCATATTTCAGATAGTCATTTCGCGATTCTCGGATCAGCGGATTCCTCTCATACAAAAGGGATTATTATCGCCCCGTTTGAGATCTCGATCCTGGTCAGATCGAGGGACAAAAAGAGATCGCTATAGAGCCAACCAAGCATAAGGGAGGCAGACCAGTCTCGATTGATTGGTTCCATTCAGAGATTTGTAGTGCAATGGGTTATGTGGGGCGAATAGGAAAAATGCTAAACAACTGAAAGTTGTTGACCGTGTTTTGCACTCAGAGTCTAAAGTACCGATCGCAGGCTATTTTGTTTGACTAATTATTCAAATAGTTGCGCAAGAGATCAGTATTAGCGGGGAATATTGAGGAGCTTATTTTTAAAATTTATCGATCTCCTGCTTACCCAATTTGACGATAGCATCGGACGTGAGGAGGATGTTGCCGGCCTTGAGATCTCGATGGATCACGTTCTGCTCGTGTAGATACGCGAGAGCCTCGCACGTGAATCTGAATCATTGCTCGACTTTAAAAGCCGGAACTGAGAACCGGGAAATGGTAGTATTCAAATTGGTGAAAAGCTGTCTAATTCGGGAAAGTTCCTCTAACTAATACACTATGCCTAGATTCATGTTCAATCAAGATAATCGGTTAGCTTAGTAAGAATCTACAGCTCTCACCGTGCGATGTATGCGATCTGTGGTTCGGTGAGGGGCTTCTCAAGCTCGATCATGATGCCGTCAACGGCGCCGCCTCCGCAGAACTCGAGAAGCATCTGCAACATGAAAATCAGTTGGCGATCGAACCGAACCTACAGTAATCCACAGAAATTCGACTAAGCAGAGCAGAAAAGGGAATATTAATGCAACAAGCGATCGTTCAAGCCCCTTTTCGCCCACTCGATTGAGAGCGGAACGGTCATAAATAAGCGGCATCAAAAGGCGCATGAAATCTCAAGTGAGATGCGCACAGAGATCACTCGATTCCTTCTTATCGGTCCGTTGATCTATAGATTACTGCCTAAAGCATTACTAGAGTCAGCCCTACTAATTAGCAGATATTGTCGATCCGGATCGAGGCAATAGCTAACTACTTTCACCGAAGCAAAAAAATCGATAATCTGGCTCACGTAGGTATAAAATCAGTTGTCAATAACACTCTACATCGATAAAGCTAGTTCATGATAACAAGCTACCGTAATTCCCTAAGTTCCCGAAAACGCACAAATACAGTGCAACCGCCCAGTTTGTGGTCGTGAGAAATCTTCCCCATCAGTTCCCGATCAACCCCAACTACGGTACACTCACGCTTAGTTTGTGATCGTGAGCAAGCTACCGTACTCCACCCAGTTCACGATAACTAAAGTACACTCACGCTCAGTTTGTGGTCATGGAAGTAGCAGGCGTAGAGGCCGACGATGTTGGGATGCGAACACGCGACGAGGATGTTGATCTCGACGAGAAAATCCTCGAGCTCCTCGCCTTCCTCCATGGTGATGCACTGAAAAATCGAGATTTGAACCCCGGATGGGTTATGTTTCACCCATAAAGACTTGCAAAAATGATTTGTACGGAGAGGAGCGCCTCACTTTTATTTTGTCCGGATCAGTTATGTTTAACCCTTACAGATTTTCTTATGTATTGGGTTGAGTCATAAGTCCTGCTCGTTTTTGTGCACCAACTTTGAATTTCCACTACTCCCTTGTCCTAAAATTTGACGACTTGTCCTCGTATAATTGTTTGGTGGTACACTCTAGCATTACCGCCATAAGTCTGATTCGACTCCAGCCTTCTCATAATTTGAGAGAAAAATCAAAAGCAAAGTGAAATTTTTCACGAAAATCTCAACTTTCTTTGAACCTCTGGTATTTCTCCACAGATTTTTTTCTGTTAAATTGCTCACAGTAAAATGAGAAGCCCTTTTCATTGTCTACCTTCCTCTGCAACTGAAATGGGGCTAGATTCAGAATCATCCCAGCTACAGGCGATCTAGCATGAGTCTTCATCATTAAATGCTATGTATGAGACTAGCTCTCATCACGTGCAAATCAAGCGGAGATATATTAACTCAAGTGGATTTTGTTCATGCACTATTTGGCTATGCTATCACATGAAAAAAAATCAGCTGCTTCTATTCCAATAGAAATTAACAATTAGTTTCTGAAATTTTGATTTTTAATGAAGAACTGCAAAAATCGGAAAAGCAAGCATCTTAGATTTAATTATGCCTCTCTATAGTTATGAATCCTAAAAATATGTTCAACACAGCAATGATTAGATAAGGGATACTCTTCATTTTGGTGGCATTATAACAATTCTTCAAGCTGTGCTAGCAATGGAGTACTAGAAAATAGGCTGTTTTCGACTATCATTTTCTGCAAGTGTCTTCTGAAAAATCTATCTCTGAAACGGGGTCGTTCTATCACTCCATATAAATATGTTAGAATCTAGATGGTGAGTACTGAAAATTTATATACTCCAATTATTTGAATTCCTTTCGGTTCGAAAATAGAACAATAAAGCATAAAATTGCATGCCGTTGGAATCTCATTGTTTGGGTTAGGTGAATTTCCTGGAAAGGGTGAATGATGCTTGCTCGATACAATGGTAAATTTTTGAAGTATTATTATCATACTTTTCAACCTTGTGGCGGGATTAACCCTATCACTCTTATCCATCGAGAGCCGGACCAAGACACATGGACCACTAAAACCGGGTACCGAAACTTTGATCTACTACTGTGGCTACCACAGAGATCGAACCGATTCGGTTCAGTGTGCCTTTGGAAGCGAGACCAAGTCCCCATAGAATAGCAATAACAAAAGGAATTCAAAATAGAGTCTAAATATTTCATAGGTAAGAACAGCAAAAGTCAAAAACGAGCAAGACTTATGACTCAACCTGATATTTCATTCAAATTTTACTACTATTCAAATATACTACTGTTTTTAGTAGATAGTCCGCGCTCTGTCACTCAACCCTCTTTTAACGGTTGTCCAGTAATTGCCAATTAGATGACAATACGGTACTTTCGCTGAGTTCCCTTTGACAGTGCCTTGAATGGCGGAATACTCGGTGAGTCACGCTCACACTTTCTCGAGAAAGAGAGGCAGCGTCCTTTTTTCCAGCCTATCCCCCGTTCACAAACAGCTTATCTGCAACGTCGTTCGGCTCCGCTAAGACGCGCGAACAGTGCAAGAGATTGCGCACACTCAGTCAACAACACGAAACTGTTCCGGTTTAGAGCCCCGTTTTCTGCTTTCACGGAAAGCAACAAACATCGTTAGAGACAGACATCAAGCCATTATTCTAAGATACTAAAGAAAAGCCTCATATAATCATTCCACGGAATTCTTACAACTTTTACGCAAATGTCAAAAGAAACAGTAGAACATCCCATAGTACCATTCGCCTCCCTTTCCAAATACCAAAGGAAATATCCTAGATCATCATACTACTCCATCTCAACCCATTCCCCTTCATACCTTGGCTGCGGCGACTCTCCTCGGATCCGCTCTGCTCACTGCCTTCTCGACCTTTCCGAAGGCGCCGTCTCCCAGCTCGCCCACGATATCCCAATCGTCGAGATGAGACTGACCATTCTGCAATTGGAGAGTTACGGTTGCAAAGTTTAAGGTTCTATACGTGAAAAAGTTAATTAGCGGGATAGTACAAAATGTAGCATTTTTCGATCAAAACCAGAATTGGATCCAAAGAATGAGGTACAACTAGAAAATGAATGGATCAAAGATACCTGTACAATGGGCGGCAGTTGCACTCGTTTGGCGTCATCGCCGTTGGGCGCCTTGAAGAGATTCTTCAACCTCCCGAACATCCTTTCCGTTCCTCAGGACCCTCGACCGATCCACTCTTCAATCGCGCTCTGCAATGATTCATTCACTTTGAAAAGTGAGGCGTAAACAACGCGCAAAGTGCTAGCGAGTAAGGTCAGCAGAGGGGAAAACAAGAGGGAGAATAGGGGCTGAAAGGAGGGAATTGTACTGATAACGGGAATGAGAAGAGACGACATACGCGTGGGAGAAACGACCCAAGGAAAGAATGAGCGAGTGAGTAATCGGAATAATGAGTCAGATCAATCTCGATCTCTCTCTCTCTCGGGATGGAAAGGAAGAGTGAGCAGGATGGGGGAAGAGGTGAAAGGGGAAGGGTTGTCGAGAATGCACTCTCGAACTGACCTAGAAAGTGATGGGAATACAAGGAAGAGAGAGACAAATGGGGGTGATAGGAAGCGAAGAGTGATCGGAAGAGAATGGGGAGGGGAAGGGAAGAGATAGAGAGAATGCATCGCCGAATATTATGATAAGCCGAGCAGGGGAAGGATGCGATCGATCGATTGCGTGAAGCACTAGACAAGACTGGAAAGGAAAACGAGGGAATGACTGGTTGAGAAGAGAGAAAAAGCGGAGAAAGAGAAGGAAAGAGCCCCAAAAGGGAACGCAAAACGGACTAATTGGTCGCGTCGAGGAGAAATAACAACGGATCAGGGTGAAATAGAGTGATGGAAGGGTAGAGTGAGGGAACGGAAGTGATTTGAGGCCAATACTCATCAAAATAAACACAAACTTGCGTGATCGAGTAGTCAAACAGTGATTTCGAAAGGGAGCAAATGATCAAGAGCGATTTTAAGCACAAATTAGCCTCAAATCATGATAATCGAGCTAGCAATGGGTGACGGATCGGATGGACAATGGATATAACGCAAATTTAACCATAAAATAAAAGTACAAAAGCGGCAGTAGCGAAATAAACGAGAAAAACGAGCAGAGGAAGCTGGCGGTGTGCCAATTCGACGTAGCAGAAATCGCGCCTGCACTTAGCACACGCGGTGCACGCACTACACCACGAACCTCGCGAAGTGACGCTTTTTCAATTACTGTTTATTTTTCTTGTTGTTTTCATTTTTCTAACATTCAAAACATCATTATTTTGACTTTTCCACTTATTAAATAATTAATTCAATATAAATTGAGTGTTTTGCAATATCTTTGGCATATTTATACTTCATGGTATTATTGTTTTTCGAATACGGGGGAGTTTTAGCCTGATTAACGTCATTTTTATCAGCCATGCGCTCCCATTCGTCTCCTACGAAGTCACCTCACACTGACTCTATTTGGTAAGTCATTCTCCTTGCTTTTCTGCCAGTTTTTGTTCGCTGACAATCACTCAAAGACTGAAATTCCTTGACATTGCACAACAAATCGGCCGACCCAGTCGCAATTATCCTGCGGGGACTGACCGGATTTCAGGCCGGAAGGTATTATGTTAGGGAGAGTCTATGGAAGGGGAAGAGCCCATACTTCTCGAATTCGTATTCTACCCTTGTGTCCACTCTACTTCCGCCTTTTCTTCCACTTTTACACGTTTAGAGCAGTTCGAACAGCGTGCAAACCACTACATTACGTTACTGTAGCTGAATTTGGTTGTTTTATACCAACTAATCTGAATTGTACCCATATTAGTGGCTGATTCCAGTTGCTTTTTCTCCATAAAATCATTATAATTAATCCAGGAGCCATTATCGCTGCGCAGTCAGTCGAATAGCAAAGGAACTTCATCGAGAGACTCCCACACTTCTATCAGACGAAGACTCGGAAAATACGCCTGTACTGGGTAAGTATTTAATTCCATAAATTAAAATTTTTTACAATTATTCACAAGTTACATTAAAAGGGGAGTTGTTCATATCGTTCTAGGATGACACGATCAAACCCAATAATATCCTTTGCAATCATTCTGAATGTTGAAAAATATAGATAGATTAATTTCAGATTATCCCAGTCCTACAAGACCGAAAAAGATGAGTGTGACCTACCGGAGGAGTGAACACCATAGTCTCAAGCAGATCGATACCAATCTATCCGTCGATCACAACAGCAACCGATGTCGTGAGTCGAATAGCTAAACCTCGCAAATCCTCAAAAAATATAGTAAAATTTAGTAAATGCTCTCACTATCAAATGATTACCTAAAAAATCAGTACTAATGGTCTTTTACTTAAGAAATGAATCATTATCACTGAATTTCGATTCCTTATGTTCATATTTGGCATTGGTTAGATGGTGATGATCTCAGGTCTCCGATCTCGCCCTCGTCCCTCTGAACTGGAACGACAACTATCGATGGATTTGGAAGATGCGAGAACAGAGATCGCTGTCCTTAGGAGAAGACTCGATGAGAAATCAGAGACGATTACCAAGTTGAAGGGAGAGATCACCGTGAAGAATAAGGAGATGTGAGTTTTCGTTGATCGAGATGGGTAGTCAGATAAGAGGCAAGAGCACGATACATATACATTATAATCAGGGGCTAATGGACAAAAGTGTCAAGCTACATGAGTACGTATCCAGGATATATTCCCGACTCAGATGGAACACTACATATGAAAGCCTTGATTGATGGACAGTGTCTCCCGAGTTAAAATATCAATATTGAAAATAAATAAATTTTACAGTCGGAAACTGAGCGCCGGCCGCCACAGTGAACGAAGTAAATGGAGTGGAGACAGAGAGGGAAGAGACGAGAATGAGAAGAATGATAGGCACAACTACTCCGTACAGGTAGCAATTAATAAATAAAACTTTACAAGAGTAGATTGATAAAATCCTGTGAAAGGATGAAAGATGTAATTACACGTAAAGTGAACTTACAGAGTGTCTCTCTGTCCGAACTCTCGCCTGTGATTAGTAGGAAAGCCGAAGGAAGAAGGCAATCCACGATCACTTACTCCTCTGGGACACGAGAAAGCTCCTCCGTATCCACTCCTAAGAAAACAACCAGTAAGTAAAGATGACGAAACACAATGTACTAACAGAAATAACAGTAAACGTAATAAGAATGACGCCCAAAATATGTGTTATTCAATCCGAAAAGAAGAAGCGAGAACAATGTGCGAATAGAGCAGTTGCCAAGCTAATGTCACATGAAAAGGCGAATCACACCATCTAATAGTTCTTGTGATATAAATACCACCGAAGCATGATAAATATTGCAATCAAAAACCTGCGAAAGAGTGTCCAAAGCATAACAAATCTTGCTACTGTATCTATCTTTCAACATTGCTAACTACAGATCCAGGTTGGCTTCCTCCCATTCCTCTCCCTACGCGTGTCACTGCTCCTCAACCACCTCCCCCATCCGATCGTGAAAATAGACTCCAGCCTTCGATCAATCCAATCTCAACCTCAACACCGAAGCGGAATGTGAAACCGGTAAGGAGAGGTTGATTATAAATATGCGAGTGATTAGTAGCCTCACTAAGCAAATTATCACTCTTGATTCAATATTTCCATCTTATATTTCCTTTACCATAACAACACATGCACTTAACCGTCATCAAATTGCAGACCAGCAAAAGCAGTGTGGACACAGATGAGGAATCAACGCCAAAGCGAATATTCAGTGAAGATGCATCGAGAAGCGATGAAGTTAATCAAAAGACTCCTTCGGTAAGATTTACACTCTTCCTCGAGACAATAGAGAATATCAGGAGAAATTATGCACAGTTTTTGAGAACATCATCAGAGAATCGATAACATTCCTTTTTAATAAAAATATCTGCTCTAATTTGCTATTCTTACTTCCAGTACTACCTCAAGAAGCACCGACCGGAGTTCATCTATCGATGCGAGAAGCGACAAACTGCGATCAAAGTGGCTGCAGCGACCAGAGCGAGGGTGTGTGAGAATAGCGTAATAAAATATTTTTTAGCACAAAAAATATATCGTAATTATTGAGTAGTTTTCTGTTTGCAGTTTGCAAAATAACAGAAAATAATTGAAGATAATTGACTTCTCTAGGTATGACCAGAGCGTGAGCGGGATAGACTTGGTTTATCAATGTAACCAGCCAATTTCGCCTCCGCCTTCGGCGGGATCTGATCGGTTAGCAGGGTTCATGCTGTTCGGTTCGCTCTCCATCCATTTCGCAATATAGAAAACGCGCGCGACACGTTTGACCTTGTTTACAATTTCGTACGCACTTTCGCAATAGTGAACAAACGTACATACATACACAGGGAGACATCTCTCTTTTAATGAGGAGTAAGATATGATAAATTCAAGATGGAAGACGAGCGTCGCAACGTCGCTCGTGCAGTCGTCGAGGGCAAGGCCTCTCTCTCTTCCGCCCGTCCCTTCCTCAGAGCTGATCCCACTGCAGTGAAAGCATTCGATGAAGAGGAGATGAGAAGGGCCACCCAGAAGTGAGCTTAGTCTTGTTTACTTCTGATTTCCTTTCAATAGCAAATGATGATTATTCTCTGATTACTGCCTATTTCAAGTGCAAATATTGATGAAAATTCCCTCGCTTGCAGTCTCCCGACATAAGACGACTATAAAAATCGATTAATTCGAGGATCATTTAATTCAGGCGATTCCGCAGCACAAGCGAGTTCCAATCTCGTGTTCGGGAGCGAAATCATCAAGTTGAAAAAGCCGCAAATCATTTGATTGCACGTTGCTTCAGTGTGGTAAGCGCTTGACATTTCAAGTTCATCTTTCTTTGGATTGAACTAGATGGTTGAAGTAGATGGTAGTCTCGATTCAGAATTGAAACACAATTTAGTGTTTAATTTTTTTCAGGAGCTTTTAACAGTTTTCCAAATTGTAATTATCGTGGGTTATTATTGCTTGTCCTCTTTGAACTATATTACTTCATTGCAGAACACTCTCCAGCGTAGTCGATCGTTCGGCAAGTGCTGACCACTGCCACCATCCGTCATCTTCATTACTGTCATTCATCTCTTTCTCCATTCCCATCCTGCCTCTATTATCTCCCCACTTCGCTCTTTCGTCCTTTCCGTGCTATAAAATGTGTGATTCGATAGAGTGAGAAGATTGACAGAACGGAGGGACGATGGGGAAGAGATAGATTGAGTAGTGGGGGAGAAAGAAGACAACATGATATATGAGCGAATTCATCAAGAGAGAATACCGGGGGAGAGGGGGAGGAAGGGGAGAGGAAACGGTAGTATCTCATAGTTGTAATAGGCGCAAAGGGCGTGATATCACTTATCAGGGGGAAAGAAGGCTTTCTCGAGCTATGTTACACCGGGAAATGGATGCAATCAGCACGGCTATAAGCAGGGCTTAATTATGTGTTGTCCGCTAGATTGGGCAGGTGCACGGATTAGTGGGAAGTACGCAACGAGGAACATATGTACATCTCATTAATCTCTTTATCCTCGAAGTTTTGGATCTCACGTTTCAGGGACCAACAAAACATTCTTTTTTTCATTTCCCTGAAACTTTTACTTCCCTTCAGTAAACAATACCTGGATTCTCATTTCACTTTTTCATAGAAGAACAATGATATGAATCGAGTGATTCATTTTCCTCGTCATTTTCCCTCATTCACATTTCTCCCTCAATAATCGTATCATGGCAGAGGGCTCGACCCCAATAGTGATGATAAGATTGAGGGAGGAAGGAAGAGAGGGGAACGAGGGCTAATCCCTAATCTAGGCCAAACCCATACGTTTACTACCTGACAAAGTGCGATCGAACGGGCTAGTTGTCACCTCTAGAGACCTTGGTTCGCTGATAAATAGGTAGAGATAGAGCAGAGCTCTGTCCCAGTGAAGGACTACTAGCTACCTAAATCACCCTATCCAGATTGGCTGAGTGCAGATCGGAATCTATACAGTCTGAGAAAGAGACGAGGACAGGGACTAGGTCCACAACCGTTTATTATCACTGAGCGAGAGACAACACAGAGAAGTAGAGGAGAAAAGTGATTGCAGTGTGGGTGAATCGGGCTGTATTGCAAGTAATCTTCGATTGGTTGCGAAAAGTAATCCTTAGGACTGATATTATGGCTACACACTCTTGCATTATGCCAGTAATGGCACACGGGGACGGACGGGGAAGCGGAATGAGGCACGGGATTCTCTGTTATTTAATCCCGATTATTTATGTCGGGGGGCTATATACCTCGTTCGTTTTGCTACTGAACTAGACTACTTATGCTTTGCACTGATCGGGGTGAGGAGAGGGGAGGGGAAGGGGAGGAATGAGACCGGTAATGAGCGTAGAGAGAAGGGAGATAACGATCATGAGGATGTTGATAAGAAGCAGATGAGATAACAAAGTTGCTGACTACTGATTACGTAATAAGAGGGAGAAGGATTGCTCAATCGGCGCGGCTCTTTAGGGGAACAGTGGTCTTATCCTTTTTTGCATTAGCAGAGGAGAGAAAGTTAGACCACTGTTCCCATAAGAGAGGCGACCCAAGAGAAGTAACTGATAATGCACCCTGGGAAAGGACAGGGATGCGGGAAGTGAAGGATGTTCACTCCTCATCTTGGGCCGCTGCAGCAAGGAGGAGGGAGATGTTGACAGCTGCAGATTGGGGTTCGTCCCCTCCGATATGTGTCTTCTTATGGCGGAGGAGGTTGTCCTTGCGATTGAATCTGGAAAAAACGAAGATCAATCAGGATCTAAGAGGCAGAGATCAAAGATCAACTCACCGCTTGGAGCAGTACGGGCAAGCGTGTGGTCTCAGTCCCGTGTGGATGAACTGGTGCTTCTTCAGAAGGAATTTGTTGCCGAAGCGCTTGAGACAGTTGACGTGAGGGCAGACGAAGGGCTTGTCTTCTGAAATATTAAATGAAATATTATAATCAACCTTCAACTGATGGGATCACCTCATATGTCAAAGGACTGTCTAAGGACTTTTCTACTCGACCTCTAGTGATGTACATACAAATACTTATCGATCACCTAAGGACTACCCGTCAATCATCATGATTCATAATACAACTTTTCTCATTAACAATCCTCACCATCATCTCCATCCTCTTCCTTCATCATCATCATCGCTTGTTCACTGGGGGAAGGGGACGAGTCATCATACCCCTTGTCTCCCTCGTCCTCATCCTCTTCAAGATCCGCCGTTGATACGCGTCTCTCACTGCAACTTTTGCTCTCACACCGTATCATTTGGCAGTTTCCGCTCATTTTCGCAACTCGATTCGTTATGAGATTGATGATTCTTCCCCTCTCTCCCCTTGCAAGTAGCGCATTCCCTGTGAGTCCCCTCTTCTTTCATTCTTCATCTCGATATTCGACCTTGTAACCCATCCCCCCCTCCATCCTCCTCCTCCTCCTTCATCACTCTACTCGTTATCACTTATCACCTCCTCCCATCTCTTCTCACTTCTTCTCCTAACTGTGTTGTGTCTATCGAACGGAGAGAGAGGAGAGGAGGAATGGTAGGGGAGGAAGAGGAAAGGAGGATAACAATCAGCAGTCGAGAACGCGCAATCGCATGAAATCATACAAGGAAGAGAGGCGCAACCTAGATATAATGAGGATGTGGCGTTGCGAAAGTTATTAGATATATCTATAATCTATGCTGTATCCACGGAGCGGAAGCTAATGGGAAACGCACGGGATACTGTGCAGAATGACTATTCTATACCACACGATTTTTTTTTCTACTAATGCACTATTTCTCCTGATTGAAGACAATGAGTTGTTTCTCACCTCAGTTCTTCCCTCGGCGAAGGCACGGAGTGAATGGAGGGCGGACGGATGGGTACGGTAGCGAGAGGTGCTGCGACAGGAGTAGTAGTAGGCATCGACGATTGAACCAATCGAGAGATAAGGGCGAGGTAGGACTGGGGGTCCAGTTGCATCGACGAGGCCCAGAGGGGAAGTTGAGGTGTAGAAGGAAGAGGAGCCATTCGAGGTGGAGGAGGAAGAGGGCAGGGAGAGATCATAGCTGAAGGGACGGGAGAGTGAGGCTCGGTTTTGGTCTGGAATAGGTCAATTTGAATCCAGGAAGACAGGTGTATTCTGACCTTCTGAATATCGTTGAGCTTAGCAACAGCCGCATCCAGGCTTCTACTGCACCTCTTCTTGCTTGGAGGACCATCGAATAGGGCAGTTTTGTCGGATGCACGGTCCTGTAACGAAGTTGGGTTACGGTAGGTATAGAGGCGTGGGGATACTGTACCTCTAGCATGGATTGGTCGAGCTTGGTCGGCTGCATTGGCTCGAGATCTCCACAGGACTTCTCAGTAGACGCAGATGAAGTGGAAGTGTCCATTTCGGAAGGAGTTAGTAGATCAGGCGAGGAGATGGAAGGAGATGGGGGCTGCGATTTGGAAGAAGGAAGGATGAGATCTCCCTCCGATGAGGATGATGACGAGTCGTACACACTGTAATGTTATCGCATCTGACACCGTCCCTCCTCTCTCCCTCCCCTCCTCCCCCCATCCCATCTAGCTCTATCCTCTCTCTCTCGACTGATAACGGAGGATGATGGAAGGGAGGAGGAAAGCTCTTTTGTCTTTTTGTACAGAGGGGAAGAAGATAAGAAGATGAAGAAGCTAGAGGAAGGAATATATGAGGAGGAGGTGTGAAGAGAAGAGAATGGAACACAATGATACAAGTGTTTCAGAGGGAGATGCGCCCTTCACAGTTAGTTACCGCCCGCGCCATTTAGAATCCTCCTCCTCCGTCCTTCATTGTATCATTTGGGAAATAGAGATAGATAGGAAAGGATGATGGACGGGGGAAATGAGAAGAGACTCATTTAGAAGAGGAGAGGAGAGAAGTGAAGAGCCATGGAATCGAGCCCGTATCATAAGCGGCAATTAGAGAGAGGAGGGAAGAGTGAAGGATGGGAAATTACCGAGAACCGAGGTCGTCAATTCGTCCATTGAGCGCTTCTGTGATGAATCGACGAAGGGCTCGCATCTCACGGATCATCTAAATCATCCACTTTATCACCCTTTTATTGTCTCCCATTAATCACTATCGCACATTGTAAATGACCTATCTACTCTAGCCACTGCACAGCAGTCAAAAGTTGCAATTCCATCTAAGCTAGCATAGGAAAGGGTTAACTAAGATCAATAAGCCGATGGTGGATCTACCGTACCCCTACCGTACCTCATCCTTCTCCGTGTTATCGATGAGAACGAGAGGCATGACTGTGAGATCGGCAGCAGCGAAAATGGGCGTTCTTCCAGAGGAAACAATGGCATCGTAGAGATAGAAGACGTCGCCTTTGACCCCTAATCTCTTCTGCAGTAGTTGCTCCGCTTCGATGATCTCATTCACAGGGAAGAATTCGTTGACGAGCGGCCGTAGTCGGGACGAATCCCGATAGTTATGGATGAAAGTGAGGAGTGAATTGACGATGAGTGGTCGATCCATCTAGGAGGGGAATATATGGATTGAAGAGGGACGGCAGTGAGTAGACAATGTGTCCGCCCCCTCAGAGAGAGCAGGGAAGAGGGAGGAGGGAGGAAGGAAGGAAGGAAGGAGGAGGAAGAGAGGATTGAACTGTCAAGTGATAGGGAGACTGGCCTTGAATACGAGAGAACTCCTCCTCTCTTTATCACCCCCATCGAGAAGAGGAGAAGAAGAAGAAGTGTCCCTTCCCTCTCCCCGTTCGTTTTTGCCTCCCCTTGCTTCTCACTCACTCACACTTTTTCTTGCTCCAATACCTTTATCGTGTGCACAGTTTTTTGGGGGGATGGAAATGAGGAGTAAGAGAAGCGAAAAAACGAAGAAGTGCGAATGTATGTGAGGGACGAAGAAGGGGGATGAATCAGTGCGAAAATGACGACGACAAGAAAAGGAGAGGGAAGAGGAGGGAAATCGGAGAAGGAGAAAAGGGAACGATGAGGACGACTAGGGGACACCATCCAGCTTGTATATGGAGAAGAAAGAGGAGAGAGGGGGGAGGATAGTCAATACATAGATACTCGGATACAATACAGTAGACAGTCTCGGCCAAAACGCCTTCACGTTCTGATAGGAGGGCTCAGAAGAGGCTCCATGACACTTGCGGCAGCAAAAGTTGCACAGGAGGAGTCGCGTAGACTACGGTAGTGAACGGAGCAGCAGCTGCAGCCGAGTAGGCTGCGACCTAGCTGCAGGAATACATTTCTCATCTACGACTCCTCCTTGCACACGAAGGAACAGAGCAAACGAATTGGACGAGAGTCTCGGGTAATACAAGGAGGGATACGGGGAGCCTACGGATGAATCTGACTATAAACGGAGGGGTGAGAATATAAATGAGCGAGGGGAAGGAAGAGAAAAGGAAGAGGAGGAGGAGGAACCAATGAGTAATCGAGTTTGTTCGTTGACTCGAAATGAGAGGAAGAGAAGAAGGAGGGGGCACAGGGGGGATGAATGAAGGGGATAAGAAGGAGGGAGGGAGAAGGGGCGAGGAAAGAACAAGGATGATGATGACCATATACAGAGGAACGATGGTGATGAAGCCGATTGAGGGAACTACTGTCCAGTTATGACTGATTGAGAGGAGAAAGAGAGGGAGATGTCAATGGGAAGATGAAGTACAATGACAGATATGGGGGGAGATTACTGAAGTCATCGGTGGGGTGATTAGGAATGGAAACATATGAGATACTAAAGCTGGAGCGCGAACATTTACACATATTTAACAGTAATAACAATGCACGATACAAGAGAGAGAGTTCGCGCTCACCGAGAGACTGAGAAGGGATGATGACTAGAGGGGGGAAGGGAGATACAAGGATGAGGCTTAGTGCTTGCTGTTGTTGTTCTGGGCATGGTTGCCTCCACGACCTCCTCGGGTACTATAGCTGGAGCTCGTAGCCGAACGGTAGGATCGACGAAAGGGAGTGCCATTGGAATTGGTGGAAGTGGTGGAAGGGGGCAGGCCGTTGGGAAGGGAGTTAGCGATTGAGAGAGAACTCAGGTTGTTGGTGAGACCGTTGACGGGGACTGAAATGAGGAGGATTAAAATTGAACATGGTATTGGAGGTTAAAATGATTTAGAGACGCTCGGAGGGGCTCGGGGGAGACTAAAAAAATATTTCGACTGGATGTGATGTTAGGGAGTACGGTAGGGTTGATTATTTGAAATACGATCTCTATGGGGGAACGGCCAAAAGATTAGATGAACAGATAAGCTTTTTTGTTGCGCAAGGTTCTCAAAAAGTGAAAGTGGTGAATCGAAGGTTCTAATAAAGACCAAACATTTATCTTATTCCTCACGCCTCTTAGTGATTTGAATTCGTAGCGCTAAGCCGTTCAGATTGCGGATATCTCGGAAGGAAGATTGCGGATTGCGGAGGCTCAATATCGCTGCACATCACTCCAATTATAGGAAGAGGATGCCAAGAACTTACATCTCTGAGGACCAGAGTATCCGCCTCTATATCCATTGTTCTGGAACTGCATTCCATTGTTGGTAGGGAACATCGGAACTCCGAATGGAGGCGGATTGAAGTTGGCCAGTGGAGGAGCGAACTGGTCTGAATAAATAAAAATTTGATGAAAATTGTTAATATTTGTAAAAAAAAACGAACAGTTGTAAGGAACCCAACGTGGTGGATGGTCAACTATTCTTATCAACTGATTTTTCGTCTTCTGAATTCACACGGCCCCCGTACTTTATTCGATCAAAAATCACCTCGGACCAACACATTATCCATCTATCACACAAAGGACTCTCTCTCTCACTCAGATCTATCACCTGCCAGTAATTATCTCCAATTCCCTCTCTCTCCTCTGTTGCGAAAGGGCCCAAATGTTGCGAGTGGAAAGCGTTAGATAAGGGTGATAAGAATATTCGGTCACTCTTCCCTTTTTTGATCGTCACTCTCTCTAGAATATTCCCTCACAATGATCTCCCGTTTCTCGCAAAATACAACAAGTGAATCACCTCCCTCAAATGCTCTCAACATTGAGAAATATGATACCTTTTCCTTCCATTTTTTCACTTATTCCAACTTATGTGTTCCAATTAGCGTAGGTAAAGGTAAAGGTGTCAAGCGATTTTACAGTCGTGAGACAATGCTATGTGGATCCCGCTGGTAAGGTCAGCTGCTGATTAGCGTGGATCAATCATTATTACGATAACTCACTGAAATTGCTGACAACTTGCTGATGCCTTCTCGGTTCGAAATTTCTCTGCTGTCCTCCTCTTCCTCTCATTGCCTGCCCATTAGGCGTGCGACTACCGCCACTTCCGTCCTTGGATCCGTTGGGCGACGTCCTAACCGTCTGGTTCTGACCTCCGGCTCCGGCTCCAGTTCCGGCTCCAGCCGGGATCGCCGGCGGCTCCCACGCCGGTGCCTGGGCTGCAATACGGTAGGGTTACGGTAGACAGAGATTACGGTAAGCTGCGGGCATCAATCGGAACTACGTATGGAAGAATAGGGAATGATCACAGAAGCAACCCTAGGGGCCAAAAGTCAGGAATGAACTGAGGATTGAAAGGGGACTGAAAAAGAGAGGGAGAAGAGGAGGTTAGGACAGGTGTCTTTCCTCACCCTCCGTCTGCTCTCATGTTGCGAGTGTTGGGGGAGAGGAGGGGGAAGGCCAAGGGTGAGGAAGGGCAGAGGAGGGATGGGTGCCCCGATCAAATACGGCAAATCGGGCGGGAAAGGAGGTTTGGAGGGAATATCTAATGAGTTGGAAAGGCTAAGGCCATCCTTTTAACCCGTCCGATTATCTTATCAGAATCGGTGCCTGGTGATTCTTTTAGAAAGTGCAACAATTGTGGGCGGAGTCAGGACGTGATTCTGGTGATGGGAAGATAAGGGGTGAGGAGAGGGGAGAGAGGAGACATTCGCAACTTTCCTCCCCTCTCTCTCTCCTCTCACCCAGTGCCAACTGACACACCATTAATATTCTGCACTATGAAACGGGGAGGATAGGGGACGAAAGAGAGACTGGAGAGGAGTTACAACTATTGCGAATGGAGAAGGATGGAAAGGAGGAAGAGGAGAAAGAAGAAGAAGATGAAGGGGGGACAAATGCACTTTCAGTTCCCTATTTCACCCCTCTCTCCCCTTGCGACTCCTCCCTATGAAAGGGGGATGGCACTAACGGTGTAATGAACGCCACAAGGAGAAGGCGATGGGAAGAGGTGTTAATCGAAAAAAGGAGGAAAAGAAAGAAAGCAATCACACACATTGACAATCACACTGAGAATGTTAACTCGCCATTGAGTCCATTCGAACCACTGGGTCGGAAGTTGATCGGCTGCTGCAGCTGCTGCTGCATCAATGGAGTCGGTGGACCCATAGGGATCATCTGACCCATGGGAGGCGGTCCCATGGGTGGGGGAGGACCCATAGGGGGCATCGGGGGACCCTGCTGCATCATGGGCTGCATTGGCTGCATATGGAGATGGGCTAGATGCGGGGGAGGACCCATGACGAGGGCACCAGGAGGGGGCATCGGGTGCATCTGATGTGGGCCACCGTGCAGCATCATTGGAGGAGGCGGCATGAGGCCGGGAGGAGGAGGCGGGTGCAGCATCATTGTTCCATTGAAGAAGATTTGGTTCGGGTGAGGGAGGGAATCGTCGTAGCCGAAGAGAGGAGCGGGTCGAGTGGAAGGAGGAGAAGCGTCGGAGGACTGGAGGAACGTCACCTGAAGTTAAATCACTGTTATAATAAAAGGTAAAGGTAACGGTTCATCCAGTACTCAAGGCACACGAAGTCCTGCGGGAGCCCACTGCTAGACCAGTGACTATGGCCAGTGACTAGTGACTAAATAGTCACTGTTATAATAGTATTGTTTATTCGTATTTTCAGGAAATTACGGCGATACATATGCAGATTTATATGCTTGATTTTTGTTAGAAAGAGAAATCGCAGTGGGAAATACGGTTTACTTCATCACCCTCTAAGAAACGATTAAAAAAATATATCGAGAATGCAAGGGAGCGGCATGTAATAAGAGAAGAAAGGGCTGCGCATATTTTACTTTTCTTGCACTAGGCACAAGGGAGCAGCATAATTAATGACAGTAATCAATATAGAGTCCCTCTTAAGGATAATAAGAGAGGACGTCATCTTCGTTGAGGCTAGGTGAGAGATCATGGAAACGTGAGAGAGCGAGAACATTCCTGATACCCCGAGGGGGGAAAGTATGTGACGTGTTCCGTTTCTCGATGCGACAAACAACATCGTCCTAAGCTGAGGCGGAAGAAAGGGAAGAGTAAAGGTCATTTGAGTAAGCGATTGATATCATTCTTCGTCACTATCACCCTTCTCGCATATGTTTTCCTTGAGAACGGCCGAGATTTTTCGAACTCATAGGGGAATACGACGGAAGTTCAGGTGAGTCATCCTCAGTACGTAATATCGCGAGAGATAAAGGTGCTTCTATATTTATACAGGAAAAGCCTTTCTAATGTTCATTTCCGATAACTAAGCGAATGGTTTGCTTAACATAGTGATGGGGACGAATAGGGAACATACCGGGGGATCTTCGGCTTTCATCTTGCGTTCTTCCTCGGGCTTCTCTTCCTTCTTATCCTCCTGAATGAAGCAAGGTCATTAGACAGAATCTCTCTCTCTCTCTCATCCATTTCGCGCTCGTACTAATGGAGATGAAGCGCGCATTACGAGAGCAAGGTTAGACTTATGAATAAATGATCGATAAGAAGGGAAAAAGAGGGAGAAAGATAGCGGAATACTATCTGCTGCGGGCTATCAAACGATTTATTACAGATTGTTACAGCGCGCGTGACTAATGGCATCGAAACCATCGGGATGCATGTCTTTCACTACTTCTCTATCGATTTGATGATTGTTGTCGTTCCACGAACACAGAAGAGCAGAACCTTGATGCAATGATGCCTAATCGCTTGGGATATCGTTTTTTTTGGAAAATAATATGCTATCAACTATTAAAAAAAGGCCAAAAGGGCCATAATACTCTTTACAAACGCCCAAGCCATCAGAATACATGTGCTTCACTATTTTTAGATATTTTAAAAATATTATTTTATTGTTTTTATCACTTCCTTTTGTCGACATACACTGTTCAAATTAGAATCGTCGCTTTTTTTCAAATATTGAATACATCTCCTTCCTTTCCTCATTACACCTCTCTTCGGATACTATGTTACAAATGCAATCGATATTTATAAATCGACAATGTTCTCCATTTTCGAAAAGCGCATTTGTACCATCAATCGTTAATTCACTTCCCCTCACTTTCTCCTCTTCCTCCTCCTCATCGACTACGATATTCTCCTCTTCAACGATATTCTGCTTCATACTCTCGTAGAATTCACTGGTGATCATCGTGTTCAGGAGAGTTCGACGAGGGTCTTCTACAATGATATTGACTCTCCATCGATCGATCACCGTGACTTCAAAGTCGGCACTAGCTCGGATGAGAACAATTTTGCAATTAACAGTCGTCTCTCGGGTAGTAAAGTTCTCATCCGACAAAGAGCACTAATGTCTAATCAATCGAAAATATTCGGTAACTGCTAATCACTGCTATTCAATAACAGGACTACAGATCAGTTGTTGAATAGCAGTAATTAAACGAAACAGGCTAACTAATTGGAATAATCAATAATCAATCAATAATCTCACCTTCCGCCTTCGGCTTATCCTCCATGATCCCTTGAAGCTGCACGGCAGTTTCGTGGAGTTTCTTCAAGTAGGTTGGTTGGTCCGCACAGCCTTCCGAGGTGAGATTGAGCAGTCGATTGAGCTCTTCCAATTTCGACAACTGATCTTCGTCCAACACCTGAACATGAACATTCATAGTCAAAATATGCTAATCGGTTAATGCGATGGTGCAAAATCACACTCCGTTAAGAATTGAGAAATTTTGCAAATTTATTTTTTTTGGTCATTTATATTAGAGTATTTTTTAAAGTGTAGAAATATGGAAGATCTTGATCGAAAATGTTTAGAGAGCTATTCCATTTGCAAATGGTATTTGCAGAGTAACGATGGGAATTGATTATTCATTGGCCATTTGATCTCGTATTCACAATTTCTCACATTGATACAGAATGGGGTTTGCGATACGTGGCACAATCCGAATTTTGTAGACGAATTTGCAAAAAGATAACGATATTACCGTACCGGCATCCCATCATCCTCCTTCTTCGAGCCCCTTCTCTTCATATACCGAGCAGCATGAGTAACAACCTCTTTCGAGTGAAGCAATCGACGAATATACTGCACTCCAACGTGGAATCCATCCTTGGTCAGGAATGCCTGAATGGAAATCTCACTCTAACACGGAAGAGTTACGGTAAGGCATTGAGAAAGGAGGCCTGCTCCCTCTCCGTTACACACTCACTGATCTACCCTCTTTCCGCTGACATCGCAAGAGTGCGACATCACCATCGATCTTGCAACTCTAATAGTTAAAACTCTAATTCCATACCTCAGCTCGACGAGATTGATACTCCTTCCTGCCGGTGCGAATCATCTCCAACAGTTCCTAAATATAATGATAACGTTTTAGACACTAAAAATGGAGTTGATCCCGCTCATTCTTGCCACTATTTTTCTCGCAGAGTGGTAACAGGGATCGTCTCCCTATTTTCATCATCATAACTCTCACGTTGTTCCGACGTATCTCATTCTGCACATCGGTGAACTTGGAGCACTCCACCGTCTCGGCCGCACTCAACTGAATGGAAAATTATTGGAAATCAGACGGTCCTAAATGCATACCCTCCTTCCGCTTTTTACAGCCTTCTGAAGGGCGAAGATCTTGTCCTGAAAATTAGCTTTGCTCAAGTCGTCTTCAGTAATTGGGAGCGTTCTTGAGGCGAGACAGCCTACTTTTTTTGCAGAAAGTGAGCAAAAGAGCTTATTATGTCGTCTACCGAAGTCAACAATCGAAATTTGGCAATTATCGATTTACCTCCAGTTCTCGAAGATTCTTTAGATGAGCTCTGATGTTCTCGTGGAGTTCATCATAGGGATCCTCGAGGATGTCCTTAATTATTATCTTAATCTTGAGTATATTGAAAATGTCCTATTGAGAGCCTTCTAACAATCCAACCTAGAGTTGTCACTACTGTAAATTCGGTTGGCATGATTCATCCTTCACTAACCTTCTTCGTCCTAGCTACAGCCAGCGCTGCCACCACGTCCGCAGTAGAGATCACGACGATGGATCCATTGGAAGTCGACGATGATACGCCAGCCATTTCAGATGAAGAAGAGAGAAGTCACAACGATGACGACAAAGGGGGACGGTAATTACCTGAGGGAGAGGAATTCTTACTTTATCACCGTATTGAGCTGACATCAATGGGGGGAAGGTGATCTTTGATCTTTGGTCCTTGGTCCTTTCCCTAGCACACGAATGAGAAAGGGATTGGAACCGCAGTGAGGGAATGAGGTTGGTCTCAGTCGCCTACGTGTCTTGCACTACATCTTAGCTTGCGAGATATATATCATTTGGTGTTTAGCAAAAACTGCTAGCCGTCTTGCCATCGAAAGGGGAGTAAATTTTTGGATGACGTTGGGGAATACACATCATTCTGACAAGCTGAGACACTAGCGCAGGACACGTAAGCTTCAGCGAGCTGCAACCCGGAAGGGCTCCAATAAATTAACATAGGACACGTAGACGAGAGAGAGAGAGAGAGGGGAAGATCGATAGGCAGAGCGCACATTGCATTGTATGTGCGAATGATGAAGAGGAATAGGAGGAAGAGAAGGAGGGGAGAGAGAGGGGAGAGAGAGAGCCGCGTCAGATGGGAATAGTACAGTGGAAATTACTAGTGTTGAGAGGAGAGAGATGGATTGAGCCACCAGGCGTCAAGGTAACGAGATAAGGGAGAGATGAACAGATGGATGGAGATGAAAATAGAAGGAAAATGCAAGGGGAGGAGCGAAAAAGGGCCCCGAATCAATCTGAGGAGCCGTCTCTTGAGAGAACGAAGAGAGTGGGAAGTAATGAGAAATAATGGATGAAAGAATGAGGAGAAGAAGAGAGAAAAGAGAGAGAACAAAGCTTCTACTCAGAGCTTCCATTTGAATTGGCCTACGCACGAGAGTCGACCGACTGACACGCATGCTGGCGTTACTGCCGGAACGGTTTATCCCTAAGCCCCGCCCCCTTGCTCTCTTGAAAGAGAGGGAGAGATGGGTCATCGTCTTCTTCATTATTCTATCCTCTCTCGATACACAATCGATCAATGGCGGATGACATTTACATAATACTCTTTATTCCAAGATACAAGCGAGTGCGAAACTATAGCGACTAAAATAAAAATCTCTTACAAAATATTATTGAAATCCAGGCAAAAGCGGGCTAAGCGGTGCGAGAAACGGCATAGTATGAATAATCTTGGCAACTATTGATAGACGGTAAGACGGAAAGAACAGGCTTGAGTCTACCCATCATCCCAGAAAAGGAAGAGGGAAGAGGGAAACACCTCAGTGTAAGCCTCCCTTCCTCTTCCTCTCCAATATGGGAGGGACGGAGTCACTGGGGAATCAAGGAAGAAGGAGAATGAACTCGTGTGGTTGTCACAACGGATTGAAGATCAATGATCACACTCTCTCCATTTCCCATACTCTCTCGCCGGTTAGAGAACGAGCGAGAGAGCATGTGGAATGGAGAGAGCAGACGATTGATCAGGGGAAGAATACTCGACAATGGAAAGCCGATGAGGAAAAACGAACGCCTTAAAGAGGGGGCAGATGCGATGAATACTCTCCAGTTAGCCCGTTCTCTCGCAGGGAAGAAATGGTGAGAGAAGCGGGGGAAGGAGAGTACTAAGTACGAAAAAGGGAAAGCACATCTAAGGATATTAGGGTGGGATGGACAGAAGAGGGGAGGAAGAAGAAAGGAAAAGTGGGCTGATGGTCATGAAACGAATGGACGGATAAAGAAAATGACTGCCTCCTCTGATGGATACGAAAATGGGATTGGCATCTAAGGACTGCATTAGGAGGGCGGAGTCAGGGAATGGAGGGAGTGAGGGTGGGACCTAGGAGGGATACGGTAACCAGAGTGAATCTTACGATAGATTGATAATTGACAAGCGATGGGAGATACTATCAAGCACAATAATCAGGTATGGAAAAGCGATGAACATAAAAGACAATGAGTGGAATGGGTGAACGGGGAATATAATAGGCGTCAAGGAGACGCGAAGAATAGCTGTATGAATCAAGGAATTGTGGAAATCGGGGTCGAAATCTGGGAAATCTAGGTCGAAATCTCGGTAATCGGGGTCGAAATGGGTAGCTCAGAGACTCGGAGGTGACTGATGAGTAGCGGTGATCCGATCACGAAGAGAAAGGAAGAGGAAGATGTTGAGAAGGGCAAGGGCGAAAGCGGCCCAGAGAAGAGAACGACGAGAGGATGCGGCGTCGGCGGCGACCTGAACAGGATGTCATTACTATCATAAGAGAGTGATTGTTCCAGTGCCTAAAGAAAGCTCAAATCAATCTCTCTCTTTTATTTCTGCAGGAAATTACGTACAATGGGAATTTTCTCCATGATGAATATGCTAATTTGGTACATCATCTAATTGCCTCATTCCGTTTGTCGAGGCAAGCTAATTGAAAAGACATACCGTATCAAGACGCTCTCCGAGTCTCTCGAGAAGAAGAGAGGTACGATCCATCGACTCCTGCGATGGTTACGGTTAGAGCGATCTTTTTTTCAGTGGATTGAGTGAGTGGTTCAAGTTGCATCATTAGCCAGTCGGTCATGTGAAACTACTAGTACGAAGTTCATTAGACGGTTAATGGGTCGAGTTTCATTTACTATTAGATCAGAATATAAACGACAGACTCCTCTAAACATTTTCTTGTTTCTATCACAATTTCAGCATTATCATGAGTAATTATCAATACCTTCATTTCCATGGCAGTTGCGTGTTCTTCTCTAGCCTTTCTTCTATTGGTAAGAGTGGCGTGAGTCGTCGAGTCGGAGGATTCTTCCTCTTCTCCCTCCTGAAATGACACGTCAGCTAGGAATTCACGGCGATAAATCTAGCGGGGAAGGGAGCTCGGCCATGGTGACAGGGTGCTATTTGGGAGCTTCCAGAGGGATACAGTATCCCAAGATTATTGATCAAAAGTTTTTTCTAGGGATCCTCTACGCAATCTCTCTTAACTCTAAAAATTAACACTTTCAGCAAGAACTTTCATCAAGAACATCGATGTGAGAAGCTAAGTTGAGGGGAGGGTAGATCAAGGGAAGATAGAAAATTAGTTACCGTACCTCAGCAGTTCTCTGTCCCTTGGCGAGTTTGGCCAACGATTTGACCTTACAGATGGTCTTGATAACGTAATCGTCCTCGATTTGCTTGACGTCGTTATGGAGATCCCAAGGACGATGACTGAAGAACAGACGAATCCATGAGAAACAAGACGCCATTGTGAGATAGGCTGTTCAACCATCTCCTTGTTGGGAAATGATCTCATTCCACTAATGATCCGCAGTGGTTTCAAACACATTAATGACCAACGATGCAATGAACCACACACGTTCTGACAGCTCCATTAGGCGTGTTTTTTGATCGCCATTCAGCAAAAAATGGAATAGAGCCGGTTGTGTACACTGGTGTTCATATCCGATTAGATAGGGGAAGGCTCGAGAAACCATTAATTATGCGGACCATTTGTAGAATAAGGGATTTTCGAGAAAAAACGAGTAAATAAATTGATCAGGGTCAACTGATGGGCATACAGTAGGTCACTACGGGTCCTATTTAGCCCCTACTTCCTGATTAAGCTTCCCTAGGACAGACAGTTCGACCAAGGTAAGGAAGGTAGAGGGGAGAGGGACTGGGATGGAGATGCCATTTCCCATCTCTCAGCCTCTCCCGCATCCAAGAGAAACGAGGAGCCATTCTCGGCGAAAGGGATCTCAAAGAGGATAGGGATCCATTAGTCTTCTCTCGCACTCACTCGCCCTAGGATTACTGAGTAATGGAAGATTGGATAATGGAAGCTAAAATCAATTCAGTTCTCGACGCATCTGCTTTCGCGGCGATAGAATCGAATTCTTTTTCCTAGATATAAAGGTTTTTTGTCGATGCCCGAGGATGAGGATGTCGCAGTGCATAATAGTATTTCATGGAGAGGTTTGAAGATTAAATTCTATAGCAGCAAGGTCCCCAGAAAGCCGATCTAGGGCTGAGAATAACGCCCTGAACTGCGAAAGTCGAGATGTACTTTCTTTTTGGGCTTTGTCACTGTCGCCTCCCCGGGGGCTGTGTAGCCGCAACCCTCACTCACTCGGCATGGATGTAGTCGTAGGTGTCCCTCTGGGCGTTGTGACGGAAGAACTTGGTCTCGTGAGCGATACCCGACTTGGCACGACGACGCTGGAATGAGGGATTGCGACAGCTCAGCAGGAGATCATTCGCCACGAATGCCGGAATAGGAATGAAATGCACATGTAGATTCTCTGACGTTACCTTTGTTGAGGAAACATCATATATGTATGTACACGTAGAAATCTCTGGTGTTCATCATATCACATTTGCGCTGCACGCCGCACAACGCCCACAGAAATGAGGGAATCGAGGGAGGGGGAGAGGAACACAATTCGAAACTCGGAAATGTTTCATCCACACTTCAACTCGAACTACGACCCTCAGATTCATCTCAGATGTCTCTTTTCGATTCTTCTTTCGCTTCTTTAGTATACTCACCTGGTCGTCCTCTAGGACGGTCTTCTCCTCGGTGGCCTTGTATTGGTCGTCGTTGGCGATCGCCTCGCTCACTTTGATCCACAACCTGTAATGACGTCATTAAATATTAGATTCTATATATTCGGCATCTCTCAAAAGGCGTCTAATTACACTTACTTACACACTTGAATACAGTAGCATTACAATTTCTCAAACAATACCATTGATTTATGAACTTTTGAGTGAAATGTGTCCACATTACTCAATTTTTCAGATTTTCACACGAATTTTAAGAAGAGTGAGAAAGCGATGACTTTTGGTGGAACGACATCTATGATCCTGTTCCTTTTCGCACGATTTTACATTGTGCAGAGGCATCAAACGTACTTCTTGCTCTCCCAATCTCCCTGACTCTCCAGAGGGATCTCCTTCCTCGGAAGTCGTCTTCCGAAGGTCTCAGTTGTCGCCTCCCAGAGCGTCGCCTATATTTGACTAAGATTATCCAATTCCTTTTCATCTCATTGATGTCACTCTCTCCTTTGTTTCTCCCCTAGGCACTGATTAGCTAGCAAGGATATGTAACGATGATGATGCGTATTCAAGAGATCACAGAAAATGCCGCCTTATTTGCCCTTCTCATCATGAAAATCTGGTGTGACACCAATAATCCTCTGGCTATACGATTTTAGGCAAGAAAGGAAGTGAAACTGAGATGAAAAGTGAGATGCGATTCTGCAGAAAAGCTCAAGGTGACAGGTGTGGATTAGGTGCGACAGAATCGTGGAAAATGGAGGACTTGAAGAGAAAAGTGAGATAGGCTATGTGGACGATTCGAGAGGTTGCAGGTAATGATTATTTCGACAGATGAGGGAAGATAATGGGCGATTACTTCTTCTCGAAAGGCTTAACAGGCGTGAAATGACAGATCATAGAGATGCTAGGGGTACGGTAGGGAAGGGAGTAGGGGGTAGGAGTTCACCTTAGCTCCGTCCTTGACGTTCTTGTACGAGATGAGTCCATCCCAGTGACCGTCGATTTCGGTGATTGTCTCCTTACCGAGCTTGATCTGAATTAGCAAATTAGCTAGGGCAGATGAGTAAAACGTCGATTCAACAAGAATAAAATCAGAAAAAGGAACTATGAATGTACCTGTCCATTCATGACATTCATGGATCCTCCTAGGAATGGCTTCAGCTTGAAGTCGAGCATGCATGTATAGGCAGTGCGATCGCACTCGATGGTTACCTGCATTTCAATAAGAAAATAATTATTCAATCTGATGGAATCATCTATTCGTCAGTAAAAAATCAAGATGCTACTCTTCTCCAGTCTTTATTATTGATGAAGTATAGTGCATGAAGTATAGAAAGAAAGTCCCCCATTCTCAACGACAACTCCTTTCATCTCTGAGTATCAATCCCCCTAATGATACCCATTGTACAATACTTTTTTCGGCTTCTCGACATTTCTCCAACCACTCAAGTGATTAATAGTACGTGCGGGGAGCTCACTGACGAAAGAGGAAATAGAGTAATTACTTCTCCCGCCAATTTCCGATTCCTATTGGCTACTGGATTTGCGCCCGAATGGATGGATTAATTTCCGCTTTATGTAAATGAGCAGTGCTGAGATCGGGAGGGAGAGAAAAATTGAATTGAGGGAAAAGAATGACTCATTTATTATAAATGAATATGACTCCCTCTGTATATTTTAAATTTCTCCCCAAAACAGAATTGTTCAACCCACCCTTCAATACTGTTAGTAATTGCAATCAGAAGGATACGATACGATACCTGTCCTCCCAGCTCGAGAGTCATCGATCCGATCATGATGCCCTTGCAGTTGGCGAAGGGAAGACCGACGGTGTATGTCTCACCCCGGTTAAGTAGACGGATTCTGAATATTGATTACTGGACAACTGTCGGTAGATTATTCTGCTAACAGTGTCTCTCGAACCCTCCATTTTGTTGTTCGTCTCTACTCATTCTAGAGCATATTCTAGAGCATTCATAGCAGTGGTATGCAAAAGATTACTCGACCTCTCATTTCGACATAATCTCTCACTGTTCCTGACCGGCGAGAGAGTATTGCGAAATGAGAGGTCGAGAAAGTTCTGCACACCTAGAATTCATAGCATTACTGTACCTGATCTTGCCGAGCATCATGGCGGACACGGAGTTGCCGTAGTACTTGCTCTTGGCGAGGATCGTTGCGGAGACATCGAAGCCAGCCTTGCGATTGGAGACGAAGAGAGAGGAGATGGGAGGGTGATGGGACACCTACAATACGTATTCAATTATTCAATTGTGTTTGATTTCTGGACTATCTGCCTAGCTAATTAGATTGATTAGCTAATTAGTAGCCGCTGCCAATTGGTACTTATCGGCCATCCATTCCCACCTGTTCAGCCACATAGAAAGTGGTGGATCCATCCGGATGCTCCCAACAACATCGGAAAGTCTCTCCAAGAATCGGATTGTACGGTTTCTTGAGGCCCTTGGGCTTCTTGTAGAATCCGGAGAGATAGAAGCGAACGACCTTGACCATTCGCATGTGAGGATCATCCTCGAGGGAGGCCCTGCAATTGTTGTTGTTGTTGTTGTTGTTATTGTTTTGAAATGTACTCATGTAGAAGACCGAATGACCTAGAATGGATTATGAACTTCTCAGGAACTACCACTTTGAATGGTGGTGGTCCAAAGAATATAATTGAAATCAGGAAAAAGTTGTGAATTCTTTCACAGAGCGGAGTAATTGTTATTGTTATTATTATTGTTGTTATTATTTTACAACGTACTCATGAAGCAGATCAGCATGGAAGTAGTAGTCGGACAGTTTCTCCAGGAATGAACGTGGCTCGAGAATGAAGGTAGGAAGGACGACCTTAGGCACACGCATTAAGTCGAGAAGATTAGTCGCAGGTTTCGAATTCGAAACGCCATTCTCTCACAGCCAGAGATGAAAAGGGAAGTGCAAATATGAGGCAGCCAAGTAAGGCATATTGATTTTCCACCCTACAAAGGAGGGTTTTTAGAATGAAGAAGGAGAATGGGTCACAAACATATACAGCATATTTTATATACAGCAGTTCCTGAACCGATGGATATTTGTCGGCAGTAGGACCTTATCATGTTCTATACTAAGCGTTGTGCCTGACTTTCTCTTCCCCATTTCTCTGACACCTTTCGATATTCCACGTCTCTCGATCATTGCCTCGATTTTCGATAGGCAATCCTCTTTAATGGCCATTCCGATCACAGAACGACAAGCGATGCAAAACGTTCTTTTATGATCAATGATGATGGTACAGTGCCAATATGCTGAGGCCAGAGGGACCCACTATTCAGGATACCGTAATGCCGTATTCCAGCTAAGACTGTGATCAGTGGTCCACAAAATACTCTCCTTGGACAAGATTAGACACCAAACACGGAATAGAAGGCACAATTGCTAAGAGTATCCTCACCTTAGACAGGTCCATTCCAGGTCGGACCTGCTTGAGCAGTGCCCACAGCAGGGATTTGTTCTCCTCTCCCACGTCTCCGGTCTGAGAATCACCTCCCAGAGGGCCGAACTGAATACATATACTCACTCAGAAACTTTGTGTAGATCACTATTTTCTACTATGGATTTTTATGAAAGTGAACTCTTGAGAAACGTAGGAGGAGCGATGGGTTCGATGAAGAACAATCTCACCGTTTCAACATCCGACTTCATCCATGGACTCTCCTTTTGTTCCGGTTCGTTCTCTTCCTCAGCGTCGGAAAGAGCTATTTCGTCCTGGGATCTATCGTCCAATCCTGAACAATTAATCATGGATTTCGAAAAAAATGAAGATCTAAAATATTAAAAATAAGGAAAATATATTACCTAGTAGACACTTCATCCTACCGTACTCTGAGTTGTAAGTAGACTAAGTATACTTGCACAAACTCAGACTTGGATCTCATAAATCGGAAGGCTCATTCCCGCGGTGTCTCGAAATTGGCAGGTACGCAGCAAAGTACTGCATCTACTAGCCCCACGCGCTTTTTGAGGCAATAGAGAGCGAGAGAGCATGGAAAAGGAAGATAGTGGTTTGTCGATCTCATTCGGCAGAGAGTTCGTGTCCCAAGTTCACACGCTCTTTCTGTTTCACCCATTCAACTAACGACTTCGCGAATGTCGGACTACTATACACTTTTTATTGCATGTAATCTCACCGATCCGTCGCTTTCGATATTGGATTTTGCAGCGTTTGATCTCGGAAAACGTTTGATCTTAGAAGCAAGGATTGAGAATATCGATCGAAACTCACCAGTGAAATGTCTCTCTGCTTCCGTCTCAGAAATATTGATCGGTGTTGCATCCTCACCATCCATTGAAACTTCCTGAGGAAAAAGATTTTATTGATTACCGTAAGCAATTCTAAACGACATCTCAGAGTATAGTCAAAGTGAAACTACCGTAATCCTAGACATGTAAAGTCTATTAACAGGTGTAATTCCCACCTCGATATCAATCGGCACTGCTGCTTCAAGCATTTCACTGGTTGAAGGAGACTGTTCGAGATCCTTCGGAGCTTCCAACTGAAATATTGGCTGCGTGAGAGTGATAAAGGCTGAGATTCTATGAGCTGAAGCAGATAATAAGGTGAAATCATCGCATGAACTGAATCGGGCAATGTCATACTGTCATCTCATCAACCTTAGGCTACGGTAGGGCAAAGTCCAACCTCTTACCTTATGCATGGTTCTCATAAGCAGTCCGGAGCATCTCAATGCCAATTCGAGTGCATCCATCCAGCAACGGCCAGCCTGAAAAGGAGGATCTGAAGGGCAAATAATCTCTCATTCGAAGCGCTCTTTCACTTCTCAAGCCCGATAGAGAGCATGGAGAATGAGTAGGCAGACTCATCGTTCACATTAGCCATCAATCACCCTTACTTAGTCTGTCCCCCTCTCTACTGAATTATCTATACGTCTGCACGTTCGAGGAACCAATATGTGTTTCAGATGTATTCATCAAAAGGAT
The DNA here is from genome assembly GCA_900490705.1 of Pristionchus arcanus. Taxonomy (NCBI): domain Eukaryota; kingdom Metazoa; phylum Nematoda; class Chromadorea; order Rhabditida; family Neodiplogasteridae; genus Pristionchus; species Pristionchus arcanus. Next base: position 33,954 of record LS488627.1, on the reverse strand, counting down.
ACGATAGAGATGTTTGATGTGTGAATGTTGTGAGAGAAACATCACTGTCGACGGCATCCCCTGAGCATATGCAATCTATGACGTACCTATATTCAGCTAACAGCAGCGATAAACGTTTGCATGTAAACATAGGAATCTCTGATGTTAAGTTCAGCACATTTGCACTATACGAGACCCATTCATCTCGGATGCCTCTTTTCGTTTCTTCTTTTCCTGCTTTAGTATATTTACGACTAGTCTCACATATTCCCGAGGGAGTTCCATACACGATATCAGGTAGTGAGGTCCCTTCCCCTCCTACTCCTTTCCCATCTTCTCCTCCTCCTCAGAACTCTTCTCCACTTTCTTGCCTACTCTCGATATCAGATGACACAAGCAACTTCTTCTCCTTTCCTCCCTCTTCTCCCCTCCATTTCTCACCCTTTTTCTCCTTCCGAATTGGAAGAAGAATGTCCACGGAATTAGAAATAAGGAGAAAGGAGAAGGAAACAATGATTGGGTGTGCGTCTCTATGAAAGGGCAAGAAAATATCGGCCACGTCCCCTAGTACTACCTATGAATGTGGAGAATTATTCGAAATGGCAGGCATCTCAGAGCATTCAGAGAAGCTGACCTTCGCCCGTTATTTACCATTGTCGTCAACATTGTGTCGATTAGTAGTATGGGGATCTTTGGTCGAGAATCGTATTTTCTATGATTTACATTTCTTGGGAGCTTGGGAGAAAGGAAAAGAAATAACTCGAAACGGAACGATGAGTGTTCACGACAGCTCTTGTTTTACTGCCTTTTCTCTTATCTCAACTATTTTTCTCGGTTCCACTTCTCGAACTTCTTGTGACCATTTCCTCATCCCATTAGTGTACTAGTTCTGAGAAAGAAAGTGAAGATAGCAAGAGGGCAAATAGTACAGTAGTAAATATGAAAAGACTAAGAAAGTGGAGAAGCAGTTCTCCGATCGGAAATTATGATATCAAGGGGTACGGTAGGTTCTTATGATTGACATTCCCCTGAACTCCCTTCCTTGAGTATGTGCATAGATCCCAATGCCCTTCCTAATGAACTTTCATCATGCAAGCGCATTGCCTGATTTTATTTTTCTCTGTATCTGTAAAAATCTATTTCTGTATCCGTAAAAATCAGCCACAGACTACTGTGTGTCAAAAAGGAAAGCAGCAGGAAGCAAAGGGCGCTAACCTGATTGGAGGGAGCCCTGCATATCAAGTAGGTGGTAGGCAGGACGTGAAGAGTGACAGCGCCATGAGATTCACCGAACGGCCCTCGAGTCGCCCAGATATTCTTAAGATAAAGGTGATTACAGAAACCTTTTCTGAGTTCTGAACAAGATATTCTGAAGATGACAATTATTACAATCTATTGAGTTCTGAATGAATACTCAAATCAATACCGAGTAAGTTTTGACTAGAGAAATCAGCCAGAAGAAAAATTATAATATAGCATCATCAAAATGTTGGAATGTCGAATAGTTACGGTACCTGATCCAGCGGATGGAACAGCTTGAAGCAGAATCCGTCCTTCTTCGACGGTCTCTCGATCAACTCGCACACATTGAGCAGGATCGTTCCCACCCAGTGGGATTGCTGAAAGATGGTTTGCTTGAGCTACCGTAACCCGTTGAGTGCTTACCTTATGCGTCTTGTCCGTTTTATACACAAGTAGTAGCCCTGGTTTGAGCACGAAGTAGTATCTGTTCCATCTCTTCAATGATCCTCGGGCCTTGAGCCAATCGGCCATGACAACAACCGTTGGGTCTCGAAGGGCAGTGACCAATTCACTCGCCACCCTCTTCTTCTCATCCTTGTACTCCTTCTTCTTGCTCTGAATGGAGGAGTTGACGTTGTTGGTGGAGTTGGAGGAGAATGAGCGGGAGAGACGCCGTCGCAGACTCTCCATGCTGTAGATGATCAGGGGGTTTAGAGGGGGACTAAGGAGAGCGATCAAAAGGTGAAACGAAAGATGGGCGCTAGATTCGTCGGGTTTAGTGAGAAAGTATGAGAAAGAAGTGGGAACAGAAAGGTAAAATGGAAGAAATGGCGCAGGATTCACCGGGTTTAGTGAGAAACTACGAGAAAGGAGTGAGAACAAAGGTGTAGAATGAGCGCTAGATTCACCGGGTTCAGAGGGGGAGGATGGGTGGAGAACCGAAATGAGGAGGAGGAGGAACGCAAATACGGTGACATGAAAGGAAAATGTCAATCAGATGCGAAATGAACCAGGGGAGATTGAGAGGACTAAGAAAAAACCGAGATTGGAAGCAGAAATGGACACTAATATAGGGGATCTAACGTCGGCAAAGCCAATCAGACATGGAAGAGGAAGGATGATGAGCCGGAAGGTGGAGCGAAAGCTCAATTATGAAAGCATGAGAGAGATGGTTGATGCGGCTCTTAGAAAGGGCTCCAAATGGAACTACATCGATGGAGCTTTGAGGAATCAAGTAGAAGAAAACGATCTACTGCAGAGGGACAAGTGAAAGTGTTGCACGAAGATTCTGTGTATTTTCTCATGATGCTAGTGTTACTGTGAATTTTATAAAGCTCTTGAAGTTGGCATTGAATGTTCTCAATAGAGCTAGTGGAGCTCCCACCGTAATTTAGCAGTATGATAAAATAGGGCGCATGATGTGAGAAGATCACTAATCACATAGGCAGGTGCTGCAAAGAACCGGGCGAAAAGACATACGGAGGCTATATAGGGAATTTACTCGCATCACCTGTCTACGCTGGTGAAACTCAGCGAGAAGAGGAGGGGAGAGGAGACGAGAAGTGAGATGCAAGTGGCAATTAGATTAGAAAGCCAGCGAGCGAGGGCGGACATGGGCGGACAAACTTATCCCTCGCGATGACCCCCCCCCCCCGAGGGATTGCGAGATTATGGACTCAGAATAGGCTCTTAGAATGTCACTTCCGTGACAGCGAAAGATCTCAAGATCGGATGAAAATAACTACCCATCGTATGGGAAAGTAAAATGGACATTTATTTCATTTTTGCGAGAACCTACTCGCAATTTACTACAACTCATGACTATTCCAGTGTCAAAAAACCGTACCGATATGCGACCATGCAGAAATCGTGAGAGGCAGCAGGTTGGCATCAGAAGTGAGAGAAGGGAGGGAACAGAGTGAGTGAATGCTCGCCCCCTTTTACGGCAGAATGGAATGGAAATGCGATCAGAGAGGGGGGAGGAAGGGGAGAACTGTGAGAGAATTGGGAGAGTTCGAAGGGCATGTTTATCGGTATTGCGTGAAATGAGGAGTGGGGAAGGGACGAGAGCAAATAAAGTGAGAGCCGATGGAGATGAGGGGGCCCTATCGATGCGGCAAAGTGTGCCATCAATCCTCGTCCCTACACTCTCTGACTCTCTCACTTTTCCCTGCTCTCTCACTGTCTCTAACCAGGAAAAGATCATAGAAAAAGGAAGATACAACAGAGAATATCTCCTTGCTCCTGAAGAAATCGAGCTGCAAACGAGCAGTAAATTGTATGGCAGAATCGCTTCGACACAACGCCTTTTACATGCAGCGCAAAATGATTCATCAACACCATTTATGCGGCATTTTTTGCCGTCTACCGTTCTCTTTCTCTTTCTCTCGATTCAGTTCGCCAGAGAAGGGAAAGAAGTGTTGGGTTGGCGATTGAAAACAGAAAAAATGAAGAGAAGAGAAAGATCGATGATACGGCGCTCTGATAGAGGCTTATTAGAGGAATACGAGGAGTGAGGAAAGGGAGGAGATTGATGACAAATCAGTGATGCGTACTCTACTCTATTAGGGTTGTTTTGACGCCGTACACGTCTATATGAATCAACAAGGTTAAGGGGACAGCATGGAGAGCCTGCGATCCATCAGGGAACGGATGGTTGATTAGATAAGGGGGGAGATAAGATGGTACCTTGAACGAGCTCTTCCTTAGCTTCTCCTCATCCTCCTCGTTCATTGCTTCCGTCTTCTTTCTTCTTTCTCCTTCTCTTCTTCTTCCCTTCACACTCCACCGACCTTTTAGTCACCTTCAAAGAGGAAATAGCGATGGGAATTCAACATGAACAACGCGAAATCCACACAAACATGATATATACATCATAGGAAGGGCAAAGATGAATGACTAAGCTAAGGTTGAGAGCTAGGAGTAGTAGTACATTAGTGGGGAATGGGGATCGGGGGAAGGGGAGGAGTAGACGAGAAATGGCCTCATCGAGACTGAAAACGAGCTGAAGACGTAAAAGGACGCTCGTCGATACGAACGGAGGAGAGGCTGCTAATGGAATGGAGACACGACAGAGAGAAGAGAGAAATACAGCCGACAACGACGATATATCCAACGGTTTCTCCCCTCCTCTTCTTCTCTCTCCACTGTACCCTATCTATCTATCTCCCCGCGCTCCCTATGATGACTATACGGATTAAAACTGCAATATAGGAGAGGTGGAGAGGGGTAAAAGTGGTTCCTCATTACTCGCTTTTTCTCGCTTTTCTTCGCTCAGTGAAAAGGTGATGATTCGACGGAATCGATGGTGTAAACAGTGCGGGAGAGAGAAGAAGTAAGGGGAAGAGAGCGATGGATTCCAGAGGAAGGAAGAGTGTTCTCTCTCTCTCTCTCTCTCTCTCTCTCTCTCTCTCTCTCTCTCTCTCTCTCTCTCTCTCTCTCTCTCTCTCTCTCTCTCTCTCTCTCTCTCTCTCTCTCTCTCTCTCTCTCTCTCTCTCTCTCTCTCTCTCTCTCTCTCTCTCTCTCTCTCGAATTGAGGCTCCTCTTCGGAGCTCGGAGCGAGAGCGAGGGAGATTGCGACAACTGATGGGACCGAGAGGGAGAAAGAGAGGGGCGAAAGAGTGGACAGCGTGTCCCCCGTTTTTGCTGCTTCTTCCAATCAAGATTTCGCAAATTTCCGAGCACTCTCTCCATTTTGCACACTCTCTCGCCCGTTCTCTGACCTGTAGAACCTAGCTCTCTAGGATTTGGGCCGTGTACGGAAGTTAAAAAAGAAGAAGGAAGACTTTATTGCAACAACCGCACACACACACACACACATACAAAGAAGTGCCCATAGAAGTAAAAACGTGGCGAGAATAAGTGGGGGGTTCGGCGGGTCACACTACCCTACTCTACGGAGAGAAGGAACTATCGAGCTCTCTGGCCTTCTGGCTTTTAGGCTTTTAGAGGCGAGAAAGAGGATGGAAATGACAGTTTTTGCAGAGGGGAATGAGCAGTGAAAATGGGGTGGCGAAAGAGGGGGGTTCGTTTGAATATTCGGACGATATTGGCTGAAAGAGAGCGGACTCTCGACCAACTATCACTACGATCTTTCCCTCACTTTGAAAGGGAACAGAGAGCGAAGGAGGAAAATGAGATTTGATCGGAGTGGGGCAGTAGCTAAGAGAGCACTAGTCCGACGAGAGCAATATGTACATCAAAACGAGGTTAGAACACTGGAAGACATTGGGGGTTTGGGGACAATTTGGTTTGCTTTCTAGCGAAGAAAAGAGGAATTCGTAGAGGGAGGAAGCGAGAAATGAGGGAAGGAATGGAGGGCTCTCCCTTGAGAGAGAGAGAGGGAGTCCCCTTCTCTCTCTCTCTCGATTGTTTCTTCTTCTCCTCTTCTCAGATGAGGTAGTTGGAAGGAGGGTTAAAGCTCATGCGATGGAAAGAAGAGAAGATGAAGAGAAGATGTCTCTGAAGAGGGATAATCTTCGCAATTCTAATTCATTCTGTCCTCAAATAGAACTAGGTCAGATGTGAATATTCGGAAGACCTGCTACTTGATGAGAGCTTTTTTGGAAGAGTTATCCCCCGGACGTTCCTTTCCGGGCAAGCGCCCAATTCTGCAATTGCCAATTCCCCGAAGTACTCCATCGTCTAGAAAGACGTGCCAATTCTTTGGTCTTTTGACCTCACGAATATGTCCCCTGAGTATCTCCGCCTCTCCCTCTGTTTCTCGTTCCCCCTTCATCTCCCATGGATGAGACCAATTGAATAAGTGTACTGAGTAGAAATGATACAGCCGTCTCTTCATTTCACACACTCTCTCGTTTCTCTGACCGGTAAGAGAGTGTGAGGAATAAAGAGACCGAGTATGAGTGAGATGACGATGAATACACAGGAAATTCGAGAATGTCATCAAGGAAGAAATGAGCAATTTGCTGATGTGTGTCATCGAATTGGGGAGAATTTCAGAGAAGAGAAATTATGATTCAGACGATAATTTTTCCGTAAATATACAGAAAATAATTCCTGCACCCAAAGTCGGGTGCATTAATGTTTTCGTTAACAAGCCTTAGGTGTCACCCTGCCCATTTGTCAAGTAACATGAAAAAAACTCACAAGCTTTGAAGATGCTGAATGGATCCTCTTCCACAGTGGGCGCTGACTTGCGTGGAAGCGGGAATTCATCGGCCTCACAGAGTGCAGTAGCGTTGTTACCGTAGTATCCAGGTGGGCATTGAGTGATCGGTTCGCCCTCACGGTACATCGTTCCTTGCTTTCGCTTACCGCTGCAATTAAATAAATGTTATTCAAATTATGAGTTTCATAGTTTACATTCTAGAAGACTGAAATAAATTTTAATTAATTAAATTGACTCGTCATTGATGATCCGACAGAAGGAAATATATATTCGTCATAACGATGAAGGCAATAGTTACTATTTGTTTGCTATCCAGATAGTTAGTAATGTTATTTTTGTTTGCTCTTGAAATAGTTAGTAATCAGACACTGCATATTAATTGATACCCATCAGTCTATTCCTTGCATATTCAGGGCGCAAATATAAGTGCACCAAAGATTTTGTGCACGATAACAATTTTAATCTCACTGCCAAATCAGAGATCCCTTTCTCAATTCCACCTCCACAATGAGAGAAGGGATCGCTCAATGCTCGGCGATAACTTTCGTTCTCAGAATTTACGAGTTTACCGTTCGTGCGCAGTTTTCAGTTCGCATTAGCCGATCCGACTCACTTAGACACGAAAAAGGGTCGGGAACCAAATCTCGACTAAGATTGATTGAGAGGTGATGGAAAATATGGTGAAAATCGAAATTGCCTTGTTTTCGATATTTATTGCACCGTTCTAGCTTGGATACAAACCGAAAAAAATGCGTACTTGGAGAAATATCTGCAGACAACGTAAAGCTGAGTGTACGTAGGTCCCTGACATCTCGCGAAACCGCAACCCATGAGGAACTGATCCGAATAGGTCATCTGTAAATGAAAGTTGTCACTACCATCAATCCACCCTCGCTTTCTATCGGAAGAGTTTGTAATCAAAATCAGTCGCTGAAATCAGACAGCTTTCTAATTAAATCCAGTGCGAACTATTTTGGGGCTCTTACCAGCATGGCGTGTCCAATCTTATGGAACTCGGCCGCGGTTCCCAAGTCTTCGAATTCACTCGCCCATCGGTTCGTTGCGTTCTGCAAAATTTCTTCATGGTTCCACTCATTTCCGATGAGTTGAAATGTCCACTCTCGTAAGTTCCCTGACAAGCGTGACGCCGGCTAATGCAGTCTCAAGTGGAACCTATGTAGATAGACCCATCGAGAGAACCGTAGAGGCTAGCCACTGGCCAGGGAATATATTTCCAAATGTGCTAGCTCTCAAACGACTGATGTCGAAATCATAAACAATAAAACTATCGGGTTGGTGCGTAAGTTTCTGACTTTTTTCAAGTTTGTATATTCTGAGCGATGCTAACCTTCATTTTCAACCTATCAACTAATTCTTTTTTGTAGTCGATGGGGACGTGGATGGACTTTTTTGCGCACACTAGAACAGACCAATCGATTTAGAATTACGGTTACAGTGCAAAAACAAGTAGCTCGCAGAGACGATTCGAAGCGACTTTTTCTCAGGCCAGTGCTCCTTTGAGAATAGTGATCGGTGCAAAACCACTTCACATACCTCAAGCACAGTCACTGAGCACTACTATAAGATGCAACTCATGAGTGAGCATCGATCGCCGTATTCAAGACATGCGACTTTTCGAAAAATCAAGGTCTTCCGAAATGGATCTTGGACAGTTTTCATCGACGCCTATTCCTGCTGTTGAACTTGGAAATTTCTTTAATACAAAAAACTAAAGTATGATGGCTTACTAGTTCGCAATATTTTTTTGATTAGGATTATGCTTCGATTTCATGAGCAGTAAAAATCACAATGTGTACCACTAAAATCTGTCGACGAAATCGGGACTTCCGTCGATCTCCCGCATTCCGGGTAAGTTAGAAGTTGGATATTTCACTCTTATTGGGAAGAGGGACCCATGCCACACTACTTATTTATTGGGCAAAGAAAGTGGCTGACTAGTTTTCACGGAATTTTCAATAATCGGAAACACCTCAAGTCGCATGTTCTGTGTTAATTCGGACAAGATTGTGATCTAAAAATTATTTCTCGTATACTCTATAGTCCTACCCCAAATTCATAATACGGTTATAGTTGACCACTATCCCTCTAAATAATACTGGGAGAAAATTCGGTATAAGCGAAGCCGATTGGCAGAAATTTTAAGAAACATAAAAGTCAGAAACTTACGCACCAACCTAATACAATTCTGGAGTGCACATTGGAATGAACTAACCACTCCGATGCGGAACTTTCGCAGGTAGCTCTCGGGTCCCCAGATGCGCCAGAGTGATTCGGAGTGGAGAGGAAGCGGCGTGTCGTGTTTCCATTCGCAGCCATCGGCCCACTTCTGAGCTGCACGCTCGAGATCGCAACTCCACCTCTGAAAGTGTCGTTACATGTTGTTTCAACCAACAAACAATGGTGTTGCAGCATGCAACACTCAATACATATTTTCTGGAATCGTTCATATTTTCAAGATTAATATTTCTCGTGATGTTTACTGCCGTGTGACTTTGCTTCAGAATATGCTATGCAACGGACAGGTAATCCACCGTAAGGAAAAAAGTTGTTGACCATTGCTGGATTCTCTAACTTCTCGAGAATAAGAGAGAGATCGGTGTTATTTGCGCTCAAAAACACCGTAAAGCTGTCGCTTTCGCTTTTTCTCCGCTTTTTGCCCCTACTCGAATAGCGTAGGTGGGTCAAGAGAAGGAAGAGGGAAGGTCACAGGGAGATTAGTTCAAGAACGATCTAGAAACTGAGATGGGTCAACATTATCAGCTCATGACGTTTCAAAGTATTCGTTTTCATCCAATATTTAGACTTAATGAAAGAACGATCTTGCATGGAGAACTCTTCAAGGCAATGCCCTATCACCAACCAATTGAATCATATCCGAAGACTGGGGCAGAATCTTGTCCTTGGCAACGTAGAGACCTCTGGCTACTCGAGATCGATGATAATTATGAGCCTCGAGAAATTCTTCCCTGATGTCATCATCGAGTTTGGTACCGTTGCACTCTGGAATGGATATTTGATTGAGAAAGGCAAACAACTCCTTCCCATTCCGTTCAGAACCTATTCTCCCAAGTACGCAATAACTGCCATTCCGCACGCATTGCATGGCAAACTTTCACTATCGAGGGAATAAGGATCGAAGGGATCGAAGAAGAAGGTTGAGGAGCGAAAATATTCATAACTACTTGGGATGGAGACCCTAGACGACATGAATGAATTCATGGAGTCCTAAGACGTGTTTCGAGTTCAAAAATGTTCAGAAAATTACCCTAAAATAGTAAGAAAGCAGAAACAAATATTATGAAGATGAATTTGAATCTTACGATCTCCTGGAGCCAGAGCATCGTATGGATTGTCGAGGTAGTACTTGTAGTTGATCTTGGCTGGGATAGCTGAAATTAGGTAAATATATAGAAACAACCACCCTAGGGGCAAGGTCACTGCGGGTGTTCTTTCGTTAGCACTCGATCATCCCTCAGTGTATGCCTCACCACGAATGACTTACCTTGACTAGCCACGATGAGTATAGGCAGCAGCTGCAGTCGAGTCATTTCCTCTCTCGGAGCTTCCTCACTCTGAGGGAGTGAAACTGCGAGTTGCCTCCTTTATAGTGACAAGCAGTGAGAGTAGCAGCTAGCCGATGGTTTGCTAGAGAGAGAGAGAGGGGTTGCATTTTGAGAGGGAGAGATCGCTAAGAAATATGAGGAAGACGAATCCCTAATTGAATCAGTGGAGCCTCACGCGCATATGCTCACAGACTTTTTGCAGCATTAGAGAGCAGACTAGATCGAGACCAGAGCGAAAGACGCACGCAAAACAACCTAATAACCGCAGCACTTCAATCAGAAACACTTGAAAGTTAGAGAATAGAACATAGTCGAACAGTACTAATACATCAAAATATATGAAATAAAAGGGCGATGATCATAAATTGAAGACAACATGGGAAACTATCAATCAAGTGAATGGCCGAACTGACTCTCGGACACACCAATAGACATACTGAACTGGTCACTCAAATCGTTTCAACAATGCTTGCTCTTGAGTATCTTCCCCCCTCCTTCATTTCATTCTCAATCTTCATTCAATCGAGTTCACAATCCTTTTCAATTTAAGCTCGTAACACTCTATTGGGACGATATTTTTTGCCTTGAGAGATAGGTCAAACTTGTTCTACTTCTCTATTGAACTGCGACTGATCTGCTCTCGAGAGTGGGGGAGAGATTGTCTCGGTTCCAAGTTGATGCTCTAGTTTCAAACCCTGATTCGATTAGTGCAGCCAACTACTTCATTCTGATACCAGGAATCAGTCTAGTGGAAGAATAGGGAAACGATTTGCAAACAGTTTCAGTCCAACCGACTTCCTCCTCCGAACTTCCTTTCCCTGTACGAACCCGGAACTCGATGCTTGTACTTCAACATTTAGTGATCTCTCATCGATTCATAAATACTGTTGATTGTGTACATCTCAAGTGCAAATTACTCTAAATTTCTACGGAAGGCACTCAGGATATGACGGGAGGTATGATCTAGCAGTGTAGCACAATCTAAGTAGGATCAATCAACAAAGACGACACACTAGAAGCGGGGGAATGGTTGACTAAATACAGAAGCAATCCTGAGAGGCTAGACTCAAACAATATCAATTGAGACGTTGCTGGGCGTAGAGTGCAAGAAACCAAGTGAATGGTGGGGACAGGGACGATCACTTAGTGGTGGGCTGACTTCTTCACTCCGAGGAAGTACTCTGCGACTCCGATGAAATAGACTGTCTGGGCAATGCCGAAGAGTGGAGCGACAACCATCATACGACAAGCGGCTCCCTTGAAGAGAGCACGAGGACCCTCCTGAGAGACGATTTTCCTGAAATGGATATGGTTAAATTGTATATCTCATTATTATATTTATTTATTATCTTTAAAAAAATTTCGTATCTAATATCATATTTTGTCTCTACTTAGTCTTTAGTCAAGCTATGTTTGCTAATGCTCAATTAACGATGAACTACTGATACTTAACAACACTCATGGGGAGAGAATGGGCTACTGGAAATAATGAAACGTACATGAAAGCATCGACGGGGTTCTTGTATCTAACGTCATTGGCGCCGAGGTTGATCGTCTGCATGCGAGTCTTTATCACTGAAATATAAATTAACTAAATAATTATAAAATTTTCTAAAAATATTTCTCATTGTACGCCGTTACCTTTACACTGTTATTCAATATGTTTGGAGAAATAGTTATTTTGTTTTGTATTGTCAGCATAGCTCGCACAAAGAACGTGGTTCAAGATATTTACAGCTTGATTGTCTTTGCTATTTCTCTTTTTGTTACTGCTCTTTGAATGAGGAAGTATCGCGCAAGTTCCGAACCCTAGTCAACATCGGTTCGGAACTACATCTCGAGCACAATTTAACTTTCTCGTTAGTGAAAACTGACCATCAAGAGGAGTGACGGCGAAGCAAGCTGCTGCTCCCGAGACGAGACCAGATACAAATGACACCCAGAAGACTGCATCTCCCGAACCGTCGGCCTTGCGAGGACCCTGAAAATTTTTGATTATTATTGTAAATTAACAAAGAGAATCATCGGACTGTAAATGGACTAAATGGGCTGTGTATATTGAAACTCTGAAATCCTTTTCGGCTTATATCTGACTTGCACGTGTGACATCAGAAGAGAGAAGATATTTTATTATTTCCAGATGAATTGCCTTCCCGTCACACTGTAGTTGCATAGCCAGTTTTATTGCCCGAATGGGTCAGCAACTCCTCGGGCCAAGAACAAAGTTCGCAGTAAGCGATACCGTTAAAAGCGAAACGGCACTAGAATATAGATCAACTGGGTGTTTTGAGTGAGTCACAGTCCTTGACTCTTTTCCCTTTCTAGTCAACAATCGAAAGTGATATTATGGAAATTTTTCTCACCATTGAATCGAGGTAGGCGAAGAGAGGGAAGTAGAGAACGGAGAAAGTCACATCACGAGCGAGAGTCGAGGAGAGTCCCTGGAAGTGATCTTTGATCATAAAATCTATCAATCACTAATTCTTTTATAAATTGCTCCTTATTGCTTCTAGTTGGTAATACTGAAGATACGCTACTGATATGATGAATGGGAGTAAAAAAAGATTCTTATACATAGAACCATTGACAACTAAAAGCGTAGAAAATCCAATGCCTTGAACTTCCTTCACTGAGGTTGAAGCTCCCGATCACACCCTAACGATTTTCATAATATGTAATACCGTAAACTGTCAAACTTGAACAAATAATACCTTGTACAGTCCAGTAAATCCGTACTGCTTGATGATATTCATCGTTAGTTGAGTGGCCGTGAGACGAGGCTGACCGGCAACTGAGATTGGCTTAGTTTGATATTTTTAGCTCTCAAAGACGTCCCAAAGACGTCCCATGAGGGATACTCTACTGTGTAGTCTCTAACATCTTACAAAGGGGTACGGTAGTTAACTTGTAGAAGGGCATTCTAGCGATTAGTGTCTACCATGTGCAATTATAGGATAAAAACATATCTACCCGCCAAATGACCAAAAATTTATATCAGTGTCGAGCCCCTTCCGAACCCACCATGTTGCCATGGAGTATCCGCCATGGAAAAGTTCGGCAAAAGGATACAGTAGTTGCTTACCAGCGGTTCTTCCAGCGTCTTGCATCTGGATCTTGAGCAGTTCCATGGGAGTCGTAATGACGATCTGGCAGAGACCAGCGAGACCTCCCGCTGCCATACCACGGAGGACCGAGAGCTTCCTGGTAATTAGAATAAATCATATCTTTCATATCTTTAATCATATCTTTCAAGTCAACGATAAGATCTTAATTGGTGACACATTCACATCTAAGTGGATATGGTTTTATCTCTAGACTCGAAGTCATTATTCTCACTGTATTCCTGCCTAGGTCAAGCCAGACCAGAGAGTATAGTGACAGGCGATAATTGTTTTACCTCACCTCCAGACTTAAGTCATGAATTCTAATCACTCACTTCTCTCCTGGCTGACTCAATTGATGGCGGAAGACGTCATTGGCGACGAGCTTGATCGCCTTCTCAGGAGTAATCAGGAGAATATTGACGGATGAACCAGCGTAGAGGGAGCGGAACTTGGCGAATGAGTTTCCACCTCCAGCCGCCCACGTCTTGCGAGCACAATCGGCACTGAAGAATGAATTAAATTTAATTAATTAATTAAAAAAAGCGTCCTTATATTGCAGTTACTCGAACTAAGTCGTCACTGAATTAGTTAACTAAACTTTTTTCTTGTTATTGTCTTCCGTTTAAGAGACTAGATACATTGCATACTCACATTCCATTGTACTGTGCCTTTCCCTCGATGATTCGTTGGTTCTGCAGTCTCGTCTTCACGAGATCGATGGGGAAGACGCAGGTGACTCCGATAATACCCGCGAGGCCGCCTGCAATTCATTAGTGTAGTTAATATCATAATCACTAATGATCAACTCCATGCTTTGCTATAAAACTATCTCTGTTTATACTTACATTCGTGTTGAAATGCAATATTTTAATATAGTTCCGATAAGCTACCTTAACCCGACCTTGGCACCGCGATAAATCGATAACTGACCATTGAGGATCTTGGGCAGGTACGAGAACTGCTGCTGGTCGGCCATTGAAACGATGGAGCGGCTTCCCCCTGAGATCGATTGATGGGGGATACGGTAGCCTCAACTCGGCCTCAGATTACGGTAGGTATCGACACCGCCATTAACGGTTAGGTAACAATAATAGCATATAGTATCAACAAATTCCTTTATCCCTATGTTCATCCCGAAAAGGCGCGAGAGCAAAAACGTAATAGAAATACAGTAAGCACAAAGCAAAAAGCAAGAGAGGAAGGCAACATTGATTTGCGGTAACCCGTAAATCCAAATTCTAAGGGTACACCAATAAATATTTGATAAATACAACTAATAATATACGGATTGTATTTGAAAATTACAACTAATAATATGCAGAGTTGACCAGAATGGTAGGTAAATTATTGGCCTGAGAGTGGGGAAGCATCACAATTGCAGCACAATGAGGGAACTATGACAAGCATCTGCACACTAGATATATAATCTCTCAGGGGCATTTGATTTTATAGTAAATAATTATATAAATTAAGTGATTAATGCACGAGAATATTAGTGGAATCGAGAAAGCGCTGCTTGTCTTCTTCAGTGTATTGGGGCGAAGTGGGAGCGGGGAGGGAGGTAGGAACAGCTCCGACGAGACAGATAGCTGATTGGATGATGGAATTGATGATTTGGGAGGTTGCGAACACTCCACCGGCGATGGAACAAAGGCGGATCAGTAGTTGAAGGAATGTCCTGAAATTGAGAAATAAACGTTCGATTTACTCTAATTAGATTCCTTTTTTAGGTTACTTTCACTCACTTTCTTTTGAGGAAAATGAGAGCAAAAGGTTAACAATCAATCGCAGATTAGAGAGATCGATTGGCGATCTTGTTTTGTTCAATAGTGCAGAAAGAGGGAACAAACAGCTCACTTGATCTTCTCTCGAATTTCAATGACAGTCGCTGAGAACTCGTACTCGATGTAGATTCCTCCATCGGAGTATGTGGAGTCGGATGATTTCTTCTGTAATTGAGATCATTTTAAAATAAATACATATTGCACAACTTGTATAGGCGAAATCTAGATCTTTTAAACAAGATAGTTGACTGAAAATAGTGGCTCACCCTAGTAAGTTCCAACTAGATCACACGATAAAAAGGTTGATATAAAAAGGTTCTATTTGTTTACTATCTAACGAGTGTACCGCGGCGATAAAATACACCCTGCGCTTTTCTAGTTAGCAATCGATCGATATTCCCGTCAAAATTTATGCCGATGTTGTTCTAGCACGACCATTGTTAGGTGAGAGCGCTAGACGATTGCTTTAATCTACCTTATCTTTCCTTTCCCTAGACATCCTAGCGCAAAATCGCTTTGTTGCCTATGTTGCAACATCGTAATTCATGAATCTTTTTTTCGAAGTATTTTTCAAATGTTCTATTTATGTAAAATTGCATGATAAACTGTTATTAATCTCACCATGAACGTTACGGAGTACTGGTAGGTCATAGTGTATCGATCGAACATTCCGTGGTAGATCTTAGTGGGAACCACCTTGAGAAAGTAGCGGTAGACATCGTGGCCTGAATGAAGATTGCTCTAATAAATAACCATCTCTCACATTGTCAAATCGAAGTTTGCCTGCTCCTGGTTGGTATAAATAATTTCCTTCCAATAATCCCAACCCAATAATTGGTGATGAGATCAAACAATCTTCTACAAGCCCACTGGATTGGATTGACCTAGGCTACGATCAAGTGTGAAGAGGTGATGTGAGAAAGCATACCCAGTGGATGAGATCCCCTTCTTTATCCCTCCCTTGACCAACCTGACTCAGATATCTGCTCTGCTCCGGCTAGAGGAGATACAAGGCCGGTTACTCGGGGACCGAAATTGAACTGCTCGATACGATGAGAGATGTTGCGTTGCTCTGCAGAGATCAAAGATCAAGAATCAGCGTTTATCACAATACCAATTTACAACTAAAGATCAAAGATCAACTCACGCGTCTCTCCGTGCTTGTGGAAGAGGCTGTTGCTCAACGCGACGAGGAACTTCTCCGTCTTTCCCTGTAATTTTAGTTTTTCAGGGATTTTCCGAAATCAATCAGAATAGTATCACATCCAAATCTACGCAATAACACTGAATATTTCTAATTTCAATAAATTTTTGTACTGTAAGAATCGAAGAATTTGAGGTCCCGCACGGAAATTTCTGAATTTTTCAAAAGGTCTGGCCAAAACACAAATTGCCTGCTTCCGTCTATGTTCATTTCCTGTAAAGAAAAATAAGTTGAACAAAAACAATAAAAAATAATAATAAACAGCCCACCTTTCTCACAGGAATCCTTCCATGTATGCGACATGCACTTCCCTCATCCTTCGCTGAAGTCGCCACCATTTGGAACATTCCCATGCCCGATGCGACCATGAATACCTGCGAATACAACCAAATTATTATTTATGCCTCTACGGGCGACTGCAAAACAACAACAACCAAATTATTCTACGGCAACACTACATATAGCCTTATTCGATTAGCTAGCAACTCAAATAGCATTGTAACTGACAATTTCTCCATTTCCATCGCCCTTCCTTCTTCTCTCTTCTACTTCTTTCTCGATCTTCACTGATTCCTCTTCTTGTTTCTCATCCGCGAGATGGCTCAACTTCTCTTCAACGTCATCCTCTACGTATTCCAACTGAAATTTGAAACTATTGTAAGATTTATAGATTACGATGTTTTAAAAAACAGCAGAAAATGCGTTTAGCGGTTATAAAAAACATACTTTGGCTAGGCATAAATACTAATGATTAGCTCGATTTTTGAGCATGCTCCCTAATTTTTAGCAATTATTTAAATGAATATTGATAGAATAATGCGCCAACAAATCGATACGCTGAAACTCGCGCTTGTTCTTATCTTTCGTACACTGGAAACGCACGCCGAATCGATGAGCCCGAGATAAGAAGGAGAAGGAAGGAAACCCACGAGGCTACTAATCGAAAAGCTGTATGTGACACTTTCTCCTTGATATATTCCCACTTATGACAACTAGATTTTCAGTGTGAATCGGAAACCAACACACCAGATTGAAAGGGAAGTGAGATTATGGGAACGTAACAATCATTCGCTTTCGTTCACTTTTCACGTACTGATCAATCACGCTTCTTACGAACCATATCAATCATGTCAAGTGCAATAAATAGAATAAATAGACTCACATCCTCGAGTCCTCTCATTCCATCAGCGTGCATTCTTGCATGTGCGTGTCTCAGAATCGTCCAGTATAGTTGTTCCTCGTCTGTGAACTCGAATCTGAATCGGATAAGGTATGGTAAAGGTCATCTCGTTAATCAAGACACTTGCGTCCTGCAGGAGATTACCGCTAGGCCAGTGATCTCCCGCAGGACGAGTGATCTTATAAGCATTTCAGGAATTAGAAGTAAATAAATTCGCGCAGTGTGGTGTTTGACGCATATTCTCGATACTTCCCCACAACATCACATGGAGTCAGCTGTTTTCTAGGAGGAATGTGTTTAGTTTACCGGGTCACACTCGTCGAAAACAAAGAACAGACTAGTGAATTCTGACCTCGACGGTGATTTAGTGATTCCCTCGACATCTTTCTGATCGTCGATTGCGTCGTTAGTTGAAGCGACGGAGAGAGCATTACAGGGAGTGGCAACGACGAAGTCCATCTTTAGGGGAGGACGCCTGGAAATTACTTTTGTTCAAATAATTTAATATTTAATTAGTTACAGGTTTGCTAAAACA
This sequence comes from Pristionchus arcanus, assembly GCA_900490705.1. Lineage (NCBI taxonomy): Eukaryota > Metazoa > Nematoda > Chromadorea > Rhabditida > Neodiplogasteridae > Pristionchus > Pristionchus arcanus. The sequence goes on along the minus strand of LS488627.1, from coordinate 16,211 downwards.
CTTGTTAATTGCTATTACTAAATCAGGCATCGAATACCAAATAATAGATGTATACATGTTTCAATTGTTTGATTAAATAAATAAATATCGGCCAAGAAATGAGCGAACTTACTCATGGAGGTCGGTATCCACACTGAACCGGTAATCATACTGCTTTCGTCCGAAGAAATGCGAGTGAACTTCAGATATTACGAGAACGAAGATCACAACGAATGAAAGAAACGAAACTGAAAATATATAATTTATATAAAGCTAATCAAATAATGTTCGTGTCCTTCTTGATACAAGGTTTGCAACCCACAAGAGTAAAGATCGGCAAAACAGAGCAATGAATGGTAAACTGACTAATTCCCGCTGTGCTCTTCTTCTCTTCTTGAACATTTTCGGCTACTTTACTGAATCCATCGAGATTCTCGACGAAACCTGCAAGAAATAAGTGAATATATGCCACTAGACCCGTGTTAGTCGCCAATGAGTGATGGAAAACACGTGGGACTAGTAGCCAACAATAGCGAACAATAGGGAATATTGGTGTAATCGCTTGAGTTTTGGCTTATTATCGGTCAGTCCTAGTGCCAACCACGCTAATCTTTCCATAATTAGTGACTTTTAAAACAATTAAAAAGGTAGAATTGTCATTAAAGCAAAAGAAGATAGGGTGGAACTACACGTCACTTAGCCAAAGTTGTAAAAAACTCGTTTTCCGGCGGGAAAATATAAATATGAAGTAAAATATACCTGTCAATCCCGTCCGTCGCTGCCGTAGACCCGATGTGCTCATCAAAACCTCCGAAAAATGTTTTATTTAGCCGAAAAATCGATTAAAAGATAGAGAACTGCTATGTTTCCATCCTATGCCATTCTATGTTTAGCAAGAAGTAGCGACTTGTGGATCACTATATCCGTGGGGCAGATTTATGCTTTATAAGTTATATTTTAGCTATATTTGGCTAATATTGTGATTATTGTATTGTCACATATCACCCAAAATAATATTGATATCGGACATGCGAAATTTACACCAACCTCTCGAGACTATCCTAATGTGTTCTTCTCTACCGTTCTATATGACCCACGCATCCCTCCTCTCTCCCTCTACTCACTCATCATCTCTCTTTTGGCATCTCTCTCTCCAACCGTTGCTGGGTCACAGTGACATGTGTCATCCTAGACCATTACAGTGTGATGTCTCTCTCTCTATTCAACCTATGGTCTATCCTAGCCAGGCTACATTCATTTAATTTTTATTTTTATTTTATTTACAAAACTACTACCTGGTCTTCTAAAAGGTAATGAAACGAAAATAATAAGAGCACAAAATGATGAGAGTGTTCATTCGGGCTTCAAAGGGGCAACGCTAAGCATTGAAATTGAGGTCATCGACAAGAAAAGATCCGTAAATGAGAAAAAGAGTCTGAATCTGAAGAATCCGAACATGAAAACTAAGGCAATAAACAAAAAGACAAAGATAACCATAAACGATCGATAATTTAAAAATCACAACTGCACAGCTTTAGTTCAACATCTAGACATAAAAACGGATAAGTTGAGGGAGAATAACGCTATAGAAGCTCATAATGATACCGAAGATGAGGACAATCGAGAAGAATGCGATAGTACGGGACACGCAACTTCTCAACGGTGGTAGAACTCTTACCAGGATAGATGCTGTTGACCTGAAATTAACGGAAAATCAAAGAAAAACGTGATGATTCAAATTGTGAAATTTGCAGCGTTAATCCGAATTACAGGAATACAAACTGCTGACCTTCTCCGTGAATTGATATGCCTCACACTTCGTAACTTTGCTCGAATTCTTGCCTGAATTGCATATCGGTTATATTGTGATCAAACGTGCCCCACTAAAACTCAATTAAAACTTGCCCGAATAGTGTCGTGATTGACTCTGGAGGAACTGGCACATCACTTTCACGCTCTCATTATTACACGTCCCTCTTAGAACATCATCATCCGTGGAAAGAGAGCAGTTTCTGCTTCCGCAGTCCAGCTGAAAACCAGGAGCTTGCCAGAAACAATTGATTAGGAAGCTAACCGATTTCAATGATGGAACTGTCATTTTGCCCCATAAGGAGAACCCACATACTCTAAGGTGATGCATGCGATTGCGAAAAAATCCTCATTAAACGATGACAACCTAATATGAAACCTACAATGTACTTGCCGTGGGCAGAGAAGGGACACTCCACAAGGATAATCCCTGTCGCCCCGTCATCGTAGAGCTCGATGCCGTGGGTATTCCTGGAGTGGTTTGAGTGAAACAAAAACGTGAATCAGTAATTCCCTTCACAACGTTTCTTGTGATTTAAACTTACACTCGGAGAAGCTCCGAACTGCCCAAGACAAAGCCGTCCCAAACCCACGATAGCATCAGAGAGAAGATCAACCAGTAATCAATCATCTTCAATAGAAACAAGAGGTGTTGTGCGAAAATTGGCTTGGAAAGGTGCAAAAAGTCACAGGACCGAGGGAACCCAATTAAAAAGCGATTTCTCCGTAGAACAACGGCGGAACACGCAAAGGAACCCCAACATTCGTGTTATGAGGAGCGGAAACGGCGTCATCAATGGGGCTAACATGGGTAAAGAGCAACAAATTTATTGCCTTGGTGTGAACGGAATGGTCTTCTTTATTTCTACATGCGATTCTACATGCGCTCCAATTCTACAATTCTACATGCGCTCACACTCGCGCATGTAGAATTGTTCTAGAAGGGAGATGGGCAAAGTACGCTAAAAATATCAGAAAGCATGCGTAAATTGAACAGAAGAGCCGACAACCCTGAGGATGTTACCGGAATCAATCTATTCAAGAGGTCGAGAGAGCACGGGTACCGCGATCAAAGATGATGATCTATCCAGATGGACGTTAGCCGCACGGGAAAGAGATGGGGAGGAATGCAAGTTCTCAAGGAAGATAACGATGCGACAATCAGTCATCTGATTTACGGGTATGTTGCTAAACAGTACTTGAATTTTTTAGCTGTTTTTTAGCCGAAAAATGCAATATGAGCGCAATATCTGGATCAGCTAGGCGAAACGGGACAGAAAGAATGGGAAAGAAATGGTGGTGAGGAGAAGAAAGAAGGAATGCGAGGCGTGATATAACCCCATATGTCGACCTGCAAAAGGGCGGGTAAAAAGGACGGAGGAGTCGTATGAAATCTTGGATGGATCTTGGATGGATGGAGTTGCTTTTGAGACAGGAGAAGAGAAAGGTCCAGAAGAAATAGCAAAAAGAGCAGAAGAGAGGTGGAGAAGGATCAGCAAGAGAGAATGCAAGATGTATATTGTAGGATGTAGTCGACCACAACATCTGTTAAATAGTTTTATTAGCCTAAATTTTCCGGTAAATCGCGAAAAATCGTTAGATATTCGCCAACAAACTACCATTATTATATTAGTTTTATAAATGTAAGGAGAAATATCATAGGTGGACTCTATTTGGGCCAATGCGAATGAGCTGTGGAATTGTCATTTCCATCGTTTTTTTTTCTCCGATTTTTCGCTTGCTGAGCAATTAACTCCACGTCTCCGATGGCATCATGTTATCACAAGCCTTTCATCATTATGACCTCCATCTCTCATCCTCCTTCGTTCCCTCTTCTCCTCCGCTTTAATATTCCTGCAAATCTAAACCTGACTCGGTCAGACAGGGAACTATTGCTCTCTCCCCCTTCAACCGTCCCTCCCTTGTGGTGCCGTCCGATGCGCGGTCAGGAACGAGCATAGAGAACAATTCTGAATGGATTTACTCTATTCCTGATTGCACCTCGGCGATTCCTTCACCATTTCAAATAAGATGCTCACTTCCTCTAATCAGCTCCTTATTCTAGAGACTCGATCTCCTTCGGGGCAATGATCGGGACAATGTCTTTCATTCTTCCTCTCATCTTTTCCGTACTTTCCAAATCTCTGATCGCTTCACTCCGTTGAATATCGGAGAGCCCGCCCCCTTTTCATTACTGCCCCGCCTTCGCCTTTCCATTTAATACTCCATTACTTCATCTTGTCCATCGAGACTTTCTGCTTCTTTCTCATTCGCAACATAACTCAACCAGCTGCAAATGACCAAAGTGAATTCGAATACTCAACTGAACCATTGAGTTGCAGCTTCCTGTAACATGCTGTCGATATTGCGTGATCCCTCATCTCTCTAGACAGTGCCTTCTCTATGACACTCCGCCCATTTCCCAAGCAGAAGAGGAATGGTGATAACAACATTTATTGGTTGTTCTCGCAGATCTCCAAATAGTTGTTTCTTCTTCTTCTCTCCCTTCCCCTTCTTACTACTCCACTGGAAATTCCGTCCACTATCATCCCAATTCATTCGAATTTGTCACATATCTGCGGCCCAGAGTGTCTCCGGCCATGATTACAAGGCACTTGGTCGAATGTATTATGCTGGTGATCACCTTCGCCCTGTCCCTTCTATTACGACACCAATTTGTTCCACTTGATCCCAATATAGCCCCTTTTCGTTACATGCGAAGGTGAGGCATGAGGAAATCCCTGATATTAAGGTGATTGACGCTTTAGCTTGCTTCACGATAGTTCACGAAGATAGAGAAGATAATTAGAAGATAATCACGAAGATAATTAGAGACCGCAAGCTCCGCCCACTTGGAAGGGACAGGGAAGGGAGTAAAACCTGCGCCGAGAGTTAGCAAAGCGAGTACTCAATCAATTTATTCGATCAAAATTGCGTTAGACAGGCCGTTACACCCTCTATAAGTGACCCAACCGGCGCTAATATCGGATCCATGTCGGTTAAAAACGAGAACAAAAGGTTTTGAACAGAAATAGATGTGTACGATCATCTTCTCTTTATCTTAATAGACACAACTATTCAATGTTGTTTATTAGATAATGGGCAGAGGATCGCTTTCTATATTTTCTGTGTTGCTCTCCATGTTCTTACCTATAGCCCCTCTCTTCTTTCCTTCTCCCCTCCTCCTTCCATTCCTTTCTGAAACAGCAAATGAACACTTGTTGACACCCTACATCCTCCCTTTTTAGTCTCAACCGATCAGCTCGAAATGCAATATGGATCGATTTGGACGATTAGGATAATATCAACATTATGAAACCTGAGAAACTCAGTAAAATCTGACCAACCTCTACAGAAATGAAGCTTGCTTTGCCAACTCTTTTCGTTTCGGAATAAGACGAATCGAAATGGTTATTTGATGTGAAATACTGTAAGGTGTTCCCATCTCGGTCTCAGGAAAAAATTATCTGTTGGAACTGGGCTGTAGAATGGTGGCGGATTGTTTCTCAATAACTGAGCGAAGATATATTTGAAGGTGATTGAAGGTGGTTGCGCAAGATATTCTTACGCAACTTCATACATAAAATCAGATGAGACACCTGCTGCATTCTACACACGAACCCCTCAATTACTCTGTTTGCACACACTATTTACATCTCGAGCACGTGATTACTCTCTGATCTTTGATCTCCACAGGGTCCTGATCATCCCTTCGGGTCCTTGATTACGTCCTGTCCTTCTCCTTTTGTATTTTGCTTATCTTCGACATCCCCTTCTTCTTCAATGAAGAAACTATTGCTAATTCTAACTCGAATGAAAACTAAATATAGGGAAGGATACTGTATTTCCCGTCAGATGTGGTTCGCTTGCTCGCACAAATACCATTCTGCTCATAGGAAAATGTCTATCAATGTACTTCTTGCTTTTTCTTTTGGTAGCCCTTCGCTTTTTCACTATAGTGCTATTTCCCGAGTGCCTTCTCTGAAGCAGCTCTACTTTTCCGCGATATTCGCTTCAGAATAGGCTTTCTCTTGGCTCATCTCTTTCTATTTTCCGCCATTTGCATCAAAATAGAATATGTTAATGCGAGAATGAGCCTGAGTGCATAAAATGCGTTCATAATCACAACGAATATATTCATTGAGAAGTTTATTGGCTAAAAAATGATTGTATTCTTCTATTAATCAGCCAAATTTATATGTCGATAAAGTCCCCTTTACACTTAGGTATTCCGAATCAGAGGTGTGCAACAATTTCTCGACCTCTCATTTCGCAATGCTCTCTCGTCGGTCAGAGAGAGCGAGGGAGTATGGCGAAATGAGAGACCGAGAAATTTTTTGCACACCCCTGTTCCGAATCAAACCAATCCCACTCAACCTGCAGAACCACGACAGTGCAGTACATACATTCAATATATTGTACTGACACTCGGTAGTTCTACGGGTTTTAGAGTGAATTGTAATGGATGGGAGGAAAAGGGAGTGGGATAGGTGCTTTTCCTACAATCCCTAACCGTCCTGACTGATTGTAGGGAAGTAAGAAATAGAGGAAGAAGAGGGTGCCGACTACCGTTTCTCTTTTAACCCGAAGAACAGTGAGATTGCCTTGACAATGCTCATATCCATGCAAAGGTCAGCCACTGCACTTCGGGAAAGAAAAGAGAAGTATTCATGATGGAAGATTAGGGTTAAGGAACACTTGAGTTTCACTGACGAGGATAGGTGCAGGTGTTGAAAGGTGACTGATTCCAGATTAAAGCTGTTGCATTTTCATCTGTGAACTCTTCATTGATTGCCGTGAAACAATTTCTATGCAGAAACATCTTCGTATCAACGTTGATTGCATAGCAATCGCTTGACGGATCTTCATCAAGAATATCAAACTGCAGTGCAATTCGTATTTTGAGTAGGGAACGAGGGTCTGAGGGGAGAGGGAAGGACGATATGGCCTATGAACTTCACCATTTCAATTAAGGTTTTCATTGTTTATATTCTCGTGAAGGGCCATGAAACCATCTTATGCAATAACAACCAAGCGTATTTAGTGTTATCTACTCAAGACAGTTTCACGGAGCTCCATTCACAGGAGAAGAAAGAGAGGGGCATCCAATATATCTCACTGATTACAGGACGCCATGCAACAACGTGGGAGCTTTAGTCTTATCTCACATAAGACATAAAGAACCGACGTTGCTACAAGGCTAGATATCCTGATCAGGGAAGGCGAATTGAAAGGTGTAAGGGGAAAATGCCGGAGGGAGGGGGAAGTCAACTGAGGCCTCGTTGGTCTGAATATCTAAGCGAAGACTAGGGCATTTGAAGTCTCCGCCCATCTTTCTCTCCAAGTGGGCGGAGCTTAGGTTGGGTTTGATCTCTTGGCCGGGATAATGTCGAAAAAGGAGATACGGAACATTAGCAGATATAAATTTTAATTAAAACACAATAGTCGTTTGCTCCTCGATTTACAGCACCCTTTCTCCTAATCGGACCAGGAGCGCCCAGAAAATCCGAAGGGTACTTACTAGGAAATATCACTGAAGTTATGGCTAATATCAATATATGGGCGATAACTAAGCGTATATCAGGACTATAAGTAACTGGAGATTCCGTGACTACTAGGACGAAATGGCGAAATGAGTTTATGATAGCCATAACTTTCTCATCCACATCACATACTATTTATGTATATGCTGAGAAAGGGAGAAGACGGTAATGGACTAGTTGTACAAGCACCTTCTGGAAGTGAGAGAAATCACATTCGGATTGCACTTAGGAATACGCCTCGGGGCCCACATTACTTATCGCGCTTTATTAGTTTGAGCAAGATCGGAAGTAATGACTTCGCTAAAGGTAGTACCATTTGAATGGGAAAATCGACTCCGAACTCGACTGCGACTGATTGGGGATCTTGGCGAGTGAGGGAAACTCACTAACAGATACCTGACAAGAAGTGGATGAGATCGATAGTAGCAGAAAATTAGAAGCAGAGACAAATATGAATGCGTCATCTCTACTTAATGCCAATTTCCAACACGTTCTTTCTTTGAATGATATTATCTATATCCATATCTCTAAAGTGCAATAATAATAGTGAATGATTTAGTGAATGCTAGTTGATCTTTTTCTTTCAACACACACGATATTTCTCTCTTTGTTTCCATAGACAAAGCGAGAATCGCGAACTCATCATATTACGAACGCTTGCCATCTTTCCCTATCACTCTTCCTTATATGCTAATTCGCGAGCCTTGAAATTAATTTGATAGCGGCCGTCAATTTCGGCGCCTTTGGTAGAAGCGTAAGTATATCACCCAAACAGTCTTTCATCGGTTATTTTTCATCTTACTCACGCTCTATATCTGCTTCTCACTCTTGCGCTCAAAACCTGCAATCGAAACTTACAAGAATGAAAATTGAAATTTCCAGGGAAATATCATAAGTACGACATGAGACGAAGTGGTGAAGTTGTCTATGGCGCACCCTCCCATTCCAATCTACCTGGGTTCGATTCCCGGTCGCCGTCTCCGCCTAACCAATGCGCCCGAAAGGAAAATTGGAAGTGACTAGTTTACGCGGTACAGTAGGTACGAATAAGAGATTAGGCCCTCCGGACCTCATAATCACTGGCCTAGCAGTGATCTCCCACAGGACGCAAGTGCCTTGATTAACGGGCCTTTACCTTTACGGCATTCAAGGCCATCTTCTTCTTCTCACGCAGATTCAGTTGCAACTCGGCCTCCGCCACCGAAGTGAGCGACGTTTTCTTCCAGAATTATAAACAATTTTCGATCTCTGGTGGGTATGGGAGAGTGTTAACATTTGATAAAAGAGGGAATCGCCAACTTTGCCTGTTGTCGATTGGGCATATGGAACTATGAGATTGCATCAATTGTTGTGGTGCCGAAAAGGAACGCGATATCGGCCGAGATAGGAGATAGGTTACGGTACGATACAACGACAAGGTGGGCAAATATACAAAAAACAACATATCATAGTGGAATGACGTAATAGATGTTCTTGAAAAAGAGACAGAGTGGGCATTGCCTAGAAGAGGCAAGATCCGTGGCCGAGAAGCAGTCAATAGACGAATGGAACGGTAAAGCGGGCTTAAGAGATCTTCCCGTGTGTTCTGTCATGCTGCGTTGCTGCCCCTAGAAGAAGTGACTCAGGGATTCTTGCTGCTGCATCAGTAGTTGCTGCTGTATAATTTAACATTTCTGACCACAAGGTCGACAATATTTACGATGGAAAACGCATAACTTGTAACTGAATATGTCCAGTTTTTTTCAAGAAGCGGAAACATATTCAGCAGACAGTGCGATCCATCGACCAACGAAACAGACTTTTACAACATGTTTTTTCTTACAACTAGATTTGTTACCGAAATTTGGGCCAATGAGAACTCCTGATCTAGAGAAAAGCAAAATATGATTCATCATATTCATCTCGATTCAAATAGAAGTCGGATGCATGAATCAGGAAAATTTCGTTCTCTTTTCCCGAGAATTCCTTTAGATATATTTATCTTACTCATTCACAACAACGAAAAGACGCATAAAATAATGGGAAATTCTCGAAAAGTAAAGATGATGTCGCAAGGGAATCTCCTTCTTCTTCTTCTATTCGGTTCTGTTTCTTGTGATCGATTGAAATATCATCTCGAGAACCTCGTCGATAGAAATGTATCTGCTTGTGATGATTTCTACCATCACGTTTGCTCTCAACAAGTCGATCCAAATGAATTCTTCATCTATCAATCAACTTTTTCGCTCGATGAAGCAATCAAGAGACTCCACCCGCAAGTAATTAAGCACAGTCCGATAGAGGTAAGCAAATATGTGTCGTCATCGCATTACAAGACACAACTACTTAAATTTCGAAATTTAGTTCGACTTACAACACAGCCGAAATGATACTATCCAAAAGGAAGATATTAACTACGACAAACTTATTCGACTAAGGCATTTTTTAAAAGATATCAGAAAAAAATAACAATTGTTATAGATGCAAAGTAGATGTCAATTGTTACAAAGATCATCAAGAATACATTGCGTCATTCATAGACGTAAGTCATTAATAGATGAAAACATTTCAGACAGTTGCAATAACTAATTATGTTATCAGAAAAAATACAATGTCACGGAATTGTCGGCAAACGAAACTCTTGACGAATCCATCAATAACTATATCAAAAATACTTCAAGAATCATCGCAGATCTCATCGATTTCATCAACTCTCCCACTGGCTTAGACAAAAATTCACCATTCAATGTATGCCTATGAGACTTATTGGGCTCGTTGAATGATCTTACCTAGCGTTCCATGACATTTCACTCCGCTCTTCAAACAAGAATCCACCTAATCGAATTCGTGAAATCAAACAATACATTTACTGATTATCATGATATTAAGGAGGTTGCAGAGACAATGAAAAGTAAAATGATCGACAACTTGAATGTAAGTTATATTTTTCTCTGAGATAATATAGACTTCGTCATGTTTAGAGCACAAAGTGGCTTCACGAAGACGAAATAAGCGAATTCATTCTTTTTAAACTCAAAGATAGAATCGAAAAGATAGAAATCTTCCACGATTTTGACCAATCCGAAAATACAACGACGCTACAAAAATTGAATCGAGATTTGAACAATGAATACTTTGCAGCGACAAGGTAGTCGAATTCTTAAGGGAAGAATAATCTAAAAAGTGTTCAGTGAAACCGGGATTCATCGTCTTGATACAATGCTGAGATTGACGATCGCTTACAGTCAATTATTACGTAAAAGTACCCCAGAGGTTCAAATTTAATATATCTATCTAGTTTATCTAATGAGAAAAACTTGGAGATGAAAAATTACATTGGTCGAGTCGAGAATAACTTTGAATGGAATGCTTTCTTCGATGGCAATTTGAAAAGAGTAACTATGCATGCGCCATTTATGCATCGATCTGCCTTCAAAACGAACATACTGAAAGAGGTAAGTATTTATTCATCTCTATGTATTGTATCATACATGCTAAGCCCTTCATCACATACTTCGCACTTGGCCATGAATTACATCACTCTCTATTTGCTCCTAACCTTAAAAATCTGCTTAATCTCTATGGTGAAAGAAGCCAATGTATTGCAAACCACTATAATCAAACATGCTCGAAGTTTGCAATGGTGAGACAGTCCATGTGATTCGTATAATAGAATCAATTTACAGGGTGCTTGTAACAGTGGAAAACAGACATTAACTGAAGATGGACCAGATCTCGGATCTTGGAGACTTTCTTACTCATTGTTGCGTGAACTTTACAGTGAAGATGAATTGGTTAGTTCTTTTTCTAGAGTCTTTGTAGATTTTAACATTTCTTTTCTAAAAAAATAAATGTTTATTACTATCTACACTTTAAAGCTTATATCTTTTTAAGTAAATATAAAAAACTCTAGAATAAATCAATGGATGGATTTGCTACGACTCTCGAGCAGGCATTTTTCTACTATGTCTCTAGCGGATTTTGTGCAAAAGACGTGAGTAAAGCCTCATTTTCTCGAATGTTTACTCAATTATCAAGACCAAGTTTACTTTTAAGAAGATCCGCACAGGGGACGAAGCGAAAAATGAGCACTCTGCCTCAAATATTCGAATCAATGCAGCTTTGTCGCTAATGCCCGAATTCACGAGGGCATTTGGATGCAATAAAGGAGATGCAATGTATTCGGAAGAGAAGGATTCGTGCTATGTGTTCGGACCCAAATCTTGATTCCCGTAAATTGCAACTGTTTTAATGATAATTTCATGCACTCACTAATAAAATATATTCTTTTATTCCACAAGTCAGCTTGTGTACTTGAATTCAATAGTGTCAATTCACTCGAAAAAACAGTTCTTTAATCGATGTTAATTCCAACAAAGGAAGGAATGAACGGAGACTGAATGCTGATCATATCCGTCACACCGAGAGACTCCGAGATATGTGCCGTGATGTGACTTGAGAAAGTACTTGCCGTTCGTGATATGCGCGGTCGAGCAAACGCACGCTATCACAGTGAGAATTCCGAAGAATTGCAAGAGCTGCATTGCGGAATCGTATGAAGTTTATCAGACTGATTCTTTTATACTCCATCGACTAAAGGACGGCAATATTCGAGTGTCATGAAAGAATTGTGGGATTACTTGTACAATAACGCGTCTGACTGACACGGCTTTCTAATCATTAGTGTAACGCTTAGAGAAGGTCACAAAACATACCAATTTTATCATTGCGTGTCTGTGTTATTTTGTTGTTTTAGTAATGGTTCCTTTAGAAGAATATTTATTCACTTTGTTTCCTTCCATTTTACTATATCAAGAATTCGTTCTTTTTGGCTCGCAGCGTCAGAAAGCAAAAATTGTTCTTGAGAAGGGCAATATGATAACGATTGTCAACGGAAAGCGAACTAATCTTCACACAACTGTCATGTGCGCTGATGAGATAAAAATGATGTGCATCATATATACTTTACAATTTTCCATCGTTGAAATCGAAATATATGCAGGGTTTAAGCCAGTTTCCGTTTGGCTCTTGCAGTTCCTAGAGCAGCGTGACAAGGCAAGGTCGAAATAAACACAATATTCTTATCTCATCAGCGCACATGACAACTCGTTAGTGTACAGATTACTTCGCTGGCCGTTGATAACTGTTATCATATTGCCCTTCTCAAGAATAATTTTTGCCTTCAGACCCTGCGAGCCAAAACGAATGATTTTTTGGTATATTACAGCGGTAAACAAAGTGAATAAATATTCTTCTAAAGGAAATTACTAAAAAGACAAAATCTAACAGACACAAAATGATAAAACTTTTTGGTTTTGCGACCAATTCGATTTATCAATTCGATTTATCAAGTTCGATTTATCAAGTTCGATTTTTTTTCAATTCGATTTATCAAGTTGATTGGAGAGCAATATGATCATCACCAGCGAGCCTGGACCATCATATCGCACTGAATGAAAGCGCCATGAAGAGTTTCAACGAAAGGCTCATCATTTGTGTGTTATACTCAAGATAACTGTGTTCGTTTGTGTTGTTTGTGAAATCATTTGTTTGTTTGTGTCATCATTTGTGTGGAACGAATACTATTTTCCAGTTCGATATAATACAAAAGTGACTTCGAAAGGCTCTTCATTTGTGTGTTATACTCATGATAACTGTGTTCTATCGATTCTAAAAATCGTATAAGTACCCAATTCGATTTATCAAGTTGATTGGAGAGCAATATGATCATCACCAGCGAGCCTGGACCATCATATCGCACTGAATGAAAGCGCCATGAAGAGTTTCAACGAAATGCTCATGATTTGTGTGTTATACTCATGATAACTGTGTTCTATCGATTCTAAAAATCGTATAAGTACCCAATTCGATTTATCAAGTTGATTGGAGAGCAATATGATCATCACCAGCGAGCCTGGACCATCATATCGCACTGAATAAAAGCGCCATGAAGAGTTTCTTCGAAAGGCTCTTCATTTGTGTGTTATACTCATGATAACTGTGTTCTATCGATTCTAAAAATCGTATAAGTACCCAATTCGATTTATCAAGTTGATTGGAGAGCAATATGATCATCACCAGCGAGCCTGGACCATCATATCGCACTGAATGAAAGCGCCATGAAGAGTTTCAACGAAAGGCTCATCATTTGTGTGTTATACTCAAGATAACTGTGTTCGTTTGTGTTGTTTGTGAAATCATTTGTTTGTTTGTGTCATCATTTGTGTGGAACGAATACTATTTTCCAGTTCGATATAATGCAGAAGTGACTGGAAATTGTTCAGAAATCTGCAAGGTGACGTTGTTCAGTCCGTAGGCCTGCTCCAGAGACGCTGGTGATGATGATAACGTTCTCGAAAAAGCTGAATGTTGGATTCTGTCTGAATTTCCATGTTCCATTCGATATTATGGAGGAGGGAATTAGAAATGTTCGGAAATCTGCGTTATGACTTTGTTCAGCATGCATGACTGCTCCTGAAACGCTGTCGATGATCATCATGGAACTATTTAGCTCGGGGACCTTCAATTAGACTTTCTACATTTTTTTAAAAGAATGGTTGTTTTAAAGTATAATTAATTGTCACAATAATACGCATAAAATACATCACACTCAGAAAAAATGAAAATAATTATAAATAATATATTTCTAAAATTTATTTAAATATTTTATGTTAACAAAAAATAAAAATAATATAAATAATAACAATAAATAACTAAATAAAAAATCTTGCTGAAATAGCTGAAATTCCAAATAACTACGGTAGCGTTTGATCTCGGGTTTTGGACTCGCCACGAATTTTAGCATACTGTAAGTATTCACGTCAACCTGGCATTTTGTGCGGTGCATTTTCAAAATTTGAATTCGCATCGATTTTCTTTGTTTTTTGCGTTTTATTGTTGTTATTTCACTATTAATTTGATTATTTTATGTTTCAGTTGATTCTCCGATGGCCGCATACTCGACGGGCAGCTCGATGGACGCGTTTCAGCCGTTATTTGGACCGGTGAGTCGCCCTAATTATCAATATTTTTGTTTTTGCGTTATCACTCGCGCTTTCACCGTTTGTTTTGCTTTAGTATCGGTTATTTCCTTGCCAAAACAGTAGTTTATCGATTGCTGAGTGCGTTGGAGTGATCCTGGCACAAATACACTCGTAGTTTCGCTTATAAAAGACGATTACGCGAAATGGGAGTTTGGCCGTTGGGTTATCGCAATTTTTGCCATGAATTGTGACAAACCATTGCTCCTAGGGCGCGTAACTCCATGGCGTATGTTCAGTAATGATGCGCAACGTTGTCTTTTACGAAAATCAGTTTATTTATTCAAATTTGTGTTAATGATCGTTTTGCAGTCAGCGTGGCGAAGGAAGAGCCCGTCAGCTCACTCGTCTCTCAACTACCCCGACTGGTCGACTACCTAGCACTGGCCGAATTCGACAATGAACGACTGGGTGAGTGCAAAGATCAAAGATCAAAGTTCATTTTCCAATGGGAGGCCGGAGGATATCGCCGATTTTTGACTTTAAAAATTGTTTTCTTTAGGCTTTGATCAGATATGTTGTGTTCTGTACTGTTTTAGTTGGATATTCTAATAAGATATATTATTAAATAAAATAATTTGAAAAAATAAAAAGATCAAAGATCATGTTTTGCAGCTGACGACAACATCGGCGCAGGAATCGTCACGCAGCGGTTCCCACGCATAGACTGATGATGATCTCCTTCCTGCTGAAGCCGTGAGTTATTGCTATTGTCCAAATTGTATTTCGTTGGCTAAGTCTGTCACGAATTCCAATTCTACTAGTTGTGAATTTAGTGAAAATTGGAAAATATGGTACGATTAAGGGACGATAGGCGGGGTTTAACCTATGTAGAAAGATTGTTCTCAACTCAAAATTCTTGTCATTCTGTGGCTTTCTTGGGTATAATTCAGGCATGAATCGCATTGTTTGCTGAACTCTCCCCCGCCTCTCTCTCTTCTCTTTCTCGCGCTTTTCCCCGTTCAGGAATGTCAGAATCGCTCTTGCCGAAAAATGCGAAAATGCTTGGCTCAATCACACAATATTCGATCAATGAAATCATCACCCAACTAATTGTGCTTCAGGTATCTCGACCTCAAGAATGGCGGCTAACGAACGAGAAGAGTCCTACCCTCTACCACGTTGAGATCCTCACCGATCTGAGCGGATTTCATCAATACGCCTGCTTTCTCGAGGTCAGTTTGCGATTGAAGCTACCCTACTTTCTGAACATAACCTTTCGTACGATTACTAGTCGATTGACCGACCAAAACCGTTATAGGATGATTGTTTTTTCACTAGAATTTCCCATAATTATGGAGCGTTCTTGGATGATATTGTCCAATGCTACCCTAGAAAGCATTGGACA
The DNA here is from genome assembly GCA_900490705.1 of Pristionchus arcanus. Taxonomy (NCBI): domain Eukaryota; kingdom Metazoa; phylum Nematoda; class Chromadorea; order Rhabditida; family Neodiplogasteridae; genus Pristionchus; species Pristionchus arcanus. Next base: position 513 of record LS488627.1, on the reverse strand, counting down.
GCAGGGTATGTAGTCCGTCTAACAGCTGACCTTACCAGTGGGTCCCACCTAGCGTTGTCTTACGACTGTAAAATCGCGTGACGTGGATACCTTACCTTACCTTTACCTTACCTTTACCTTGGATGATATCCATCTACTATATACCGTGTCTCGAAGATTCGAATAGGATCCCGGCCGAAAACTCCTCAGTCAAATTTGGAACTTGACAGAAAGGAATAATAAGTGGTATTGTTTACCGTAATTCGTGTGTTCAGGTGCAAGAAAAGTGCGCGTCATCGGACGTGATCGACATCGAATCCGCACCGTCGATCCTCTACAAGCCCAAGATCTTCCTCCTCGTCTCGAAGTACTCGTTCTTCCGTCTATTCGCTGTGGGTTTTAGCTTGTTTATAGAATCCAAGTAGAATCAAGGGTAACTGGATAGCGGATGAAGGGAGAATTTAGGAGACCTTCCAGGAGAGAACGTACTTACCCTATGTATGACATTTCCATAACCTATCCCAATATTACATG
>LS488624.1:62568-120388 GCA_900490705.1 Pristionchus arcanus | reverse complement strand
TGAATGAATGGTCATCAAATGGGGTGAGAGATTGATAGATAGGTGTGAAGAAGGAAAGGGACGGGGGAACGATCACAGGAAGGAGATGAAGAGGAAGGGGAAGGGGGGGGGGGACCATCACAAGATACCCCTAAAAGGACCGATGGGAGACCAATCAACACATAATCAATCATTTTCTTCCTATCCTTCCTTGATCCTTGATCTCCCCTTCCCTCCTCCTCCCTTCTCCCTACCGTACTCAACATGCAATCATCATTTCACTCCTCAAACGGCCTTTCAGCAGACAGTCAAAGAGGGAGTGAAAAACGTGAGAAATGTTCTCCACTAATGAGGAAGGAGAATAGTTGAGATGGAAGAGAGTGGAAGAGAGTGGAAGAGTGGATGGGAACGGAGCTCTTCCCAACTACGACCAGTTTGAATCCTTCCTTCATCCTCTTCAATTCTAGGGAGCATACATTTTCATTACCAACCCAGTACCACGAATATGTAGTGATCTGAGGCTGAAACTACAGTTCAAAGGGGTATTTTGAACCCAAGAACATGTATATGTAGTGGTCTGTAAACTGACTGGTTTACAAATATTGAGGTCTGATCCTGCCCGGTTGTTACTAAAATGTATGGTAGGGAGCAACAGCTGCATATTCTATCCATTCCATTCTTCATTCGATACTGGGAACTAGAGTCGTTGAGCCATTCGTCATGACTTCTTTGTCTTCCGCGCCAAATCCGTCTTCGAATTTATCATTTCTCCAATGGGGCTGCACTGAGGAGGGGAAGGGAGAGAGTGAGTAAAATGAAGAGAGAAGACCCATCATCATCCATCTTCGGCCTGTTGTCTTCTCACACACGGACGGTACTTCATCAATCCACTTCCCTCCTCTCTCCCTAACTCTCTCTCATCCTTCTCCCTTCTCTCTCGTCCACTCTATCATACGACAGAGGGTACTTTGTAAGGGAGAGACACTTTAAGGGATACATTGAGTGGATGAGAAATGGTGGGACCGGCAACATCTTCTACTCACTCATGACACAAGGAAACGAGCAGTGAGGGACGGAAGGATGGAGGTGCAATGGAATCAGATCACTTTCAGATTCAACCATCGAGTTGACCTCACTGGTGGGCTAGGAAAGGTGGCAAGTTTACTATTCCGGAGTAAAAGGCGATAGATCAACATTTGAGGATGTCCGAATGCATTTACAGTTCCATTTTGCGGATGCACCCACTCTGTCACCTTTCGATCTCAACAGTGGTTGACCTTTTAGGTTCAAGCAATGCTCCTCTGTAGATCTAATCTGGATCAAGCGTGTTGTCCTACTTTGTCCCTTTGATCCTCACTACCCTCCTTCCTCTTCCTTTTCCTCCTTCTCAATCAGTGTTTCTCATCTCATCTCAATATACACACGGACACTTGGCCACTCTTCTCATCTTCCATCTACAGAGAAGAAGAAGGGGGGGGGGATCGATCTGTCCGATTACTGAATAGATCGTGACAGATGGGAAGAATGAGGAGGGAGAGAGGAGGAATGAAGGAGAGGAAAGGAGAGGAGAAGGAGTGAATGAGTGAGAATGGAAAGGAAACGAATACTTCCTCTGATCGGGAATGAAGATATGACCACTTGAGTGTAAAGGGTAAGATATCGTTTCACCTCTCAAGGGGATCCTTCAGATGATCAAATGGTTTCTTCTCATGATCTTCTTCCATTTGATGGATGTGCCTGTTTGACACGACTTCTCTATCAGCAGACTTGTGATGGGTGATCCATCAATCCACTCCATCATCTTACTCTCCCTTCTTCTCTTTTTGTCCCTTTCCTCCAATCATTGCTTGACAGAGGGACAGGGACGGAGAGAAAGTGAAGGGGCTACAGATGGTTGAGTGATTGCACTTCTCTTTCTCATCACTCATTCCTATGCAACATCTTCCTCCCTTCCACAGTCTCCATTCTATTCAGGAGTTCGTCTTCTCTTCCCATCATTCTTTTACTTCCATCTTCTCCATTTACTCTGCTCCTTCTCAGGGAGATTCTTCATCTTTTGCTGTCTTCTTCCCATCATCCATCCATCCTCCGCACACCAATTCATCACTATTCAACTCGCGGCTGTTGTAGTGTTTCAAGCATTTCTAGGACATAGCCGCAGAAATTGGTGCTTCCCATACAACAGCCCAGGCATTCCAAAATGCCCTCAGCAAATTTGAACCGCATAGGAGTTCTTAGAATTTTTTTCTCTATCGATCCCGCTAGGTCTCGTTTAGCAACTCCATATCGACATCGCAACCTTCCCTTGTCAGTTGTCGATAGGATTACTTACCGTACTACGAGTGGTGAATTGTAGATCTGATATCGTTGAATGAGCGAAGAGACGAAGGAATGGCATCGTTGTGATGTTGGAGTGGAGATCTCACGGAAGGAGAGCTGAAAAAGAAGTTTAATATGAATGATGAAACTGAGGTTCAGCGGCTCATACTTTTTATCACCACGACCGATTTACCGACGTACAATCAAAATGTCAGTACTACTTCTCTCTTACACCACCCATGCAACCTCCACTCACCGGGTCCAATAGATGATATCTCATTCCGAATAATTGTTCGAGGAATTGTGGATCGGATGAAGCAGCCACGTAGATGAGCACCCAGTGACCTGATAACCGTTCATTTTACAATTGCAACGTTCGAGTTTCAGCGATCACTCAAAAACTCTACTCCTGCCTCTAATGTTTTCCACAGTGGCTTGACAAAAATATAGAAAATTCAATATAGAACAATTTCGAAAAATTTCGTACCGGAAATCATGAGATACACTCCATCCCTTTGTATATACTCGAAGGATGCAGGCACGGGACGGGGCTCGGCCGACTCGTCCAACTGATAAAAATATTCATTTATAAATCCCATTAATTTAATGTTTGACAACTTGGTGTAGATTCGTGAAATCTGCTAAACAGAAGTCATTTTCAATTATGTCTCTCAAACCTCCACTGACCTGAGGGAGCTCATTGAGTCTATACACGAGTGGATACATCTCCGTGTATACATGGTCTGCACTCGCATTTCTCATCGTACACATCGCCATCACTCGATCGTCAAGACGAATACTCCTGATGAAGGGGAAAGATGAGAGGTGGTCGAGGAATCGATGGGATCAGTGTTTAGATAATGGATGGAATATCTGAACGGATGAGGGAATTGATTGCATCTCTGCATCAATTGCAAAAAAACTAAAATAAACCATCAAAAATTAATATTGTAAATCTGGGCGAGTATTAAAAAATAACAACAAACCTTCCGGCAGCGAATGCAGTACTCTTGAGCATCGCCAGTGAGAGAAGAGGAAGATATCTAAAAGTATTCCAATTCCATACGGTAACTTCGGGCTTCACCCTATTTACTAATCTCCTTCAATTCCCGTATCACCAATGCATTCTCATCAACCCCCTCAACCCACCTCAATTGTCCTCCTCTTGGTGCGAGTACTCCCGTCCTTCCCGCAGTCTTCGCGAATGCTCCCAATCCATCCACTGATGCATTCACAATCGCCTGAGAGAGAGGATTTTAGGCTTCAAGTTTGTAATTTTCCACCGATGATTCATGTTTCAACGACAACATAAGCAACAGCTCGGTCGTGAGTGTGTGATTATACTCTCTTCACATCATCAGAATAAATCCAGTAAAATTGTCAAAGGTATCAGAAATATTTCGAACCTAATGCAAGCCTAATTGGTTGATTGTCTTCATTTCACTTATGACACTCCAACCCCCATACCTCTCTGCAATCGGCCAATGCTGCTCCCACACACGCTCGATCCACGCCCATCTTCGCCAGTAGAGACACTGTCGCCTGTAATATACGCATACATTACGGTAGGAATACATCCTTACTGTATCCCTAACATAACCCGAACCAATCAATATCATAACCAAGTGATACCGTACCTTGAGATCGACATTATTGAATAGTGTGGATAGTTCATTCGTCGTCGGCAGACAGAGAGTGTGCACACGAATGCGACGATCACCTGAGTGCACCATTAGATTTTTTACCAGTATTAGTAATGGATAAATCCAAACATCACCTCCATCATGTACTTCTATCACACTTGAAACACAAACCATCCCAGTTCTAAAACTCTCCTCACCCTTGGACGACGTGTACAGTAGTGCAGCCTGGAAGCACACCGTCGATGACGCAATCTTCTCCTGCAACGAAGACTACCGTAATCCATCCCGATCGATATTCCCTCGACTCTACCGTATACCTCTCTACCGTACCTCTAGATTCAATTGTACTCCAACTGCTGCATCGGGATTACAATTGGCAAGAGAGAGAAGATCAGTTGATCGAACGAAGAAATTACCGAAGAATGTCGAGATGCCGATGCCTGAAAAGATAAATTGATAGATCGAGGGTCAACATTGATCTCATGATTCTCATTGTCTTCAATTCTTTCTTTTCCTTTCGTCCCATCGTGTGAATGATTGATCTCTTCCTTCCTCATCATTCTATTCTTATCATAATTGATGACTTCTCTCTTCTTTCTTTCTCTTCTCTCTTATCGAGTACAGATGTTACTCCTTGTTATTCAAGAGAGAGAAAAGAGAAGAAGAAAAGGGGGAGAAACTCGTTATGATAAGGTTCGTCTATCTAGTGATAGAGTATGAGTGATAACTAGTGATTGAGAGAGACGAGAAGAGATATGGGACGGGCACGTTTACACAGGAAGTGAGAAGAAGAAGAAGAAGAGGAAGAACGTAAATGGGGTGAGAGAATGAGAATGATTCGATGTGACAGATTAGTGATTGATTATCGCACTCTTTCTTTTCCGCCTATTAGAAAGAGAGAGAGAGAGATCGAACACTGCTTACGCCCACGAAAAGACTACCAAGAAGCATCATCGGGAATTAATATTGCACATCTTCAAATTAGGGATGGAGATTATTCCTAATCGGAATATATTCATGCATCATGCTTCGTGTTTCATCCATCCTACATTCGTAGACAATGAAGCATTTCGATCTCCGATACAATTCTATAATCCAATAAGAATATCCGCTCCCAACTAAGATCTCCGTCTCCTTCCTCCTTCATTTTCTTTCCTTTCCTCACTTCTTATCAATCCTAGTTGGATCAACTCAATCCGAGTGAGAGTTCGAGATTGATGACCAAGTGAGAGAAGAGAAAAAGACGGGAAAAGAGGAGAAGACGTCCGTCGAAATGTGAGGAGTGATTAATTGATGCTCTCCCTTCTTCTCACTCTTATCATCTATCAACATCCTCTTGATGGGAGAAGAAGGAATGGAAGAGGAGGAATGACAAGAAATGATGGGGAAGGGAAGGAATCAAGGGACCAATTATACTGCCTATGAGAAAGTAGTCCGATCAATGATATCCTTGTCAAAATAGTATTATCAATTCATGCAGTGTTGATATTCTGCCTCCATCTTGAGTTCATTCATCACTCTAACCCTTTTCCCTCCTTGTAATCCATCACTGACGATGATTGTAGTAAACAATCCATCATCTGCCCCCATCCCTTATCACAATAGACGAAAGAGAAGCAAGGTTATCACATATCAGGGAATCAACCGTTTCAAATATCAAGAAAATCATAGATGATTCGGGGACATTGAGATTAGTGATTCAATTTCCCGTTAAATTCTACTCATAATTCATTTGATCAATGGTATTGGATTATGCTGAGAAAAAAACCACGAAAACAGAAAATACAAAAAAAAGAACCTCTAGAGCATCGAATCCTCAAAACAGCCTCGAATCCAATCTTGCGAGTGAGATATCGAGTGAACACCTGAGATTATCGATTAGATTGGGTAGGCCACAATATTCAGATAATATTTGTACCATATTTTTTTAGTAGACGCCTTCATGAAACTTGAATTCGCCAATCGACAAATTGAAAAAAAAACAATCCTTTAAAAAATAATAACCTTCTCGAATCGCCTAGTCTCAACAACATTCTCATCCGCCTGATATCCGGGGAATCGATAAACACTTCCACTGCTGAATTTGGCCACTTCCGCTGAAAGAGATCATGTTATTCTCTATTCGATCACATCTAACCCCTTACAATACACCATAACCACTACAGTAACTCACACATCGTTGCCAGATCCATGTATTGACTAGAGAATGAGAAGATATCGATGCCCATTTGGACTGCTGTGCAATCGAGAGCGAGCTTCTTGTAGTGATCGGAGGCAGGAGTCACGTCGCATTCCTGAGATTCAAATAATTTTGTTTGTTTATTTTTACAATGTGCACTTAGCCAGTCGACTATTACTTTTCATTATCAGCAATGAATATTGAAAGAAGTAGAAATATTCAGCGTTCGGGATGTATCAATATTTTTTGATAAGGATAAATTATAATACCCCTCCAGCTCTCTTATTGGGATCTTCTCGAGACTTGAGAGTGCCTGGTCCAATGGAAGGGAGAGAACACTGGAAGATCGTCACACGACCACCCAATTCAGACTGAAACAACGATTCATTATCATAAAATAGTACCCGGTCTTCGACTTAACCGTCAAATTATAGTTGATATATTAGAAGGGATACAATAATAACTTTCAAAGAAAGTGGCAACTTATGCATTGACTATGAAACAAATAATCATCGAAAGTTGAACTGACAATCATCTCCTTGGCTACATTGAGTGCACTTCCGAGTGCATTGGAAGAGGAAGAAATGGATGGAGTTGAGAAGAGCTCGGGAAGACGAGTCAAGAATGAACGAATCGACTGAAACGAAGAACGGATTATGGAGTAGAAATCATGTTCGAAATTCTGTTTATCTGAATCAAATACCCGAATTACATTTTGAGGGAAAATTTCCAAGGAAAAGGGAATGTAAGGAAAAAGCGTACCTCCTTGAACAACTTGAGCTTCACCAGCAGACCCGTGTTAGAGGGAAGGAACATCTCTGAAGAATATTATTTGTTTAAGATAAGTCCTACGAACAAGTAGAAACCACAGTAAGATCCATACGTAATTTTGCCTATGAAAAAAGTAATCCCCAGAAATAAAAAATTCAGAAAAAAATCAAATTTGATATCCGTGGTAAAAAAAGATTGATAAATGACTGACCATCGACTTCATCTACGACCAATTCTCTCGGCAGTTTTCCAGGAGTTGTGAACTGGAAGAAATGGAGGGAAGCATCGACAGCGAGGAATGACATCTGCAAGAGATGAAATACATTACAAAATCGAGATTATTGAACTCCCAGAAGGATAAAAACGTTGAAATCCATAGGCAGGTTGCATGTTTCAGTTCTCGTTCATGGAACATTTCGCTTCAGTCGAACGATTGATAAGTTTGGAAGGCATATTTCAAACAAGCCCCGCAAAAGCTTACGAGTGTCCTCTCATCTCCAGGCAACTGATCCAGATTGATGATAAACTGATCACACATAGTCCGAAGATAACCTGCGAAATATTCATTGTAAAAAAATTCCAAATTCAGTTTCTGAAAAACTGTGGGAGTGTCTCACAAAATTCTAACATGAAGTAGCGACCGAATTCACATGTAGAAGAAAAAAAGGTTCCCATGAAATCAAAAATGTCTCATACCACTTTGTATGGCGGGAGTGGAAACGTCAAAGATGAACATGTAGACAGACGGTTGAGGAGGTCGGAGCTACAATGGAAATGGAATTATCCAATGATATTATTGTTTCGAGGATTGACTATCCTCTCTAAATCACATTTATTTGTGCGTATTCAAGAAAAAGATAATTTGTAGATTAGATGCTTCTCCTCACCATATACTCGCTGGGGGCGATAAACTCAACAGTTGCGTGTCTCATTTCTGGTCGATGCATCGGTTCAGTGTATGATTTCGTAGCCGAATCGTAGCAGAAATCCTCGGGCACTGAAATTGTAGGAAGTAGAGAATACAACAAAAGATAAAACTGCAAATATAAGTTTTATTTCAAACTTCGAAAATCCAAAACATGATATTATCTTGTAAACAGAGAACTTAAAGAATCGTTGATTCCAAAAGAAGCTGATGGCTAAAGTAAACTCACGATCATTGGCCTTATAGCATAGATTACACTTCCATCTCCTTGCATCAGGAAGGAACACGAATGGATTGATATATGTACGACAGTATCGACAACGGACTATCGTATTCGCACGAATCACGTTCAATTGCTGCAAGAGGGAGGAATTTTGAATTATTAAATGTATTTTAGTCTCTTTATTGTGAACAGAAAAAAAGATTCGCTCACTAAATGTAGGGAAAGATGGAAATGTGAGGATACCTTGCAATCTCTGAATGGATGGAGGGTAAGTCCGAATGGAAGTCTCGCCTTCTGCAGTAATTCCTCATTCTGGGGAATTGCATTGAGAGTACAACGGAAGATGCTGAGAAGGAGATATTGAGTTTTACAGGAAACTATACTGTTCATACACCTCAAAACTACAAAATAATAGTCCTTTTTCAGCCGCATTTTTCCTTCCTTACAGAGAAGGCAAATTCCTAACCAAGCAGCTTTTTGACAGATTTATGAAACCTCGAATTTATAAGGTAAAAAATTCAACAAAAATCCGAAATAACTCACTTGGGATCACATCTCACATCGATTCCATTGTTTGATGGGAGATTGTACGATACCTGCGAATATATTACGATCGAACATGACCTATTTCACTTCAAATGTACGTATTAAAAGATGGTATTCGAAATGAACACTCAGAACAGATTAAATACCTCATCCATTCCTCCAATCATCGGACTTCTTTCTGTTGACAGATCAACGTGATTTGTCAACGAGGCACCAGAAGGCACTCCTGTAATAGAGATATCTTGTTTCTATAGAAAAAAACAGCGTTTCGATAAAATGAACGTGCTCTTTTAACAATTTCATGTTAGGAGACGCAAAACGTGAATCGATTAAGAATGAATAATCGAACTAACCTCCAGGATAAGCAGGCTGCTGCGGGTATCCCGGTTGTGGCTGCTGACCAGGATATGCACCCGGTTGGGCAGGATAGCCTGGGGCTGCTGCAGGGAATCCGGGTGCAGCACCCTGAGGACCAGGAGGACCCGGCATCGGAGGGCCTGGAATTTGAAGTGATGATTCATCAAAGTAGATTGATTTTCGCTAACATGTGCACTACTTCTGAAGCAAGGCTTCTGGATCTAACGACCTTCATTCCTACGTTCATATTAAATGATAAATTCACCGACCTGGAGTGGGATGCTGCTGCATCTGCTGTCCTGGATATCCTGCTGGAGGCTGCTGATGAGGCATCATCTGAGGACCAGGAGGCATCACTGGTTGAGTGGGCATCCGAGATGAAGGGGGAGGAGGAACGACGGCAGATGGAAGAGGAGGGAATCCAGACTGTTGTTGAGATGGTACTGTAGGAGGAGGAAGTGGAGGAAGAAGACCTCCTCCCATTGGAGATGGTTGAGAGGAAGAAGGAGGAAGGGGAGGACCACCAGGGAAGGGAGACGGACGAGATGTCGTCGGATACGATACTTGCTGTTGAGCACCAGGGAATGAAGATGGTGCTGGAGGAAATGAAGGGTAAGCTGCAGGAGAAGGAGCGGCCGTAGGGGGGCCACCCAGAGACTGAAATGCAATTGTGTGATCATAAAAAATTGATGTTAAGCCCACTGTGCTGGTTGAAAATGGTAACAACTTCATTGTTGTAATGAAAGGGAAATCATTTTTATGCAAGCCCATGTATAAATGTATAGACGGCTTTCATCCATTGGTAAAAATAAAAATCCGAAATAAATAAATAAAACTTCAACCACAAAGATCGAGAGATACATTGAGCAGATTATGCAAATGCAAGTTGAACTGACCATATTGGCCATTGGATGGGACAGCCCTCCTGGAAGAGGAGGCTGCTGACCGGGAATCATCGGAGCAGCAGGGAATGAAGCAGGAGAGGGAGCCATCTGATAATCAATCGATAATCAAGGATGGCAATTGAGTTGAAACGGCGGAAACAGTGTACTCCGAACGGCGCAACGCTATCACACTACAACTGCCGTTAAATGGAACCGGCTTTCCCTTTCACCCATCAGCTACGTTCCATTTCCGACCTTGTCAGCATGGAATCTCGACTATGTATGCACTAATCGCTGTGATCAATTAGAGAAAGTAAGGGAATAACTGACATTATTGTGTCCGGGATAAACCTGCCCGTTTGCTACCGGTCTGAACGCTGATGCCGTCGGTGCGACAACTGGCTGCTGAAAAGAAACAATTTAAGATGGAAAAGAAAATGATCAGAAATAGAAGTAACTTTGAGCGATTGCCAACGAATCAGCCGCTGACGTGTCATCATTCACAAATTTGCACTCGAAGCACAAACCTGAGGCGCTCCATACTGAGGAAACTGGCTCATCGGCTGGTAGTGCTGTGTGCCGCCCGGTGCTTGGGGAAATCCAAGCTTCGCAGGCCCATTTGGAGCGCCAGACATCAAGTGTGCGGTGCCGGACGACTGAAAAGGCGTCTATTAGGAGCAATAAAAGGTCGGGCACCATGACAACCAAGGGAAACCGATGAAGACCGAAATAGCGCGTTCACACAATGAATGAATCAGTGAATAGGTATGAAAAGGGAAGCGCATTTGAATGAAAACCGTTTTTCCTGAAATTTGGCTGACAGTATGCCGAGAAGAGAGTGACGTTCCCATTGATGTCCATCAAGGACTGACTTTATTAGTTTCGATTACGGTATGCATTGTTGCTGTATCGATTACTGATTTCACGTTCAATTTTGAATTTTCTTGCGTCCTCCATTTGTTCAGTTTATATTAGTTGTCTACTACAGGTTTTGTTTGATTTCCGTTGCTGAATATAAGACATTCATCTTCTTCTTTGATTGGTGACTATGTTATTGCATTTATACCGTTTAAATAGCGTATTTTAAAAAATATTTCAGATACATTTGAGTTTTCCATATAGATAGCTATCTACAATCTACAATATTGAAAAATTAGTCCGAATATATTTTTTATGTTAACCCCCTTTGTAAATGTTCCCTCCTTTATAAAAATATGATCACTTCAATTTCAGGCTATGAGAACCAAAACGCAGCACAAGGCTGACAATTCTGCCGAAGGAGAAGTCAAAGTGGAAGACACCGAGATGAAGGTGATATTTATGTTTTGAACTTTCTTCAGAATCTCTCTCTAAGAGTTCTTTGTCTGTCCTGTCTGCTCAATGGTATCATTTTCAGATGGACGAAGGTGAGGAAGGAGTAGTTCCTCCCCTTGTAATCAAGAAACCTCCAGTGAAACCGAAGAGAAAGTACAAGAAGAGGAAAGTGGACGATGAAGAGCACGGTCAGATTAACTTTTATGTTATTTATGGACCGTTAAGAGAAGTGTAGATGATATTCTTCATCTTTATCTTCATGGGTAAACAAAAATAACCCTCACTATTTCAGAAGAGAACAAACACATTTCCAAGTCGATTCAGCAGCGATTTGGTAAGATTAAAAACACTCAGGAGTTGGCTGTGATCAAGGTACTGTGTAATGAATTGCTCTTATTTCGCTCATTGAGTGTGATTCATCTTTTTCGTATTTGATTAAAGTTGAAAGTATTTTGATTTTTTAGCACACAAAGAATGAGACGGTGAAGATCGTCAATCCGGATGCTCATGATAATATGATAGAAAGAGCAGAAGAACTGAAGATAAACAAGATGTATCAGGTCAGTTTATTCATTTTCATTCGACAATCACCGTGTATTCAGAGCGAAGTTTGTAGGTTGAACTTCGTTCGGATGCCCTTCCCACAGCATGGAAATGTGCTCTCTGCCATCAAAGGACGTGTAGGGATTCACTCGGTTCCGTTTCTATTCTTTATAACAACCTTTTATTTGATTAGGATTGATAGCGCGCTGATCGTTGTACTCATTGAAGAACTGAAATTTCTGAATGTTTTTCAAATCAAAGAAGACATAGTTTATGCATATTCTTGTAGGAGATCTCTTCGGTCCATACTACGTGCAGGCAGAGGAGAAGCATTGGCCTGAATTTCTCACCAAGAAACCTGCCAAGGTGAGAGTTTCTTTTTAAATGATCCGAACTCATCGATTCTCCAGATGGGACAAATATGGGGGATGGGATGCAAAGTAGTTCATGATTCTCCCTTCATGATTTTGATACTTAATCGTTTTCTCAGATGGCTCGTACCTCATCATCTCTCATTGATATCTGGATGCATGGATCATGCGCCCTCTGGGCACCTGACGTCCACATGGCTGTTAGTCCCATTCTTTATTTTCATTATTCTTTTGAAGCTGTTTGATCTTTCAGAAAGATAATGATAATCTTTAGAAAAATAACTATGACTTTTCTCAGGCGAATCAACTGGAGAATCTCGAAGAGAAGCTCAATATCTTCTGGGGCCAGGTTAGTTTATGTTTCGTTATGTCAAGCTATATTTATGGCAAATATTTAGTGAATCCTTATTTATTTATCTTGCGTTTGATCCGGTTAAAAAAAACTTCATTGAAAGATAGTTATCTATAAAACTTGTTGCAGTCATGCTTCGTCTGTCATCAATCGGGTGCTTCCATTCCTGTCGATGGCAAATATCTTCATTTCCCCTGTGCAATGACGCACCCAGGTAACATAATAACATTTTATTATTTTTTTCTGGATCTACAGCTTTAACTGGAAAGAACAAAGATCATTGTCAGGAGTGGTATTGGATCAATCGACGTTTACGTGCAAGACAATTCCTGCTCAGTCTTCTCGATAGCCCCTTCCTCGACTCCATCAATATCATATATATCGATCTCTATTTTGTATTGTACAGTTTAATTTGTCGATAAAGAAGTGTAATGATTATATTGATATTGTGCAATGATCCCTCTCTATGAAATAGTGAGTCAGAACAATGAACGACTCTCTTATGGACACTGACACCAATAGATTAGTCTTATTCTCTAAAGAAGCAGGAAAAATAAATAGTGAATCGTTTGGCGAAACCTGCAGCATGTACCTGACCCAATATGTGCCCGTCCTGGACCCTGCGAACTACGGTATTACCGTAACAATATTTAATTTCTGCAATTCCGTTGATCCAATTCGTAGCTTTATTTTCCAAAATAACTACCTCATCTACGCTTTCCCTTTTTCGTTGAAATGACATTCGATTCTAGACAATGACTGATCTTCGCCTTCTCTCAACCAAATCGTTCTTCCTTATACTTCGACAATGACAAGGTATTTATTTATTTATTTGGCTTCTTGCTTATTCTCACATCTTCCTTACAGTAAAATTGCAGAATTGTAATCTAAGTGGCGACTCATATTTATGTGCGATGCTTCTCAAGTATAGGTGCAACTCCGGATGGAATGATTTTCAACGATCTGCTTCGGGTATGTACTGGTACATTATACCATGCTATGTACTGCGAACCCGCAAACCAAAGCGGCCAATGCAAGTAGATACCGAATTGAGTCAATTGAGGGAGAGGCAATTTGATCTACCATGAATATTTTCCCTCTTTAGATCACAAAATCGATCGATCCCCAACCCTTCCCTTCCCTTTCCCTTCCCTTCCTTATTCTCACAAACAACTCGCATTCAGTCTTCCCCTTCTTCTCTTGTCTCGATGAGTACTGAAGATCCTTCAACTGTTTCAACTGAGGATCAGACTGCACATATCTTCGTAAATTCAAATGCATCGACATCAAAGAGTTCAGACGACGAGCCCAAAAACAATTTATTCAACATGGATAAGATTGGCAACAAGCACTTCCGTGATGAGGTATTATCTCCTTTTTCATTTTTTTAAAAATTTTGTTGATTGTTTTTTCTTGTTAATACAAATATAGTTGTAGGAGAGTAAATCCGATAAAAAAAATTACTGCCGATCGTACTCAGAGAAATTTATTCAAGTAATATCCCAGTTGGAATGTGCTCATTGCGAGAATCCGCAGAAGTTTGATAAAGGTTAGTAACGTTAGTTATTACTTACACTCTGATGTTCTATTATTCTGCGCAGAATATGAATTGCTTGTACTTACACGCACTAATCCCATTACAGACAACCTCCCCATGATTGCAAGATGTGGCCACTACATAAGTGAGAAATGTTACGTTGATCATATAATGTGGAATAAAACTTTCATTTGCCTCGTATGCCGTGAAGGGAAAAGTGATATTCAACATGTTTCTATAGCAGGAGAGAATGAGCCCATTCGTGACGAAGTTCTTTCAGGTAATTTTTTTTTACCTCTTGATGTATTTTTCATATTTAGATTTTTTCAATGCCATAGAGGAGGACGGCTTTCGATGTTCCGATTGTCAAAATCTGCATGATCCCACAAATATCGTCCAATTCCCCGGGTTAGTCTATTTTCCACCTTCTCATTATATATATATAATAATATTATATATTATATTCAACGTTTCGCCATTTGTGACCTTGGAACAATGTGAATTATCCGCGAATACGTCGCAATTTGCGATTCGCAAGCTATCTATACTAGATTATGGTTGTCCGGATAAGAACCCATTTCTTCATTTCGCGTACAATCTCCACCACAGTTGAAAAGGATGGCAGCGTTTGATGGTATGGATCTCATACCATCAATTTTTTATGTGGATTTCGGAAAAAAAATATTGTATTAGGCTGGCGAAAACTAAACAGGAAAAAATGAATTCGAAATTTTGATTATCACATTTTAAAAAACGACCCACGTTTCGACCCAGAATGGCTCATGCCATGGAATTTTTTAAATGTTCTTTTTTCAATATACCCTTTCAACTATGTTGTTCTCACTCTGACAGCAGAGAGAGAGAGAGAGCACGTCAAATGCAGGGCCGGATTCTTCAACCTGGCTGCCCTAATTGAAATTAGGGATGTCTAGAAGGAATCTATTCCGTTGTTCCGAACCGATGTCCATGCTCGTTCTCAGTTCCGTGGAGAGTAGAGCGCGCCGCCGTCTCTTCATTCATCACACTCTCTCATCAGTCAGAGAAGCGAGTGAGTGTGTGAAATGAAGAGACGGCGGCTCAATTCTCGAGCTCTAGTGGAGAGGTTGAATGTGCTATTTTGTTTGTCGACTTCGAATTCAGAATTAATTTTCATTTCTGAAAATCATCCAGTCTCGTAACTGTAAAAAATAAAAGAGAGGAGGGAGTTCCCGACTTCTCATGACAAGTCTCATCGAATCGATTACAGTTGGAACGATAGCATGTATTTGTGTGTCTGGTGTGCGAGTGAGAACGATAGACGAGATGTCGAAAAATTTAAAGCTTCACACAAGCTCGATCTTGAACTTACGAAGACTAGCTCAGTCAGTAAAATGATATGCTTCCTTTTTTTTATATGTTTTTATATTATAAATATTTTTTTCTATATCTTTATCAAGGAAACAGGAAGGCTGAGATCGCTGAATCGCACTAAGCATGTCTCGGGATGGGCATTGGACGCGTGTTGTACTTGTAGGAAGAAACTGCGCGATAAGAGTAAGCTTGATCAGTGTTCAATTTCGAGCAATAGTTGAATACTTTTCAGAAGATACAGAAATTATCGTGCTCTTCTGCGGTCACATCAGTCATAAAGAATGTAAACTGATGAATTTCCGTCCCACGTCCAATTGCTATCGTATTACGGATGATGAATTAACATGGAAAGTCCAATGCCTATTTTGTGCTGGAGAAGGAGAGCCCGACAAGTCGTCGAGGATGGTGCCAATGAGAAAATGGCGTGGTGGATGTGAGTGAAATTAAATATTTCATGTATTAATGAAGTGATGTGTTGTAGATTATCTGGAAGGATATACGGAAGAAGAATACAAAGAATGCGGAGAATGCAAGCAGGAACATCCAGAGAGCAACTTTCCTACCTACGTCGGGAATCTCACTAAGAGACAGGTTTGTCGAAAAGCCAATATTTTAGAGTTCGAAATACGGGTAATCGTCTCTTCATTTCACACACTCTCTCACCGGTCAGAGAGGCGAGAGAGTGTGCGAAATGAAGAGACGGTGGTATCATTTTTCAAGACTTCATAGTTCATGCCCCTGACCATGAATCCGGATTAATTGCCCAAAATAGATCATGTATTTGTATATACTTCTTGAATGAACTTGACCTTGATTTTCCGGGTCTATTTTGAACCATAACCATGTCTTACTTTAGGTTTTAAAGGCGAGGAGCATGAATACACATTTTTATTTGTTATTTCCAGAAATTGATTGACAAATGCGTTTGGTGTACGGTGGAGGCCTTTGGACCGAAGAAGAAATATTCTTGAACTAAAGTGCTCAGTCAAGAATTGTAAATCAAAATCTATCCATTATCACTACTATTTCATGTACTAATTATCGCAGTATTTTGAAATAAACCGTTAACGATTCTTCTCAATAATATTTGGTGAATTCATTATTATGCAATCAGAAACAGTTTGCTTCCTTACGATATGGTAAGCGGACAAAAATCATACAATTTTGAAAATATATATAATCCGCCGACGTGTCCTCATGGTGTGAAGATTATCAGAAACGAGAAGGAAAAAAAGTATTTGGATTCATTCAATCGAAGAATTTCGAGAATTGAGATCGGTTCTTCTTCGAAAGATCATCGCAATTCTCATGCCCCTCTACAAGAATATTTGTGAATATCCTTAAATACGAATTTCCATCAAACGATCCAGATTATTCCTCGCAAGAATGTCGTTTTTTTTAAAATAAGAGATCAAAGATCAAACTTGGACAAGTAGGTCGAGATTGATTTGAGAGAGGCGATCGAATTTGGTCAGAACGAATAGATAATTGTTCGTGCTCTTCTATCCATTGATCTTTGTAATTTCTACTCATCAATATGCTTGAGATTCTTTCCGTGAAGGTTCTCATCAATGATTATCATCTTCCCATTCCTCTTCATCTTGTGAATATTCGACATCAATCAATGACTCCTATTCATTCCATTTCATCATTCGGAGCTTCCCTTATAAGGCAAACTAAGGCAAAGTGTAACGTCGAGTCTAGAAAGATCAATTCCCTTGATGACTTCATCTACCGTATTTGACTACTTGCTACTCCGTTCTAGACGAGGATTGCTCTTCTGACCATCTTCGCTTATTCGCTGTTCTTGTCCATTATTCGCTGTTCTTGTGAGGGAGATATCGAAGAATGGAGAAGAAAAGAAGACGAAGATAATCTCAACAATGGATTTCACGGAGTTCGATCGTTCATTCCCTGTGAAGAATGAAGAATGCGAAGTTGAAGAGAAATTATTGTCGGAAAAAAAAAGAACTTTCGTATCGTATCTTCAATACTGAATTGGATATGAAATCGAAGGAGAATTGGGAGAACGAACTACTTGGTGAGTGGATTTATAGAATACTGAATTACAGTACTCTTTCATCAGTTAATCCTTTCAGATCCCAACAAGAAGACCCCTGTCATTGAATATTCCAAACGTGGATGATTTTCGAAGAATGTAGAAAGAATGTACTGAATGTAGTCGAAAATCGACGGATAACGAAGAGAAGATGGATCAAACTATTCAGGTCAAGTTAGTTTGTCTCCCTCGTTCGAACAGTGAAACTGATGTTTTCTACGTAATTTTCTTTCTCTTTGAGATCTTCCTGAATCTTTCGTCGAAAGTATTTCCGTCCCATTTGTCTTTTGAAAAAATTGCCAATAAATGAAATATTGAAATTTTTATCAACAAAGAGCATCTGTGACGAGAGAACATGCTTGAAGAGAAGAATAATGCACCTATGAAGATCCTCCATCGCTGCTTCTGTAATCAGAAGTACAATATCGATTGATTCTCCTACAATTTCTGCTCTTTTCCATGACAAAAACTAAAGAAGGAAATAATCAAAAAAAATAGAAAAAATGGGTAATCGATGTCGATGTATACCTGACCCAAGATGTGCCCGACCTGGACTATTGGAACTACGGTAATACCGTAATCACATTGAATTGCTGCTATTTTTGTTGCTTTGTGAATTTTACTTTCGTATTTTACTGTCCTCAAAATATCTGTCCTCTAACATTAAGCCACTTTATTGATTGATCCGCTCCTTCACTTTTTTCCTTATAAAGGAATACGAGCAATACCTCGTCCTTTTTGTCGCAAAATGACAATTGTACAATAGATTCTAGACGATATCTGATTTTCGTCGATTTTCAAACCTACCTTCCAAATCGTTCTCCTGATACTATTTGTTTGGCTTCTTGATTTTTCTTGCACATTCCATACTCTAAAATTGCAGAAATGGAAGCTAAGTGACGACTCATATTTATGTGCGATGCGTCGCAAGAATGGGTCAACAGAATGATTGCCAACGATCCACTTCGGGATGTACTGCGAGCCCGCGAGTCAATGCAACTACTAATCTCTTGGCAACTGTGAACACGGTGGGAGGGGGAAGAGAGGGTAAGTGATCTACCAAGAGAGACATCGCTCATGAGATCACAATATCAATCGATCCCCCTTCCCTTCCCTTCCTTCACCGCTCTTCCTTTCTCTAACAAATAACTCACATTCAGTCTCCATCTCCTTCTTTCGTCTCGATGAGTCGCTCAAGATCTATTTCGCCTGTTTCGTCTGATGATGAGGGTTCGCCTGGTACTATATTTGACATGGCTAATGTGGGCAGCCCGTACTTCCGTCAGAAAAAGGTATTATGTTTTTTTTTCAGTTTACCTGTTACGCTTGCAATCTGCGCTTGTTTTCAAATTTGCCAATGAAGGGGATATACTCACTAATAGAATCGTTTCGTTATAGAATAGAAAGTACTGCCGATCGTACTCGAAGATGTTCATTGAAAGGATATCCATGTTACGATGTACTGTTTGTTCGGCAAAGCCACACGAAAGCCACAAGAAGTTTACGGAAGGTATTTAACTTTCTACGTTCATTCAAATGTTTTATCTATATTTTTCGGTAGACCTTTCTCTCACATGAACTTACAATGCTAGCTCACTCATCCTATTATAGACAACCTCCCTATGATTGCATACTGTGGCCACTACATTCATAAGGATTGCTGTCCTGATGGGACCAAAAACGAATGCTTCATATGCAAAAAAATCATTACTGAGCCCCTTCGTGATGAAGTTCTTGCAGGTAATATTTCTTGACTATTCCACACACACATTTTATTTCCCGTATACAGATTTCTTCAAAGCCATTGATGAAGACCCTTATACATGTCCAGTTGCTGCTGGATGTATGCGGGATGATCTCACAAATATCGTTAAGTTCCCCAGGTGAATGGTTTTCCACCTTCTCATTATCTTGAGGGATTCGTTATTTGTGACGTTGCAACATTGTGCCATATCGGTGGCGAAATCTCAATTGTCCAGACTATGATCACAGTGTAGATTTCTCTTTTCTCTTCATAACGCGTAATTTCTTCTGATTGTGGATATACGCTCCCGTTTGACGCAAGCCGAAGCGCGCCTTCGTGTGTGATACTGACGCTCTTCCTTTACTGGGAACCGAGTGAGAAATTCCTTGGGAATCCAAAGAAATCAGATCCTTGGGAAGAAATCAGCCCTCTAG
This sequence comes from Pristionchus arcanus, assembly GCA_900490705.1. Classification (NCBI taxonomy): domain Eukaryota; kingdom Metazoa; phylum Nematoda; class Chromadorea; order Rhabditida; family Neodiplogasteridae; genus Pristionchus; species Pristionchus arcanus. Next base: position 100,858 of record LS488624.1, on the reverse strand, counting down.
GCCCCTTCTCCGAGCCTGAGAAACCAGTAGGAATGGCCGACCACACCCACTTTCCCTGGGATCCAACTGGGAAAAATACCAGAGCTATCCAAAGGGGGTTGACATGTACGAAATGTTTTTCGTGGTGGTATAGCCCCACTCATGGCCTGCTGAGTTTCTCGGTACAGACTTAACGAAGAATTAGCTTGGGGTGGCATAGTCCTGAAAATGTCTTTCACCTTTATTTTCTAACTTTAAGAGTCGTCGACCCGATTGCAGTTCAAGCGCTGAAATTTTGTTGTGTCTGGTGCGCGGCTAGAGACAAAGATTTAAAGGGAAGAAAAGCTTCTCGCGCTGAGGCGTGTAACACTACGAAGGCTTCCATAGTTAGTTCATTGATTGATAATTGTATGTTTTTACATCTTTGTTTAAGAACGCCGAGAAGTTGAAATCATTGAATCGCATTAAACATGTCTCTGGATGGGCATTGGACACGTGTTGTCTCTGTATGGGAGAACGGGGGATACTGCGCAATGATAGTGAGCCTGATCGAGGTTCAAATACGGACTAGAAAATATACCATTTCAGAAGATAAAGATATTGTCCATCTTCCCTGCAATCATATCGGTCACGAGAGTTGTGTACCTTGGAGAGGAAAGTGAGTGATGTAAGATTTGAATGGAATGAAATGAAACATCTCATTCAGAGTCCAATGCAAATTGTGTGATGAATCAGAACAGGTCGAGAAGGCTGAATTGAATCATAGAAAATGGCATGGTAAATGTGAGTGAAACTCATTATTGAAAATTTAGTCTGGACTTATATGTGTAATATTATAGACTATCTGGGAGGATATACTACAGAAACATATAGGATATGCGAAAAGTGCAATCAGTCTCATCCAGAGAGCAACTTCCCCAAGGTACGTTAAAATGATGAGCTTGCCATAGGAAGGTCAAGAAATGCCTATTTGAATTTCTGATTTCCAGAAAGCGATCAGCCCAAAATGCGTTTGGTGTGAGGTGGAGGGATTCGGAATGACGACGGAATAATCTCACTGCTCAGTCAAGAATTGTTAAGCAAACTATAATTATTCTCACTACTATTTCATTTACTAATTATCGATTGATTCATACTGTACTATATTGACATAAAATCTTCTGACTGACTTGAAGTCGTAATTATACATTTACACATTTTTATATTTCCCAATTCTTTTATCGTACAATATAATTGACCCGACACGCTTTGTACACAATGGAAGCTAAGAGGAGTCAATTGGTAATCAGTCTTGTAGCAATTCTGCTACTCTCTTCTCTATCCATTCAATTGGCACGATATCTGCAATTGAGAGTATTGGGGATTCATCGACTCATTGGCCTACTAACTCTAGCTTGTTAAAAGAGAAAAAGAGCATTCTCACGAAGTGATATACGTTGATTTCCTTTTTCCTTCTCTCTCCCCCCCCTTCATCCTCTTACCTGCTCTCAGTGCACTCATCGCTTCTCCCGTCGATAGAACTGCTATTTTCTTCTCTTTGAATTCATCGTTCGTTTCACTGATCCGATCATTATCGAGTCCCTTGCTGGAAGGATATCGATTACATGAAGCAATTCAGAATAAATTTGTTCATCTTAATAGGTAACAAATCAATAATACCTCGCATCGGCCACTACAGCAGTGAAGAATCCGAGATCAGCCGAATCTTTGAGAGTGGCAGCGACACAAATATCATAGGCTAATCCACATCCAATCACTGCATCTACTCCCTTCTTACGGAGAAGATCCTCCAATGAAGTCCTGCAATAATGTTACATAAGATTCTTCTTGTATGGAGGAATGACACTGCAGATCCACTGCAGATGCAGTTCAGATTCTGACAATCCAATTCACAATAATAATTACACGCAAACATTTTGTGAAGAGCGAATTACTGAGCTTATTTGAAACCATATCGTATTGTTATTGTCTGTATTCACTCACTTCTGTTCACGTTCATTATCCTGGAAGGCCGAGTAGGAATCTACTAGGACTTTCTGACCCTTGCGAATGAAATGCGCTCCCTGAACAGTTGAATGATGATACTAGAGATCAAAGATCAAACCTGGACTACATGGACGAGAGGATCGAGATTGGCTCCCCACGATCCCTGCACACAATGGGTCGGAAACAGTACCTGTAATCGTTGCAAGTTTATTCCATAAAAGAACACTGAGACACTAGCTGACGCGAAATAGATGTAAATGTTTTGTACTCACTTGAGCACATCCGGGATCGGTGAATCGAACGGCATCAAATGGCTTCAGTTTCCTACAATGAACTTCCTTTACTCTTCCAACTCTTTTATGTGATTATCTCTTGCATCGATCGCAATTCTTAGCTAACCTCGATTTATCCTCCTCACTCAATCTTCTATCTCCATTCCTGCAGTGTTCGTAGAAGGAAATGTGATTAGCTGGGTGCCAATCCTTCAATTAATTAATTCAATCGACGAAAGGGGAGAAAGTGTACTTACGAGTGTGTATACGACGATATCAGCAGATCCTTCTCTGAGTAGATCATTGAGAGCAGGAATGGCATCACGAGGATCCTCCCCTGCTGGACCATTCTGAAGAGAGGGGAAGGATAATGAGTCATTCTTCCCATTCCAATCTATTTCTAGGATAAGGAAGTTATAATAATAGAATGCAATGTTTCGTATGCAAGTAATGGACGTCATCAACTCCTTCTTACTCCCTTTTCTCCTTCTCTTCCCTAAATATCTCCCTCCTTCTTCTTCCCTTTTCTTCACTCAACATCGTCAGCTGCTCAACTAAGCGTCAAATCCTTCTGAGTACGTGCATTCACATCAAAGTCTCGTCTAGATCTCCGCTGCACTCAATCGGAATTTCCTATTTCAACTAAACCACAGAGAGAGAAAAGAAATACAGCAGCAAACTACTACATGCTTTGAAAAGACTCTGCGATAGCTAATAACATGCGGATCAAATCAAAAGGCTCACTTTAATGCTTAGACTTCCACTGACGAAATCATTCTGGAAATCGATGACAACGAGAGCAATCTTCAATTGATTGAAGAATGCACGAAGTTCACCACGAAAACGTTGAATTGACTCGAGAGAATCGTGAATCTGAAGAAATATTATCTTCTTTCGCGTAATGATTCTTTCCCTAACTTCCAATATCACCTACTCCCCTTGTGTGGAATCTTCAATGGAAATTACCAACCTGTGTAGCTCTAACGACGAGTCTTCTTATTCTCAGATCATCAACACTCGGTCCAACCAGTCCTCTTATCTCTTTAGCCAATTGTTCCGCTCCTTCTGCACCCATTCCGAGCTATAAAAAGGGAAGGGAATGATGGAAGAGATGGAATGGAATGGATGAATCCATCTGAAGGAGAGAGGTGCCCTCATAAAGATGTGTCATAAAGAAAGGATTGTCGATCTTTGAGGGGAAGATGCTGAACACACCACTAAAACCGTACGAAGTGTGAAGAAATGAGAAGAGGAATGGGCCCAGATGGCCAAGATGAATCATTGGTGAACAACGAAAGAAAGATGGTGACAAAAGAAGAAGAAACGGTCTCCAGATGGTGAGAAATGAGTGAGTGTTCTCAACTTTTCGAAATCGGGGAACTGTAAAACTCGAAATGTAAACTGACGGCGACAGAGAATTCCTTGAATCCATTGAGTGCAGATAGGGCAGAATTGAGCTTCTTCTTCTTGTAGAATGATGATGAAAGCATGGCCATTTCGAGATTAGATTTATCTGCAATGATGAAGTGATAAGGAGGGGAATACACAACTGACCCCCTCGCTTATCGGAGGAGGATAATGAACAGAGATAGTACAGAAAGAGAAATGGATCTGGATACGAAACAAGAGTTGCTATAGGGGAGGGGTGAGATGGGAAGAAGGAAGGAAGTGACCGATCGACCAATGCCGAATAGAAGAAAGGACACTGAAGAAGAGTGCGATGCCCTTTCTGATCGTTCCCCCTTTCACCCTAGAGGAAGGGAAGAGAGGGAGGAGATGGAATGCAAAATCAGACTGTGAGATGCTAGAAAAAGTGATGAAAGCATGGTACGACATTCCAGAATGACGCCATCATAGAGTCTTCAAGCATGAATGGATCTATCTCATGACCTACCTCCTCCTCCTCCTCCGGAAGTCAACCCGAAGTGGGCGGACCTGTTTACTACCCATAACCCGAGTGTCGACCCGAAATAGAGAACAAACGGAATCGGGTTGAGAGAATTCGCCCAAATGAGAAACAGAGATCAAAGAAGAGGAAAGGACGCTCCATTGGATTGAGAGAGGCTTTCCAATCCACAATATTTGTCCAATCTGCTCTTTTCCAAGTACAACCAATCGCTAATGGAAAGAGGGGAAAAGAACGGAATAATGACGTAGGGCGAAGTGAGGAGATCGGAGGTTCATTCTATCCTCTCTGGGTACATCCATTCTTGCCAGACTGATTAGATTGAAGAGGGGCGAGGTCAATGGAGAAAGTGAAAACGTCTGATCACGAGGAGTTAAAAGTTAAAGTTGCTTCCACAATCAACGCGATTTTACAGTTGTCATGAGACAATCTCGCCTGGTGGGGTACACAGGTAACGGCTACGTGATCCCTTGCTGGATAGACTTCTAAGCGTTTAACTTTCGTAACCAAGGTTACTACCAATTTGCCGACCCCTTGGGTGCCTCTTACGAGGAGTGAGAAGAACGGAATTCAATCATAAATTTCTCTTCCACTCGTGAGGACATCAGTGCAAAATGTGATTTTATAAGTCCAATGGAAGAGGAAGAATTGAAGAGTAGATAGAGACTTCTACGACTCGTAAGAGACTGAATGAAGAAGTCATTTGGTCTTCCAGCGTCTCCTGATTTCTCTCAACGTTGACTTCTCTTTTCTCTTCCGGTAGTGTCCATTCGAGCATACGAGGGAGGAAGGGAGGGCTGTACAGAGAAGAAGGAATCAAATAGAGGAGGCTGTAGGGGTTTTCTGCTGCCCAGTAGTTTACAAAAGGCCCCTTTATTTCCCAGAGGAAGTTATTTTGGTCTGCTGCAGATTTTCAGGAAATGACTACAATAATCTTTGTTGTCTTCTTGTGCAATCGTTCAATCAAATGGAAGATTGTCTTTATGCATCTCAAACGGGGATTCATCATCAAGAGAGGCGAGAATCGATATTATCGTCATATTAACAGAGAATCTAGAATAAAGATCAAAGATCAGACGAGTAAATCATGGTTAATTAGAATGAATAATCGAAAACCTATGACTGACTATTTCAGTTGTGACTGATCCTTCGAAGAAAGGATCGATCAAGAATCTGACCGGATGGACTATGAATAGATGCGGGAGTACTGTAGGCGACAGATAAAGGACGAAAATGAAGAATGTCACCCAGAGGGCACGAGGGTACTGTATCACAATGGGAAGGGGGATTGCGAATTAAATATGCAGAGAGATAGTTACTAATAATCAGTATAATAGGTACAAATAATTTAATATTACAAACATGCGATGGGTAGAAAATAGATCAAATGTATCATCAAGATCATCGAGATAAGAGATTATGCATGAATAAATCGATGTGAAGTGACAGGGTCACAGCACGATACCCGTATCGATTAGAGAGGGAAGGGGGAATACGGTAGAATACGGTATTAGACTCGATAGAGAAGGGGAGGGGGTTGATAGTTAAGGGGATCTTCTGGTGTAGTATAAGAGATATCGAGACCACTGAGATATGGGGCAAAATGAACATCCGAATCAAAGAATGTTTCCTCTTTGATAGAAGGAACAGATGACGTCAATATCATCGAAGAAGCGGAATCTTGACCGAATCGACGAAGAAAAGCGTGCGCCTGCGACGTAATAGTGCGCGACTCTTGCGTCGATCCAGTGCACACTTGCCACCATCGTTTAGAGTACTGTAAGACAAGAGATTATCGATTGATTGAGGAAGGAAGGGCGACCTACCGTCTTGAATGGCTTCTTGGGAGTTCGGAATCCGAGTTTCGGCTTGGCAACTGGTACAGATTCAGAAGAGCCTTTCGATGACATTGAAGAGCGCAAGAGACTCACCTGATAAGGAATCGATTATTATCGTGATTTTTGATTAGTTAGCGAATCGATTTCAACTGATGGGAAAATATAAATCTGAAGTAAAACTGACATCAGGCTTCACATCCTCTGCGATGATCTGAGTGACGGGACGATCGAGGTCTGTCTGAAGATGAACAATTGATCTTTGATCTCTTATTGTTAGACCCATTTTTTTATCTTTGATCTCTCTCAACTGACCCCTTGATTGAATTTCTTCGTTTCCACTCCACTCTTCCATCCTTCATCTGCTCTTCTCTTCAATGAATTCTGTTGTAGATCGGCCAATGGTTGTCGAGGGACAGCGAATGTCGATGAGGAGGAAGAAGGTGAAGGGGCTGTTGAGACGGGGAAGCTGTGTTGGAGGATCGAAGGACGAGTGGATGCACTTCGAGTTGCTGCAATTATACATTCGTTATTTATTCCGTCGTACAACACAGCGGATCACATAGCATAACAATCTACGAATTAGACTCGTTACTGAATAGCATTTACATACAATTCACATTATTTTTTGCTTCTATGCACATGGTCTAAGAAGATGGAAGAATGAGCTCACAATTGGCAATATCAGCAGTGGTTTCGTCTTCCTCTTCTTCATCATCTGAATCATCATCAAATCCATCACAAGTGTCCTCTTCGTCCATTGAAGCTGACGAATCGAGTGGAGTGAAGTACGAAGAATCAGCGAATGGAAACAAACTGAAATAGATTTGTAGTGTATTCCATTCTGCCATCTCCAATTCGTCGCTAGTCACAATTTGGACAAGACTTACCTCGATTCGATAGGCCCGGAGGTAATCTCGGGTATGTCTCTCATTCTCATCATTGATGATGACGCTATCGAGAACAGCTCATCATCCTCATCATCCTGAGATTAAGAAGGAATTAACTCCGCCCCTTTTGATCTTTGATCTCTTACCGCGTATCCCTTGCTGGGCGTCTCAACCTTGATGTCTCGCATGATGGATGAAGTGGGAGACAGCCTGGAAAATCGATAATAGAAGATTACGGTACTCTAGTAAATACTCATTTCTCGATAGACTCGTCTCCATTCTGACGTACCTCGATGGTTTCAGTGGATGGAGGACTGGCTTCGAGGCGGTTTGGACGGATTCCGATTTACCCAGATGGACTAGATGAGAACCAGAGACGTCCGCTCCAGAGAATCGCATAACTGAAAGAGGGGAGGATTACGGTAGGCAGAGAATGGATCGACAAATGAACTACAGTATTCCTATGATTGAGTACGGTAGCGAAATGGCTAAATGGCTTACGAGTGCTTCCTCCAGTGCGAGAAACGGAAGAGGAAATGTGAGAGACCTCACGGATCTTGAAGGATCTGTAATGATGAGAGAAATGAAGAGAAGAGAAGGGAAAGAGGAGAGGAAACATTGGGGAGGGGGGAGGGAACAGAGGAGTAGAAGAGGAGTAACTATGGTTACTTGCACCTCCCTTCTCTTCCCATTACACTTACTTGCTGTAGATAGACGAATATTCACTGAATTTGAAGCAATCTTCATTGTACGTTGGATGGGATGGAGTATAACAATAATCGTGCATTCCGATAGACTAATCAATGAGGGAATGGAAGGGGGAGGAAGATGAGGGGTGAGATCGGAGGTATCCAATAAGAAAGGGAGTCTTCTATCAGGAGATAAGAAAGAGTGCCAGAGGGAGAAGAGGATTCTATCGAGAGAGGGAAGGGAAGGGAGAGAGATGGGGAGATCCACAGGGGGAATAGACAGAGACTAATAGGTAGAGGAATAGGCAGGATAAAGGGAATCTACTATGCACTTATTTTTCAACCTCGACACGTTTCCGTTTCCAGTGATCAAAGACTAGCAATAACTCATGAGCTAAAGCCCCCTACTTGATCCTACTGTTCCCAAAGATCAAAGATCAATTCTACTAACCTCAATGGACTGGGTGAATTAGCAGAAGCGAGGAAGGCTGAATTGGCCGTTCGTTGTCTCAGAACATCGTTCGTCGGTGTGCGAAGGAGAGACGTCTGAGAGATGGCACTCTGCAAAGATCAAAGATCAATCTACCGTATTCTGACTACCGTATCCCTCAATCCTACAGTATCCACTCTACCGTACCCCATAGAATGAGCTTTGATCGCTGCTCTCCTCTTCACAATCATCATATGATTCATCATCGATCGATTCCTCTCTACTACCGTATCCCAGCAGACTCTCTGGTCCCTCAATCGACGCGTCCATGTACATGTACGACGATGTGGGCACCGCGTCACGACGACGAATCAGCATAGCTCGTCGCTAAATAGCGCAAGTCCAGGAAATAGCGGAATCGAGGAGCGACTATCGGAACGGAATAATGAATGCGCGAGAGTAGACGAAGGAAGAAGGAGCAAGAGGGGGGAAATGGGGTAATGAGATGCGTAATCGAAGGGGGTGAAGAGGGGGCATAGAGGAGTGTACCAGGTGGAGTGGATGAGAACTGTCTATTGCTTGATGAAAGGAAATGAGAGAGTAGGCAGAATCGAGAGACAACAGAGAAAAAGAGATGATGACTGAGACAGAAACAGGGCCAACCGATGACTAAGGAGATGGAAGCTGTTAGCGTGTCCAATCGATAAATAGCGGATAAGAATAGAGAAGAAAGAAGAAGACAGAGATCTGAGGGAAGAGGTCACAGACAATCGATTGAGAGAGGGGAAGGGAGGTAGATCAATGACCTCCCTTCTCAAGAGTCTCTCTAGTTTACTGTCGCTTCAACTAGTCTATTGTCGCTTCAACGATAGGAATAGAAGCGTACCGTTCACTGATCGGTACAGATGTGGAATATTATGAGGGAACGGGTACATGTCCCATCCTGTCACTCCCTCTCTTCCCCCTACAGTCATTGATCGATATCTGAGGGAGGAGGGGAGGGGAGGAGGGAGACTGAATTGAGAGAAGACTGGAGCCAGGTGGCTATTAGATGGAGAAGAACTCTCTACAGTTCGCATACTATCTCATGAGAGATGAAGATAGAGATGGAGTCAGAGGGAGGAAGGAAGATGAGGGAAGGAGAAGGAGAGATGACCCTATCCAGACAGATTAGAGATACGATCAGATAAGTGATTACTCGTGATTGGAATGATTGCATCGAGTTAAGGAGGCTTAGAGAAGGGTAAGAGGGACGGAAGAGGGAGGAGAGGGCAAAGACTCAGTGGTGATCCAAGTATGACAGTTTAGTGAAGAGAGAATAGAAGAAGTGCCATAGGAGAATGACTCTCTTCATTCAATATAATCTCTCGTTGGATTGAAAGGGGTTAGAGGTGAGAAGAATGCCCTGTGGATGAAGAGAGAAGACTTCTCGGTAGGAGATAGAGTATCGATCGATACAGTAGACTGAAGGTGGATGGGCCATCTTACTTCTATTCCTCGTAGGATAGATCGATCGTAAATTGAGTGAATCATATGAAGACAAAGGAATGACCGAGAAAGAGATGAACTTTATGAGGAAGAGTCTGGTATGAAGAAGAGAAGAGAAGAGAGGTAATTAGATAGAGAGAGAAGAGGAGGAGATGGCATAACACACCCGGTCATGGAGTCGATCAAAGGGGGGAGGATGAAGGAGGAAGGAGAGATCAGTGTTAGCAATTGAAGAGAAGGATAGGGAGAGAGATATCACCAGCTGTGAAGAGAAAAGAAGAATCAACTCCATATTCGAGATTATCTCTCATCAGATAGACAGGTGAGAGAAAAGAAGAGAGTGAAGAGACCAATTCTTCAAGCAATGAAGAAATCATGAGGAAATGGAGAGATGATTGCGACCTTGGAGGATCACATGGAAGGGGAAGGCTTGAGGGATTAAGCAACGATAGCTTTCGTACGGTTCTATTGGAATTGGTTTAGACCATTCTTGAGTTGGAATGTGGACATGCATGCTTGATCGAGAATGGGTGGTCGATTTGCATGAGATCCGGGATGAGTGAATAATCAATGGAGAAAGAGAGGAAGAGTTTGAACAAGTATCGGTTTAGAGACAAGCCGCCTGTGGTCATGTGAGAGGGACGCTGAGATTTCAATGGCGGAGTAATGCGAATTGACCAAGGAGAGAGATCATGGGAAATGAAGAGAGTTGAAGGAGAGAAGAGACCGATAGGCATAGACACGGATGGGATAAGAACTGAGAGAGAAGAGAGAGTAAGGAGAAGAGAGAGAGAGGAATGCAGACAGAGTGAAGAGAAACGATATGCATCTGAGTAATGTGTGTTCCATTCTCTCAACTTGGAATGAAGGAGATATACAGTAATCGATTGAATATCCATGATGAGAGAGAATGAATCATCTGTTATGAAGGAGCATTGAACCCCACGGCGCCCATTCTGTCTATCACTGATAACCATTATCACCATGACTTATCAGTGACCTGAGGGAGAGACTGTGGAAGGAGAAGAGAGTGCAGACAGTGAGAATCAGTCCTTTCCCGCACTCTCGCAACATCAAAGTGAGTGATACTCCCCTTCTATCACACCATCCATTTGTTATTCATAGTCTACAGTAACCCCTCGACTACATTAATTCTCACCTTATTGACAGGCGGACTTCGAAAGATATCATCGTGGAATCCGGAATCGTTGAGGCAATCGACTGATCGGGATGATACCGTACTCTCATCCATACAGGACTCATCGAGAGAGGATACGGTAGTGTCGAGTATCGATTGATTTATTGATTCGAGTGGACGTCGTCGTCGTGGAGTACGAGAGGACGGCCATCGAGTTTGAGGAGAAGTTACGGTACCTGAAGGAGATCAATCGCTAAATGGAAGATACGGTAGATGGAAGATTAGTAGATACCATAGGAGCAGAAGGATGAGGTTGAGTAGAGTGAGTCGAGCGAGTCCCTTCTGAATTATTTGAAATTGTTTTTATAAGCTTCATGGGTTATTTTTTTCCTCAAGACTACTTTGTGAAACCTGTTCTTTCTTTTCGATGCTCTGTATCCTCATTTTAATTTTTTTTTCTTGCTGTTTGACGAATACCTCAGTGTCCGAACTCACAATATCCAAAATCTTGATTATAAATAAAAAAAATAAAATATTTTAGATGCATTCGGCCGTACACTTTAAACATGAACGATTATTTGGATATAATTATGGAATATGCTCAAGCAGCCTGTGAAGTTGACGGAGCGCACTTGCCGATCATTAGGAGTGCCGAGGTGTATTGATTAGTTCCCATTTTACATAATAAATACGTTTTTATTCAAAATATCAACAGGAGAACGACATGTTCAATCCCGAACTCACAATATCCAAAATCTTGATTATAAATAAAAAAAATAAAATATTTTTCTCACCTTCGTACGTTTTTCGATGGACTGAAAGGAGAATAAAATGAAGTCGATTGAGAAGAAGAAGGAGATGAAGATGATGATACCTAAAGAGGAACCACATGAACATCAATTACTCTTTTCTCAATAAAGATTGAACGAATCTTTCGAGTTTGAATGAACCCAATGAACCCGACTGTCAGAATAATTTACCTGACTGAGTCTGCTGAGGGTTGAATCGAGTGATCGACGAATGGGACGAGGAGAGGTCATCTGCAATGGGAAAATGATATCCATAATGAACTTGGTTGTTTTTCAACCACGGCGAAGCCATTAGTGGGCGGAGTTTCCATCTTGGAAACCATTATTGCCTCACAATCAGTCACTAGGTAGGAGCCTAGTCTCATTGAATTTCCTACTATCTACACCAACTTCCTAGACAAAATAATTCTACATGAACTCTTGCAACCGGTTCATCAAAGGATACTTCGACATATTATAGGATCTAGAGATAGACTGATGACATACCTGAGTGCCACCTGTAAAGAGTGTAGATAGATTATGGGTAGAAGAAGGCGGAGAGAAGAAGAAGGAAGGAGAGGGAGACACGAAGAATCTTCTCCAGCTCTTTCCTTTCTCTTGTCTGAATTTGTCTCAATCCGAAGTGACAAGGGGCGAACAGGTGAGAACACACTCGCAACAGTTGGTTATGAATGAGAAGAGAGGGAAGGAGGGAGGGAGGGAACTGTGAGATGCTACCGTTTACGAACTGGATAAATTACAATACTGTAGGAATAAATTACTTAAATCGAAAGAGTATTGTCTGTGATAAATGAATGGAATACGATATTGTCATTGTAGCAAAATATAAAAGAAGAAGTATGGTAGGAGATTGTAGATCAAAGTAAGCGTGTAAGTAGAAATGAAGGGCGTAACGAGAAAAGAAGAGCGAGGGGCAGCCGTTTTTTTGCCCCTTCTCAATTCTCCATTTGGGGGAGAAGAAAGCGCTTTTTGTGGTATTAGAGAGGATCGACTTTTTTGGATGCGTTCATTTGGTGTATCAAGATTAGAAGGAAATCGGTGGCAGAGAAATACAGTGGAAAGATTGGGGAGTACTGTAGATAATGATGCTCCCATCGATCCCGTGGGATACGGTATGCCATCCTTCATACTACTGTATTCTTGGCGGGAGTTCCTTCTCATATTTCCGTGCCGGGTACGCAATGCTTGAATAGAAGAAAGAGTAGTAAGTGAGAAGTGAGAGAAGTGTGAAGAGAAGAGAAGAGGGGAAAGAGATGAAAGGAAGGGGGGGACGAAATAGGTAAAGAATGAAGAGGAAGAAGACTGAAGGGGAACGCGCGCCAAATACTGCACTTTCTCTGCAACAACCACTTTTTCGATGAGGAGTCTTCATGATCACTGAACAATGGAAGGAGTTACGCCCCCCCCCCCCTAGATAGATAGATGGGGAATCAAATCTTGATCGGTCAACAAATCAAAGAGTGTTCCTTGTCAATCAGTTCGTTACCAAGGATGAAGAGAGAGGAAGGGAGAGGAGGGAGTTTGTCCCTCTGATTAGAGTGAGAAGACAATGAATTATGTCTACTCAAGACAGAAGATTATCTCCCCCATCCAAGGTCTACCTTCGAAGAACGATGCAATGGAAGGTAAACATCCATGAGAAGGGATATAACTCCAGGAGAAGAAGTTCATGGATGAAGAGACGGTCTTGACCCTCAATGAACGGGGGGCTGATAATGAGAGGATGGATTACGTCATTCCTCTTCAATCCCCTCCTTCCTCCTTCCTCTTGATTGAGTACCACCGGAAGGGGGCGGAGCATTCAAGAGTATCCACAAAGGAACAATCACCATACTTGAGCTTCTCTAGCTCTGATTTCGAGAAACTTGTGTGCTGATTACCGACTTTGATCAGCTGTAGTGGGGAAAGTGGATGAGGTTGGTAGGGAGAAGAAGTTAGAGGTCGTGAATGATGAACAAACGGAAATTGATATGAGAAGAGGGAAGAAAGGTCAGACAAATAAGAGGATGAGAAGGACTGAAGAGAGAGAGAGAGAGAGGAAGGAGTATGGGAGATTCCCTCTATCAGTTCAGCTGATTATGTCTGTCCATCAAATGAAGTGATCAATCAATGTCCTCTCCAGTTCATGTTCAATGACTGAGGGGTGCAGTCATGCACAAACAATGGTTGCATAACAGATTCGATTGACACGATTGAGAAAGGAGATAGATCATAGGAGGGGACGAATGTTGCGAGAGGTGATAAGTGGATTGAATGGATAGAGAGAGGATGGCGCCGAATAAGGGCAAGTGGATGGCTAGAGGGCGAAAAAAATGAAGAATTATCAGAGAATTGATGAGAAAGTGATTATTCGACTTAGAGAGTGGAAGAAGGGGTCTACCAAATGGAATCCATCTCTTCTTTCTGATTGCCAATCGAGACATTTGAAATGAGGTCGAAGGGAAGAGAACGGGGTTCTCTCTCTTCTCTTTCTCTCTTTTTTCATACCCTCCCTTTCTCATTTCGCGCGCCCTCAAAATTTGCGCGGGAGATCAAAAGGGAAGGAAAATTTGCAGAAGAGAAGATGAATAACATCCGGTTGATGGTTCCAGACTGTCCATGATTACATTGGAATGAAGGAATGAGATTATAGAGGTGATTGGAAAGATGGAGGGAACCAAGGAAGACTTCGAAATTAAAGGGATCTACGACGAATAAATCACGAAAAATGAATGAGAAATAGATGAATAACGGTGATGTGGTGGTGAAAAGGGAAGGAATGGCACGAAGATTGGAATTGATAAGCAAAAGGGTCGGAAAAGGACAAGAGAAGATTCATTGACGATAGGAAGAATTGAAGAGAGGAAAGGTTAGTGAAGTCGAGAGAGTAGGGAAAATAGAGAGAGACAGACAAATGAAGGAAGATGGGGATGGAACAGAACACCCAATCGTCATGGGTTAACGAGGTGATACGATGACCGTTTAGAGGTAAGAGTACCTTTGACCTATCCGACCATTGAAGAGGAGAATGGAAGAAGGAAGAGAGAGGGGAGAAGTTGGAAGAGTAACCTCATCTCAGATCAATCACTCTATTCACAGATTGATCCTGAATTGACGAGCACTCTAATGAAATGAGAGAGTATGTGAAATGAAGAGAGGGGAAAATGGACAATAAAAGGAAGAGGAAGAAGAAGCAGATGGTAAATGGACACTGAATACTCTCTCATTTTAATCCATTCTCTCATCGATTAGAGATGATGAGAGAGTATGGAGAATGGAGAGAGATAGAGAGAAGAGGAGGGACGATTGCGTAGATCTTTCCCTTGTCTGTCAGAGGGAAGAGCAACTACCCAACCAGAGGACCAGACATCCAACAGCCGCCACTCCTGTACAATATTCGACTAGCGACGAATCGGAAATCGCGCGGAAAGTTACACCACCTCGACAGATGACGATTAGTAGCTGTGAAATCACAGCACTGTTCTACCTATGTACGTTTTTGACAGACGACGAATGGTATTTGTAAGAAGGAGTGAATACGGTAGGGACACTATGGGGATGAATCACCGATTGAGTGAGCTGATTGAGTGGAGAAGGCAGTGAATAATAGGGAATGAGAAAATGGAAGGAAGAGAGGAGAGAAGAGGCTAGGATATTTGCATACTAATGATGAATGATTGAGAGATTGGATGGATTGAGAAGCTCAATCAGAAATAACACTGAGAAGATCTGAATCGCATTCATTTCGAATTCATCAATATCGATAAAGAGATTCAGATGTGGAGAGATATGAGGGCGGTTGCGAATGAATCAGTCAATTGCCTCCAGTGGCTGGCACAGTAAAATTTTTATAAATTGTGAAAAATTGGGAAAAGAGGTTTTCGAGGGTGGGGATCATCCCTGTGAACTTCATTTTGCACCAACTCGACCGGTGCAGCCGTGCTGTAACCATGCTTCATCACACCATTTTTCTAAATCTCGGTTATTCGTCGATAACAAGCAATAAAAAAATTACAGCGTATGTAATCGACTATGGCGAGTCGAATGGCTATATTCATTTTCATTAAAAAGACGTGATTTTCTAATAAAAATTTTATTTTCGAATACTAGGGACGGGCAGAGCTGGATATTTACATAGGAAGATGCACCACATTCTGGGGATCATTTTTCATATGCAGGGTATGAGGAAAAATACTCAACTTCATATTTTAAAAATTAGTCTTATCTCTTCATTCACACCTTTTTCTCACTTTCCGCACCGCGCGTTTCGCTCTTTGAGTGAAAAATGAACTGAGTTTCTTTGTTCTTTACGAGTTGAATGCGAGAAAAAGAGTGAATGAGAAGATGAAACAATTTTTTTTATATGAAGTTGAGTATTTTTCCTCATACCCTGCATATGAAAAAT
The DNA here is from genome assembly GCA_900490705.1 of Pristionchus arcanus. NCBI lineage: Eukaryota > Metazoa > Nematoda > Chromadorea > Rhabditida > Neodiplogasteridae > Pristionchus > Pristionchus arcanus. The sequence goes on along the minus strand of LS488624.1, from coordinate 85,052 downwards.
GATCCCCAGAATGTGGTGCATCTTCCTATGTAAATATCCAGCTCTGCCCGTCCCTAGTATTCGAAAATAAAATTTTTATTAGAAAATCACGTCTTTTTAATGAAAATGAATATAGCCATTCGACTCGCCATAGTCGATTACATACGCTGTAATTTTTTTATTGCTTGTTATCGACGAATAACCGAGATTTAGAAAAATGGTGTGATGAAGCATGGTTACAGCACGGCTGCACCGGTCGAGTTGGTGCAAAATGAAGTTCACAGGGATGATCCCCACCCTCGAAAACCTCTTTTCCCAATTTTTCACAATTTATAAAAAATTTACTGTGCCAGCCTTTTGCTGATTCTTTCGCAACCGCGCTCATATGGAATGACAATCCTAGGGAATTTCAATATAGCAAATTCTTTCGAAGTAACCTTACAAGTCAATTCTTCAGTTACTGCACTCATTCATGAGTTATTTGTTCGGTTCAAAAATGGCAAACGATAAAAAAAGTGAGATCTTGTCAGGAATGAAGAACGTCCCAAATCATGTCAGATGCTACTCCAGAAAAATACAGTGAAGAAAGATAAAACAATAGAAATGGAGGGTTGCTGAAGATGATCCTCCTATTCTGGGTGAATGGCAATGGCAGAATGGGAACCCCCTGGAATGGAAGGACAGAAGGGGGATCAGCTTGCATGACACAATACTCAAGAGGAAGAGGAGAGATCACAATGGAAGGTCATCTATGGGACAACCGAGACCAATCTCATAATTGATAGATGAGACATCTCAGGAAGGAGAGATGGAGGGAGGGAGAGCATCCTGGATTCTAACCCAGATAAAAAGCGAGTTTCCATCTCTCTTTCCTTCACTCACTCACTTCCCCTTCTCTCTCCCCTCAAATTTGCATAATGACTGGGTTCGCCGAAAGTTTAGTGACCAGAAAAATGGGTTCCGGTCCTGAGACTGAAACGGGTACCGTAGTCCAAGAGCGTATGGATGTATATGGATTGAGGAACGTGGTAGTCGTTACTTGGTTCCCAATGGTACCGAATAGGAAGGGAAGGAGGGGGAGATGGTACCGGTTGGGGTCGGCAGATGGACAGTCCTCCCCTAGAGGAAATGCATCAAACAATGGTCAGTAGGTTGGATAAGGAAGGGAGAGATCATGTAGAATGGAGAGAGTGGTAGACAATGAGAGAGTGATGAGAGAGTATGCGGATTAGAGAGAGTCCTCCAGTCCCGGTAATTATCGACTACCTCAAAGATGCAATTAGAATGGTTGTGATCCATGACGAGCCGACTATCTCCCATACATCGATCGATATCCCCTATCATCGTTACTGGTTACGGTAGGACGGATCTCATTAGGTTACGGTGAATAATTGTACGGTAATCACTCAGATTTGGTCTTTAGCACTTACGCGTTTTTGTCAAAGATTAGCCGACTATGACTCCCGAAGGTCAGATAGAGAAAGAAGTTTATGAAGTGGAGGGAAGAGGGGAAGGGGAGGAGGGAGGGGGAGAGGGACCTGTGAGGGGTTGCGCCCTCCTGTTACTCGACCTTGTACTGAATGGCAAATTAGAATGAGAGGAAGGAGTAATCAGTTGAGATACCATGGGAATAGATAAATGATTAGGGAATTATCGAATCGAGAGTGAGAATCATAATCTCATCACTCCTGCAAGCGATGGATCAAAAAAATATAAAATCAACGAAAGATCAAAGATCAACGGACATCCTCAAGGTACGAGAGAAGGAATGAAATGACTGTAACAAAGGGAGGGCTACCTTCCAGCCAACCTTCGATCACTCGAATGCTAATGAGAGTACAAAGGAGGACCGAGAGAGAGATCAAAGACCACCGCGAACAAGGAGATCCTGAGGTGAAGCATGACTGATCTCCCTGTATGGAAGGATAGAGAGTAAGAGGGAAGAAGAGAGGGAAGAATAGGTATGGTTCACTGATCGAGACTCATTCTTACTCATAAAGGAGCGGAAGTCCAATACCAGTAAGGCGAAAATTATGACTACCGTGGGGCCTACTGTAATTCATCAATAGGAAAAAAGAAGAATAAAAATGAAAAAAGTGAGGAGATCCTGAAATTGAAGAAGTGTGAGCAGTGAGGTAAAGGAAGAATTATGGATCGAATATTCAGAGTATCTACCTGGTCCATAATTATTGTCAATATTGAATAGTGAGGGTTGTGAGAATGAAAAAACGGCATCTTCATTCCACGCATTCTGTGAGTGAGCAAGCGAAATGAAGAGACGGATTCTTCATTCCGACACTCCCCAACTGTAAAACTTCCACCACCCACTGTGGATAGTGCCCGACTCTCTCTCTCTAACTTGGAAACGCCGCATGTGTTCTGCCCTACGGCGAATGGTCAGACAATGGATTTCTCTCTCACTTTCATCGACTCTCTCATCGATTAGAGAAGACGAGAGAATGCACGAATAGAAGAGACTCAACTCCGATGAGAACTATCTGTCGATTGCGAACGGAAGATAACCAGCTGCCATTCATACTCAGTCTCTCACTAAAGAGAAGAAAGGGAACTCCAAGGATACTCAGTAGCTGCTCTTTCCCTCTTACGTAAGATGAGAGATGCAATCGACACTCCTTCACCAGACTGTATCTATCGGAAGAATGGAAGGAATGGATGTCAGAATATGTGACAGATTCAAAGGACTAATCTCGGAGGGATGAGATCAGTCTCTTCTTACAGAAGGAGATCGATTCATTCAGACAATGGATCACGATCAAAGAGAACCTTCACTGATTGCAGGTTGTAATGTAATCTCTCTTCACCTCAGAATAATGGATCCGTCATAAATATGCATGGAATCTATTGTAAGATGAAAGGCCAGCCGAAGCAAACAAATTATAATCCAACTATAACCTAAATCAGTCCGACTTCGGTTTTCCAAACTTCATCAGAAGCTCAGAATGTCCCAAATGCCCACTGAACTGATGTAAGACATAAGCCACAGACATATTTTTTGACCAACATGTAAGCCACCAATTCCGGGCTTCTGCAATTTCCCGACTAATAAAAAATTTCAACGAACGAACAGGTATTTCATGATGTCTGTCTCAACACCGACATCGAACTTCCTCCGTTGAGGCTGTTGAGCGTCGAAGACTCAAAGGACCGAAAGAGTCATTCATGCCTACTCTTTTTAACCTTCAAACCCCATGTTCTTTTTCATTCCACTATTATTCGAGCCAAAAGTTCTGCAATCGTTGTCCCAGACTCAGAAGTGTGTTGAACAACCAGATTTCTCAATGCGGAAACAAGATCAGAGATCAATGTCCACGAACGATTTATTCGAAGGACATAACAACCAATAACAATATGCGAGTTCGTTTTCCGTAGTGCTTTTTACTCGGCGGGGATCTCGAGCTCGCCACCCTTGATCTTGTCGACGAGGTCGTGGGGGTGCATGCCATCGACGGTGCATCCGACAGACTGGGCGGTTCCTGAAAAGCAAGGTTTTAAGACAAGCATAAAGAAAATGGGATAAGAATGGATGAAATAGACGAAACCAACCAAGGATCTCGAGCACGGTTCCCTCCAGCTTGCGCGCCATCGAGCGGGGTCTCATGATGCGAGCGATCTTGAGGAGAGCATCGAAGGTGATGTTTCCGTTGTGCTTCACTGAAAATTATATCATGTGCAAGTCTGAAAAGATGGTGTTAGTAGCAGGCAAACAAGAGACTAGCATCACAAATGCACACCACCGTTCATCAACCCGATATAATTAACACAATCTTACCGCTGTGTGCGAGATTTTGCGTGATGCCAGCCCTTATTTATGGTTTCCCAAGAACAGGTACTGGGGGATGGGCGCCAATTGGGGCATTCCCGACCCTTACGCTACTCCACACTCCAACAGCATTCCGTACCATTCTTGACCTTCTTGCGGTCACGAGGGGGCTCCTTAAGCTCCTTGATGATGAGGGAGGCAGCAGAGGGAACGACGTCGATCTTGGCCTGACGGTTCTGGATGGTGAGCTTGCAGGTGACCTTGAGTCCCTTCCAGTCTCCGGTAGCCTTGGCGATGTCGTCTCCGACCTTCTTGGGGGACTGCAAATGATTTTGATGAAAATCGATAACATCGAAAATTTAGAGTAAACATCACATGACGAAATTAGGAAAATTAGTTGGAAATAATATGGACGAAAAATACTCACCAGACCGAGGGGTCCGACCTTGGGGGCAAGAGCGGAGGTAGCTCCGACTTCTCCTCCGACGCAACGGAGGTAGACTGAAAAATTCAAATTTAGAGGTGAAAAACAAAAACAAGGCAAACCAAATACTCGAACTACAACAACGAGTATGATAATGTAAACTCACTTACCGATCTTGATCTCAGTGGGGTCGAACTTGGGAGGCATGATTAGATTTCAGTCGACCAACCAGACGGCGGATGAGCTGCAGAAATAAAAATAGCCACGCGAAAAAGCGAAATGAGCGAAAATTTGGTACCGTATAATTTGGTGATCCCACGCGGAATGGTCTCACGCGGAAGCGCGAAAAACGAAATATTTTCCTTACATCTCTCAGTTTCACTGTGTGTTGAGAATACTGTTTTGCAGCACAAATCGCACAGTTTATGTTTATTTTAATTTCTGCATGATTCTAGCATCTCTAGTGACAATCTCCGTTTGAAACCGGACTAAATTTAATTAACGTGTGCGAGAAAAATGCGGGATCCATTTTTCCGTTCCGAAAGGTGCCGCGTTTGCGTATTTCTCGCGTTGCGTGTGTTACTTCAAACTGCCCGCGCGTTTGATTTTGGATTTTATTCCTGTCTTGTTACCGTATTTAGAGCTATAGCTCGATGTATTGCATTGTTCATCGTTCATAACAATGCCTTTTATCTACTCTTGTGCTACTAATTGCCACTCAACACGTGTATGTTCCAGGCGAACCCCAAATGGAGGGCGAACATGAGATTGTCGATGGCGATCAAGTAATAGTCGAAGAAATTGTCGATGAAGGAGAGGTTTGTGGCTTCGTTTGATCGTTTTCTTCTCAATATGAATTTGATGATTCAAGGTCTACGATGAATCTCAAGTGTATGGTGAGGAGGAGCTCTATCTTGATGCAAGTACTTTGGATGTTGATAACTTACCGCCTGGGGAGTACTTTCAGCTACCAGGTATGTTGACCTTGTGATTTTTAGTTTTCGATTTTGCTATTTCTTTTAGATGGTCAACTCATTCCTGCAAATGAAGCGCAGTCAATGCCTTCTTCCAGCCATCAAAGCGAAAGGGTGAGAATGTTCCTACTCTTCGCTTGTAATGCAATGAATTAATTTGTAGTCAGTGCAGCAAATGCGACCACAACATATCGGCATGCGTCGGCCAATACAAAATGAGAACTCATCGATGTCATCTATGAGTCAAGTATATGCTATCAGGGGGAATCAAGTAAGTTTAGTTACTCAATGTAATATGTTATTAATTTGTTCAGGTGATCCGTGTTGACAAGAGCAATCAGCGTTCTTCGAATTTGAAAGGAGCAGAAATGAAAGTATTACCTAAGACAGAAGTTGATGACCACCCCATTCCTTCTAGTAGTGCTAACACGTATGGTGGTTAGTTTCCTTATTTATCTTTTTTTTCTTCTCACAATTTCATTACTTATTGTTTTTTTCTTATTCAGGTACTAATGTCAATCGTGCCTCTTTTCACCCCTCTTTCCGAAAAGAATCCAACTTTGGAATAGGCCTTTCTGCTGCTATTCCTAAGCCGAAAAAGTGAGTCTTGGAAAATTTATTAAATGATTCTTCTCTTCCACGTAAATGGTTCCAAAATCGTTTTCAGAAAAATTGTAACTGGCCACCGTAAGCCTTGCAATTGTACCAAGTCGATGTGCCTCAAATTATATTGTGAATGTTTCGCAAATGGTATGTCACTTGAAGTATCTTACTTCTCCTTTACGAAGCTATGCGACTCTGCTAGAGGCTCTTCTATTTTTTAAAAATTATCACATGTCAGGCGAATTCTGTCGCGATTGCAACTGTAAAGATTGTCACAACAATCTCGCGCATGAATCGGAGCGAACTCGTGCCATCAAGAGTTCCCTTGAACGAAATCCTAACGCTTTCAAGCCGAAAATTGGTTAGTTTCTCATTATTGTGCTTCGGTTGACTATATTTTATTTCTCAGCTGTAACCGGTTCGACTGGAGCCAAGGGAAAGGCTGAAGCCTCTGAACGATTGCACATGAAGGGATGTCATTGCAAGAAGAGCAATTGTCTGAAGAATTACTGTGAATGCTATGAGGTTATGTCAAATTTTCCATTGATCGCCTTTACAATTTAGTTTCAGGCTAAGGTCCCGTGCACTGAAAGATGCAAATGCTGTGGCTGCAAGAATACCGAGGTATTTCGTATTTCGTAATACTTTCTCAATATGGTTTACATGTGGCCTTTACATATTCGTGATTCAACGGAAGAATGAAAGAATAAATATTTTTGTAGACTGATCGTGCATCGAAGTTCCGCGATCGCATGGGTCCCGCTGCACTACTCTCGCTTGCTAATGTTGCTTCTATCTCCGATAATAGACAAGGAACTCCTTTCTCTGAAGATGAAAGTGATGGAGAAGGAGAGGAGAAAACTGACCCTAAAACGTAGGCTTTGTTTATTCTTTATCCTGTTCCTCGAATCGTGAAATAGTTAGCATTTTTCTTTTAGAATGCCGTGGTTCTACCTGACCGATGAAGTTGTCGAAGCATCAACACTCTGTCTGGTCGCTCAAGCTGAGCAGATGGTATTTCAGTTTTGTACAGCTATGAAAACAAAGCCGTTCTCGCTGAAACTTAAATCGTTAAAATAGCCATTTAAATTCATGAAATATTGATTGAAAATAATTCTTTGAATTTTAGGAACGCGATAACGAGGATGTGACAGAGGATCACATGGAACGAGTTCTTATGGCCGAATTCTCCAATTGTCTCCAATCAATAATTACATCAGCTACCGACAGTGCAGCTGCAGCCAAGGTTGCAAAGGTTGGTTATCATATTTTTTTGTAGAAAGAGATGATGATTTTGCTTTAAATTTGGAGTAATAATATTTCGTTGCAGGCAAACAATCGCTTACAACGGGTAGTAGCCCCTTCTACACCTCCCGAGCTTGAAACTACAACAACTTCTGCATTTGACGATGTTTGATCGACTCATCGTATTTTGCGCACATTTTGCCATTTTCTTTCATTACTGATCTCTAGAATATCATCTTTAATGCTTGTATGCTTGAAAGTTCCCTTACATGTTTGTACTAAATTTTTCATTTTTTTCTTAACCTGCACCTCTACATTGCTCAAACCATTCCCTGATTTCGCTTAATTTTACACGTAACACGATTTGCTGTGCTGTAAATACATGTTAATTCCGAATGGAATGAAAATTATGGTGCAACACAATTGATAAAACATTACATTGCTATAAAATCGGAGGGCTTCCTCATTGAGTTTGTGACTCGACAGTATCTTTTTTTTTGATTTACTGATAATTGTGTGTCGACAACTGGGTAAACTCCATTTTATCAAGTTCGAACTTGAGGATACATTTTATTTTTGTTATTAAGTATGTTCTCGTCTGCGTCGTCCCTCTCAGCTGAGGATCGAGTGTGGATGGACAGAGCATTCGTACTCGCTGAACAGGCACTACAGGCTGATGAGGTTGCCTTTATTGTGCTATGAAATACTTGATCATAATAAATTAGCGGAATGAAGAAATACACTACGTGTTCCATCTTGAGGTGCCAGTCGGATGCGTCTTTGTCTATGAGGGAGTGGAGATTGGAAGTGGAAGGAATAGAGTGAATCAAACACATGATCCCACTCGACATGCAGAGATGGTCGCACTCGAATTTATGGAGAGTTCGAGGAATGATATTGCTGAGGTACGCATCATGATTGATATTCACACTTGATAATCACAGCCCATTCTATTAATTATCATTTTTTCGTGAGTGATTTTGAAAATGAGCAAAGTGGATTATTCAGATTCTTCCGTCGACTTCCCTGTACGTCACCCTCGAGCCATGTATAATGTGTGCAGCTGCACTATACAATATTGGAGTGGGCAGGTTGGTGATTCTACATTTTATATCAGTTGATTCTACTGTTAAACTCGAATTCCTTCTTGAAATAATGGTAGCTATTACCTCTGCTAATATACGACCACGTGTAGGATCGTGTACGGGGCGGATAATGAACGATTCGGAGGAATGAGAAGTGTGGGGAACGCCCAAAGATATCGAGCCAAGCCGGAGACTGTTGAGGTATGGAAGGGGGAATATATGAGAAGTTTATTCCAGTCCGGTTGTTTTTTTCATATTATTTTCTTGTCTTATTCACATGAATAGATTACAGGTGGTAGCGGGAGTGGACTGCGATCGAAGTATACGGCTTCTCAAGGCATTCTATGACAAGCAGAATCCTTTCGCTCCCGATGATAAAAGGAAGGTGAAGAAGGCAAAGATTGAAGAGAAAGCAGATGAGAAGGAGAAAGAAGAGAATTGAAAAGATTATAGTATTCTAGTCATTAGATAATTATTGTTTCTACGGGTTGTACATAAAAACTAACATTCCATTTGTTATTCTTATTGTTATATGTTTATGGGCATAATAAAGGGTGTTTTTGAAGTTTATTTTTGTATTGAATACAATTGGTTCAAGGACCATTGAATACTATCCGATTATTGTTCTAAAAGTAATAAGTTGGAATCTGTAATTGTAGCAGGAATGATGTCCTGCTTGAGTCGGTTTTCTCCACTTCTCCCTTCCACATCTTCCTCACTGGGTCGATTACTAGGGAAAAGGGGATTGGTTACCGTACCCCGAGGGACATTGAGACTGCGACTTGTGAGGGAGACTGAGCGAGTCCAGTGCAGATTCTTTAATCTGGTGGGTTTTCTTGCTTGTTAAAAATATGTTTCCACGAGTTTTCTCACACAATATACAATTTTTTCCAGTCGTCTGGCAAGGGTGGAAACCGAGAGACGAAAGACACTCTGTATTATGTGTTGAGGTGACCTTTGATCTTATATTATTTTGCCAATTCAACATTACTGGTTGGAACTTTAATGGGATTGTAATTGCGGGTGCACTATTATTTGTGACATGATTGAAATATGAGGCCGTTTGTGATAGAGTCGAGCAAGGGCTGGCACAGATCAAAAATGTCGATTCTATGAAAGTGTGTTATTCGGGGTTCTCAAGGGTGCTGATGACGATGACCATACTGATTTTTCATATTTTGCCCTCGTTGGCTCCAGATGACGTCACGTCGAAATCGGTTTCTGTGAACCATGTTGAGATTAGTTTGTATTTAAATTTTGAGCCAAATTGGTCATGCCGTTTCTAAGATTGAAAATAAATAGTGAGTCGAAAATGTCTCAAAACGAGAGGAACTTCCGTTGACTGGTTTACAACCCCCTTCCCAACTCCGCGCCGTCGACTCTGACCCTCTTCCCTGTCTGCGCTCACTCCATTTCGCATGCTCTCTCGCTTCGTGTCTCCCTCGCTCGCTGACGAACGAGCGACGAGGAGGACGAACCTCTAACTTTGAGAGATTTTCGACTCTCTATTTATTTTCAATCTTAGAAACGGCATGACCAATTTGGCTCAAAATTTAAATTTAGACTAATCTCATCATGGCGGTTCGATCTATGCCGGTTGCTAAGCCCACAACCCTCTCAGTAAAAAGTTCCATTTTCCGGCTTTATTTTTGAAATTGATAAAAAATAAATTATAAAAGTGAAATCAGCGTCAAATTCTACCCCGGGAACCACGCTCACTTAATTTTAGCGAAATCAAGAATCGAGAAATTTCACAGAAACCGATTTCGACGTGACGTCATCTGGAGCCAACGAAGGCAAAATATGAAAAATCAGTATGGTCATCGTCATCAGCACCCTTGAGAACCCCGAATAACACACTTTCAGAGAATTGACATTTTTGACCTGTGCCAATTCTCTCCGGATCTGCCCGACTCTCTCGCGAACGGCCTCATATGTTTCAGTATCGGAGTAATCGCTATTGGCGTGACATTCGCTGCCATTCCTGCCTACAGGATATTCTGTGAGCAAACCAGTTTCGGAGGACTCACTCAGGTAGGGAAATTTATGTTATTGAAGATACGGTAGGAAGTTGTGTTCCTTCTTACATAGTTGTCAATGTTCTTTACGCATTTCAGGTGGCGAAGGACTTTGAGAAGATTGCGAATATGGAGAAAGTGAAAGACCGATTGATCAGGTTATTTCGATTCCTCATTCGATATTATTGGTTTGATTTTGACAATCGATGGTGAATTAAAATTGTCAATGGTATTGTTGCAGGGTTCAATTCAATTCTGACGTTCCATCGAGTATGCGATGGGAATTCCGACCACAGCAGCACGAAGTTAGCCACTTTTATATCTATAAAATTCTCCAAATAAATGATATAATTTTATCTAACAGATCTACGTTCATCCGGGCGAGACGGCGCTTGCATTCTACACTGCCAAAAATCCGACTGACAAGCCCATCGTGGGAATCTCCAGCTACAATCTAACACCATTCCAGGTCTGTCACAAGGGAATACTGTATATATATTTAGTTATGCGAAATTTCGATGAAAAAAGTCTTCTTACACAAATACAATGAATCTCGCACAATCTTCATAATTGAAGGCTGCGTATTACTTCAATAAGATCCAGTGTTTCTGCTTCGAGGAGCAGATTCTCAATCCAGGAGAGCAGGTGAGGGGAAGATCGTAGAATTGCACGTCCAACTGCAGATACGCTTTTTGATACGCCATTAATCAAATATTTAGAAATTTTTTTAATGCTATAAATTTGTAGGTTGATCTGCCGGTGTTCTTCTATATCGATCCCGACTACGCAAATGATCCGTCACTCGAATATCTGGACAATATTCTTCTCAGTTATACCTTCTTTGAAGTCAGATTTTTTTCTCATTAAATTAAAGTTCTTAGGAAGTCTAGTGTTTCGACCATGGCAAATGGTTTCCTACGAGGGAAATGTTCTTCTTTTCATTTCTGGATCAAAAAAAAAAATTCAATTCAGGCAAAAAACAACCTCGTTCTTCCTTCTCCATTCGATCCAAAGAATCGACCGAATGAGAAAGCACTCGAGAAGATGAAGGAACCAATTAAGAAAGAGGAGAAGAAATAGAATGATTACGGTAGATCGAGTTTAAAATATAATAGAGATAAAGTTAGGTACAAGACTAGTCATTCAATTGTGATCAGTCACTTTATTTGTTTCTTTTTGTTTGTCATCTATGATTGTTGTAGATTGTTCATATGAAATGAGAGCTCTCGAGAGATAAAAACTTGTTTGGCAATGGCATGTTGTGAAATCTTCGTCTGAATCGTTATTATCGACGATTGTACTGTCAAATTTAACTTTGAATTGAAAATTTACGGGCACGGCTATATGATGAATTCTTATTTCAGTCAGCTCACAGGTGCCTCAACTGATTTGTTTTATTGTTACTGTATTGTGAAGTTCAAATATCCTTCCAAAAACACACTTTAAAAATTATTTAAATATTATAGATGCCTGAATGCAAGTTTGGTGCTAAGTGCTATAGAAAGAATGAAGATCATCTTCGGGAGTGTCATCCTGAGAAGATGAGCAAGGAGAATGAAGATAAGAAGAAAGATGTGAGGGCTACGCTCCTTTGAAAGATTTGTGTCCATTCTCCCTTTTCAAATTAATTTTGAATATCTTAATTTTCAGTCGCTCGAAACTGCAATGGAGAAAGTTCCTCTGAAGAGAAAGATGAACCTTCGTATGGAGGAAGAAGTTGTTAAGGAGAAGAAAGGGGCCAAGATTAGAAGGGATGACAAAGGGGATAACAAGGAGGATACTGTGGCTGAGGTACGATAGAATATGGTCTGTGAATAACATATTGATCAGGAATTCGACGATGTTTTCGAAGAGAATGAAACTGTAGAGGATGCGAATGAAGAGAGAAAGGCAGACGACGATTCCTTCGATTCCGTAATTTATCTTCTTGTTGTAAAATTTTTTTTAAATAACCTTTTTTTTATATAATTTTGGTGACGTTTCTCTTTGATAATATTGTATTCTCAGTCTCAATCTCCATCCAAATGTCCTCCTTCTCCATCTCGTTATCCTCATCGTTTTCCATTCTCTCCTCAACCTCAATCTCTCTACACCATCTGGAGAAAGGCTCTTCTATTCGAACCCGAAAATCCAAGAGGTAAATCGGATTTCATTCACTCTTCTAATCCAGCCCGATCAACTTTGGCAAACAAATATACCATTTCTCGTTCAGATGCATTCTCTGAGGTTGATGGAATGAGACTTGTGGGATACTTTGATTATCTCGCTGGAGAACTGAGAGATTCCACGGATGATGAAGTGAGTTGACAATGAGAATGAAGGTACAAGGCCATTCTCAGATCCGTCTCCATGCTCGTTATGCAACTGATCTGCCTGAAATGCAGACTATTATGATTACTCGGACGGGAAGATATGCACTCTGGAGGTAATGGAGTATGTCTTGGACCTTGTCTATTACTTCCCATGATAATTGTTGAAGCACCCCTCCCCTTGAACTATTCCAAGGTGGTCGTACTTTGGCAGGATATCCTCGTGCGAAATGTAGTGATTCCCTTCGTTTTCCATCCAATCCCTCACTCGGAATAACTTTTCATCTCATCAACGGGGTTCCATTGCTGCAGAGGAGTGAGGAGTCCCAAATGGGATTAGAATACGTAGAGTGATATTTAGAGGGGGGGGGGGGAAGAAGGAAGAAAATGCCATGAAGGGAAGGGAATTCAAAGAAGATTTTTGATGGGCTAGAATAGAGTGAACAATTTACGTGTTAGTGAAAGGAAGTTGTGCTCCTGAAATGTTTTTAGTTCTCATGAAATCAAATGATAGGAAATTAAATTTTACCTTCAATATTGCGATCTCTGAGCTAAGTATTTTATTTATTTGTTTTAATCCAATCAGTAGATGGAAATCGAAAAGCATCTTCCTGGTATCTCAGTGGATTAGTGTAATTGAATAATAATTAGTGTATGTTTGTTAGAGTGGTGTCATTTGAGATGCGGGGGTCACAAACAGCTTAGTAGTGTCCAGAAGTCCGTCAAGGGGATAAGGAGATTAAGCGAGGGTGGAGAAAAAGGAAGAAAACATGGAGAAGACTCGAGATTAGTGAAGATGGCTGAATTAATCGGAGGAAAGAGTCCAGACTAGGAAATGGACACAACCCAAAGATCAAAGGAAGAAGATTTCAAAATGGAAGAAATTTCGAAATGTTGTTGTTATTCAGAGACGATCCGAAGAGCTCGTCAGTGATGGTTGTGTTCGTGAAACACGGAGATGACCACTTTACTAAGATTACGGTAGGATTAGAATGGATGGATACGGTAGAATGATCAATCGATTGCAGATGGTTGGTGATAAGCCAATCCATGCTATTATCCATGCAGCGGGAGATGATGCAGAGAACGTTCTTAAGAAGTACGGTTGATTTATTTGGGCCGAAGTGGAGATGATTAGTTGATAATGTGCTAACTAGCAAATACAATTGTGTAGATTCTATCCTCCTGCTGACTTCAAATACGCAACGTTTGATAGAGTGAAACATGATGCGAAGACGGCAATTACAAAGAGAACCAAGATTTCCGTGAGTTTTTTTTCCATTTTTTGTACTTTGTTTGGTTCAGTGGTAATAACCTGAACGACTCTAAAAAAGGATTCATTATTTGGTATTCGTGTTGCATTCTACGATATTCTTTGTTTTCTGTTGATCACATCTTGTTTTGGAGGAGGCGCAATACAGTAATTCAATAATACATGCAGCTGGGTCGTCCGGTGCACTCGATGCGTCTGTGGGTTCACGTCGACTCACACAACGTCGGATACAGAAGCCTCGGAGAGGATCTCAGTGAGTGGCAAAAGTGATTTGGAGGCATGGGGAATCGAACCCCAGACCTCGCGCATGCGAAGCGCGCGCTCTACCCCTGAGCTATGCCCCCAATGTGTGAGAGGGCGAGGGAACACACTTGTGTATCACAGGGATAGAGTTGTTTGCGAGTGACAGATGAGTTGTTGCGAAAGATGGAAGTGGAAAGGTGAATCAAGATAGGGATCAGCTAACGTGTTATTGTTTGTTTGTTGCAGATAAAGTGAAGAAGACGATGGGTCTGATTGGAGAAACGACTGACGAAGTTGTGAGAAAGAAGAAAATGGCAGAATTGAGAGAAATCGGAACTTATGTCCAGGTTAGAAAGTGTAGATGATGAATCACAAGATATTAACGTCAATAGACGTCGTTATCATGGTCATATATGAGACCAGAGATAGAGGATTAAGCTGGGATTGAAGGGATGAACGTCATTGAAGGTGTTCTATTTCATCCTTTTGACTAGCAATGAAGCCCGTTAGGCTTGTTTTAGCCATTGAGAGGATAGAGTAGAAGTGAAGAAGTCCCTACGTGAGATTCAGAGTCGAATTAAGATTGTCATAAGGATTTATCTTCCGCGTTAGGAAAGCAGTGAAATGCTAGTTCAATCATTTGAAAAATATCGCTAGTTGAGCCTGAAACATGTAGTATTATGTGAAGGGAGAGAGAAATCGTGACGACTCAAAGATGTGACTACTTATGCGAATGAAATTTGTAATTTAGATGAGCAAGTTTTGGTCTGAGTGTATTTATTAGTCAGAGGGAGGCTATTGCACTTTTGCACGAATTGACTAATACTTCCGTCTCACTTTGCTTTTCTGTCCTTTTTAAACTGTTCAGACTTAGTTTAGTATTGCAAAATGTGAGGAAAGGGCATGTCCTTGCCTATTTCGGATACAATTCCGGTAGATGAAAGGACGTAAGTGCGTAGGCTCATTTTTGACGAAGGAAAAGACTCAAAAAGAAAAAGGAAAACGTGTATTGCGACAAATTTTCTCGGATATTGCAAAAATGTCACGTCTTGAATGAGCACTTTGGGTCAGATCTTGAGGAGATCAAAGGTCAAATATCTGAAATGAGTATTCTTCAATTTTCAGCTGGCTATCGATGAGTGTGACTTCGGAACGGGTCTTGAATGGGGACACGATCTCTTCATTGCTAATTTCCCTCAATTGGATGCAATGGCCAAGAGATATCTCACTATGTCTTACCAGCTTCTCCGTATGTTTTACTTCTATTTCCTATACATTTTAAAAAAATTTCGAGCATTCAATTTAAAAAAACGTGCAGCCTTTCAACATGTGACAATGGTAATGTTGAGATCGTGATGAATTCGCTGCAATTCTCGATGCTCAGATGGAAGAAGGAGTGAGAAGAAGAGATCAAGTTATGATCAATTAAGAAGGATTACGGTATCCATCTTGTCTATATCTACCCAACCCGACCTGTATCACATTACCTACGTTGTATGAAGCATCCCCCCTTTTTACCCTTTCAAAATCAATTTGTCGATCTCATCCCCGGTTCCTTCCCCTGTTTAGTGCCACACATAGATCTCTATTGGAAGTGTTGTCCAATCAGTGACATCTCTCTCCATTCTTCATACTCTCTCATTCGATAATCTTCCCTTCTCTCATACGTCCATCTTATCCCATCTCTCTTCCTTGCTGGCCAAGATAAACCTTTTCCAAGATATTCTTAGTATGGATTCCGACGTGCTTGAAGGTTACATGATATTTGAGATTGAGCAAGCTTATCTATCCTCAATCTACGATCCCTTCCGAATTTGTCAGATTTTAGTGTGAAATAGTGGTTGAGATTACTTTTTTTGCCTCATATACGTGGTCAGGAAATTGGATCATTTTGTATTCGAAGGCTCGAGATTGCAATGTTTTCCTCTTCTCTTCTTCACTACTGTGAGAAGTGGTTTATTTTAGCCTTTGAGAAGACGTCATTCACTAAATATTTACAATTTGTGTACAGAATAACTCGTAGAAAGGTTGGCTCAGATTCATGGGTTAGAAATGTGGAACGAAACCGGAATAGAAGGGAGAAAAGGGAAGAATTCCGGTGAAAATAATAAAGAACAATGGAATTGCACCCGTTGTAATGGAATGGATGTGGCACGAGGACTTACTGATTGATGCTATTTCACTAATTGAGAAGGGAAGGGGAGGGTCAGTCTAGTTATTAGACTGATGGATGTATGGTGCTATAGGGGCTGCAATTGACAGGGGGAGACTATAGAAGGCCTTCCTTGCTGATATTCTAAAGATACTTTGGCTGATATTGGCACGAAGGACGTCAATGGAAGATGAGAGATTCCATCTATACACTTCGAAGGGTCAATCGACTATCCGCGTGAACCAGCTTCGATTCTGTCTTTGCCAATCCAAATTCTCTCTCGAATTTGGATTGAATAAGAAGACGATATTGTGCTTGAGCTGAATTGCGACGGAATGATTCTGGACCGGGAGAACGAGGACGAGAGATTACTACCTGGAAGAAGAAGATGATTGATGAGGGAGAGACTCTTTTCTCTTCCTCTTTCCTTAAACATTGCAATTATGCCCGTGTTTTGCGCCATTTTCTAAGAGAGAAATGTCTAATTTGAAGATGAAAGAGCAATTCTAGAAAAATGTATGGGAAAAGATGTAGAAAATTGAGGTTGATGATTGGGTTGAGATTGGATGAATATCTTACCTCTTCACAGATGACATTCTGTTTCTCTTCTTCCCATTCATCTTCGTATTCACGTGAACACATTCGACGACAGAAGTGCATTGCAGCAATCGCTGAAATGATCATTTTTTTACTATTTTCGAATTCTGCGATTCTAAGTTTTTGCACTCGGTGGTCCCGCGCAGGAAGTGTGTGCTCATACAATGGAGGAAGTGAGCAAAGAGGTTCTTAGTTCCTCATTTTGTCCCTCGTGCTCAGTTGAGTGCATGAATTGCCACTGTTTCTGCCTCATGAACTACGAAGGAATTGTAGGGAAGAAGCTAGTTTCATGGCGTCACAAGTACTTGGCTTTTATCTGTTTACGTCTTACAGTTCTTTGAGACCCTACGAGAATAAGATTGTGAGTAGGAGTGGAGATGTTTCCCTTCAAGGGGGATCTACGAAGGAATCTCATATTCAATCGGAGTACTCACTCATCTATCGTGCAGTTCGAATGAATAGAGTGGGCGACTCACCGACAATAATGGCACCAGCGAGTGCGAGAAGAGGAATGGCAACGGACATGAGGGTTTGAAGGGAGACTAAGGGAGAATACACCTCGCCATTTCGATTAAAGGTAACTGTCTCATCAACTTCTGGCTGCTCCCAAGTCATTTCTTCACTCTGAGATAATATCTGCAAGATTGTACCATTATCAGTTGTAGCTACAATAATACAGGCAGGTGTCTGATAAGAAAAGCAATGTGATCGACTAAGCAAGTGGCAGGTGGAATATATTCGCACTATTCGAGAATGAATGGACTACAAAATGGAATGGATACTTGTTTGAGATGGACGGTGTTGATAGGAGATTGAATAGAGAAGAAGATGGAGATCATTATGGAATGTGAACTAGGACTACTCAGAGATAGACTGAGGATTGAGATAGAGTGAAGAGACGAGAAAGGAGAAGAGAAAAGGAGAAGAGATTAAAGTGACGATGAAAAGGGGAAAAAGAGTTCGAGACTCATCAATTCACTAGTTAAAATGATAGAATTATGCACATAAGAAATAATAGTGAAGAGAGGCGTCGGAGGGTATCAAAGAGAAGGAATGATACAAGAATGGGGAGGAGAAAAGGGATTGGATGAATGGGGGCGGAGTCAAGAGGGAAACGATGCCATGAGGAGAATATCCATTGGAAGGCTTCGAAGGAATAGAGAGAGAGAATAGACCATTGAGACGAGTGGATTGAACTATTTGAACTGGAACGGATTGAAGAAAGGACAGAAGAGAACTGAAGAATGATCTCTTGCAAGAGGGAATCTCTTGAGTGAGTCAGGAAAAGAAGAGTGGAGATAGAGAAGAACGATGTAGATAGAACCCCCCCCCCCCTCCACTCACTCTACTCAAGGGGTCAAGGATCGAATTACGAGTAAGGTCATAAGGGAATGTGTGAACGAAACGAAGAAATGGACAAGATCCATTCTATTCTTCCCTTCCAGACGACAGATGGAGAATATTCGAGAAGGAACAACGAAGGAATTGACAAAGAGAAGGAATGGAGGAGAATGAAGAGAGGAAGGAAGAAGAGAAGGAATGAAGATGAAGAAGGTAAATGAATATGGACAAGAGTGTTGTGTGAGGAGAATACTTCATTCGATTTGGACGGAGTGATAGAATGAGAGGGAAGTGATTCCAAGAGAAGAAGAAGAAGGAGACATATGGAAAATGAGTGAGGAGGGACATGAATTATCGTCTGCCTATCTAGCAGAGTAATTCCAGTGAAACATTTGGGTTTGTCATTAGAAGAAATGGAGGAGCAATGGGATAAATTGGGAGATGCGACTCAGTTCGAGGAAAGATCGAGATAATCGGAAGAGAAGTTAGATGAAGATGCGATTACAGGTTGAGACTCATTCTGTGAACTAATCTGCACTCAAACCGACCCTGTGAAACATCAAGAACTGGAATGAGCTAAATGAAAGTGTGTAACAATTGTGCATTGGTTACCATAAATCTTATGGAATCACATCTACAAATGGGCAGAAAATATATTGAAGATATATTATAAGTGTGCGGATAAAACGAGGATAGCTGTGGAGATTTGTGTTATGGTGGTGCGGATGTGCCTTTCCCTCCTGACCATTGAAAAGGAAGATTCGATCTATGGTTGTGAATGGAGAAATGTGTATGAGTACTTGAATGAGTTGGAGAAGAAGAAGAAAGGAAATGGAGAGGAAACGGAATGAAATGGAGTAGAAAGAAAGAACAATGAACACGTGAAGTAAGAAACAGAAGGGAGTTCGAAGGTCGACAAATGAAATACATCCGGATACCGGAAGGGAATGACAAAATGGAGAGACAGAGACAACAATAAGAGGGCGGATAAGATGAATGTTCTGGAATATCCATGACAAGAAAAGACAACGTCACTTCAATCTCTTGTCAAGTGAGTGGACTGAAGAAAACAAATCTTCAAACAATATTCCGAAACTAACGCTATAAAATCCCCTTGAATGATCACCGACTATCTAACACATAAAGCAATCAGGGAATAAGATCTCCGATTGAAGTGAAACCGAAGGAATGATTACATTAGATGATCGTTCAGTTGTTTTTAGAGGAAGTAAATCTGGATTGCGCGTAGGATTCAGGAGGGAATGCCAAGTAGAATAGTTGGTCAAAAACCGAAAGACGACGAACGAATTAATGATCACGCCATTCACTGACTGAATGACTGTGTTTTTTCTCAAACTTCGTCTACCGGTTTAGATAACTTCCCATTCTCAAGACACGTATTATTAGAGTGAGACACGAGTACTTGTCTCCACAATCTTCTTTCTCACGTCAAACTACGTCACCATCTGTTCAACAATTACAGGAGTAAATAGTTCGAAAACCATCGTAGATGGGCATGGAAGCGAAACAATCAGAGATTAGATTTTTGAGTGGGCATGGACGGATAATCTCGCAGTTCCACCGCAACCGACTAAACCTCTTCCGGAGACAGGATCAGTGTCTAATCTCGCTTGTTGTCATGTCTACTCTTCAACACTTGCGTAAATTGTGTAGGCGAACCGGAGTTTAGAACTGTCTGGTATAGAAAAGGCAGTTCCAGATTAGAGAAGTGAAACAACTAGATAATACCGAGTAGAAAGGCTTCGGAAAGGATTTCTCAACAACATCCGTTGAATTTCCTACCTTGACTGCCATTTCCTCTAGATGTCCATCTATCCCATAGAAGGGAAAGGTGAAATCATATTGATTCAATCTCGAACATATTTGAGTGAAGCCATTCAACCTCCCGAGACACTTGAAGTAGCCCTTCTCAGCCAATCTTCCACTATACAATCGAGTCAAAGATCATCGAGCAATGACCGCAGCAAACGTTGTGTCCGTAAAGAAAGAGACAGACAAGGGTAGGTCAAGAATTCGTGGAAAAGTCGGAAGGGAGGGGGTATTTAATTGAGAGTAACAGTGAGTGATGGATGAATGTGTCAGAGAGTTTAGGTCCATT
This sequence comes from Pristionchus arcanus, assembly GCA_900490705.1. Classification (NCBI taxonomy): domain Eukaryota; kingdom Metazoa; phylum Nematoda; class Chromadorea; order Rhabditida; family Neodiplogasteridae; genus Pristionchus; species Pristionchus arcanus. Next base: position 64,909 of record LS488624.1, on the reverse strand, counting down.
TACTAGTTGAATGAAGTTGCAAATGGAAAGTTGCAACGATTCTCTCGAGAGATCGAAATGTTTTCGTTCCGAGAAATACGTCAGAGTTTTGCTGAGTAAATAGTGAAAAATAAAGTGAGAAGGATGGTTACTCACGCAAAGGGAACTAACTGTCTGCACATAATTGTTGTGAACGTGAGAATTGAATTGGAAATGGTCGTGTTACAATAATATTCAGACGACAAAATAATATCTCTCGAGATTTTTCAGCTGCGGGTGTGAGAGAGAAAAGGGAAAGAGATTGCAACCAATTGAAGATTGCTTTTTCACTGTTAGAGAATGGATTCACACTTTTAGTTGGAAAGAAGTCTTTATTGAAGTGTTCCGATAATCGAAGCATGACGACGATAATGTTTCGTTCTGATGTCAGTGACTGGCGTGGCGACTGTCAATTTCCTCAGTGATACTGATCGAATGAATCCTCCTTTTGCCATAGCGATAAATGCAATTCGAACTCGTTGCTGAAATTTCAGAAAGCAATGTAAAAATGATTGAAGAATAGGTCAGAAATGGCTTCCAAAATGATGCCTCTCACCTGAAAAAGAACCATAACGATTGGATTGTTCATGCTATTGAGAGTAGAGAAGAACGTCATAAGAAGACCAGCCCATTGAGAACCACCCATCAACTGAAATTCGTTGGAGTGTCAATTTTCATTTCTGGAGCTGACTTTTGGTGCAAAATTGAAGAATAATGAAGAGAACAATTGCAGCATCGAGATAATGAAGAATTGAAGAATCTGAAAGATAATTTCGGAAAAATACGAATTTTGTTTGTGTTACGAATAGGAGATCACTCCTCTTCATCATTGACATTGCGGCCTTTCGAAGACAAATGACTGAAATTGCAATTTACTACGAATTCTGCTCGATAGACTCACAAACAAAGATAATGAGGTAGAGGAAGAACATAAAAGAAGGCCAAAGGAATCCGAAGATGAATAATAATGGCTCGTAGACTCCTCCACGTCTGAAAGTAAAAGGTATATTGAAGGATTTATAAAATGAAAACAATAGAAACTCTCTCGAACGAACTGTGGCTTCACTAATACAAAGGTGGATGAGCGATAAACTGACGAGCATTCATAAGTGTACTTGAGTGTGTAGGGATTCACTCGTTTATAGTAGCCAATAGCAGAAGAATGAATGACGATGAAGGAAGAGAAAACCCTGAATAAACCATGAAATATTTATTGTGAGAATGAATCGAGTTCAAGTCGGATCTTTCGTCCAGAATGTTTGATGTGGAACATCGTGAGATCTCTTTTTCCTTACCATGGGAGCACCACTAGAATGTAACGAGTGATTTGATGAGAGACCATGGATTTGTGAATCTAAAAGAGATGAACGGCATTTTTATCGAGTTGAGCGAATTTCTCAAACATTTTATAAGACACTATCTGACTCGATCGACATAGTGTTGGCATTCTTCAAAACACAACCTATGCTCTTACTTGCATGGTAGATAGTGCGTGATGAGTGCGTGCGGGGAAGGGGGTTTGCTAAGCTTCCTTGCTTCTCCGCGCTTCAGGCGGAAGTGAAGAGTACCTGATGACGTCATAGGTCAAAACGCGTAAATCGAATTCAATCGATTTGGGAGTGGTCTAGTTGAATTCCTCGTCGAATTCTAAGACATTTTTACTCGTGAACATTTTTCGTTCAAATTTCATTTAACGCTGGAAATCGATAAATACGAAAATTTTGTCACATTTTATTTTTTAAACCACTTTTCCCGCCGGACATGTTGATGTTTTATTTTCTTAATCAATCCGTATTATGACAACACACATTCAGTAAAGAGGACGTAATTTATCTCGGCTCCTAAGGATGTTCAAAATGAGAAAAACCGCTAAAAAGTTTGACGATAGTGCTTACAGTACCCTCGAACTAAATAGAGGCTCCGGTTTTGGACGTACGGCTCCGGCTCTCACTTTCACGCTTTGTACAAAAAATGTTCCCACAGTAACCTAACCTACTGTATCATGATACCGTAACCCAGAGTACCGTACTCCAGCAGTATCACAAACTGACTTTATTTTTACAATGCTTTAAAAATGAAATATTGTGTTTCGAATGTGTGATGTTTTAATGATGACACTGCGTATTAGTACTATCATAATATTAATTTGAAAATTAAATATTGAATTACTAGAAAATTTTGTAAGAATCATTTTTTTTAAAGCATTGTAAAAATAAAGTCAGTTTGTGATACTGCTGGAGTACGGTACTCTGGGTTACGGTAACATGATACAGTAGGTTAGGTTACTGTGGGAACATTTTTTGTACAAAGCATGAAAGTGAGA
>LS488624.1:43981-61986 GCA_900490705.1 Pristionchus arcanus | reverse complement strand
ATAAAATGTGACAAAATTTTCGTATTTATCGATTTCCAGCGTTGGATGAAATTTGAGCGAAAAATGTTCACGAGTAAAAATGTCTTAGAATTCGACGAGGAATCCAACTAGACCACTCCCGAATCGATTGGATTCGATTTACGCGTTTTGACCTATGACGTCATCAGGTACTCTTCACTTCCGCCTGAAGCGCGGAGAAGCAAGGAAGCTTAGCAAACCCCCTTCCCCGCACGCACTCATCACGCACTATCTACCATGCAAGTAAGAGCATAGGTTGTGTTTTGAAGAATGCCAAGTCCCTTCACAAATATGTCGGTTCTCTCAGATAGTGTCTTTTATATCCGTGATCTGTGAATTTTCGCACACTCTGAGCACCTCTTTTTGCAACTATTGTGAATTCTGAAAGAAGAAAGAGTATGAAATTTACGTTTGGAAGGCAGAAAATCATAAAGCGATCAATGGAAATTGCCACATTCGAATACTACAAATGAATGATAAATCTTCTTGGAGAAATACAAATGAACACCTGAATGGTCTGGAAAAATGAAGAATTGGGAGATGCGAGAATGATCAACCACGGATCGGGAATAACAGCACTGAAGGAGATTAAAGAATTCACGAGGAAATGAAGGTTCTTACCCAAACAGAACAATTGGAAGAAAACAATAGAAATTGACAGATATGTAGCCAAGACAGCTAAAGATAAGTGAGAAGACATGTCTGATGATTACTCTTTAGATGAAATTCACTGCAGAATGGAACCTTCTAAAATTGGCATCTAGAAACGATTTCTGAACCAGTAAAATCCTGAAGAGCGTAATATTGAGTAGAGTAGAGATGAGAGAAAGAATGAGTACTGGAAGACCAACGAAGAGTCTGAAGAAGAGTGGTATACTTCCGAATGGAAACTAATGATTAGGACTATCACGATTAGATCCGTCTCATCATTCCGCGTACTCTATCATCAACCAAAGTTATGAGATGGAGCGCGAAATGAAGAGACGAATTATTCATCATAACTAATGATACCGTTTTTCAATATCGGGATAGATTGACCCCATACACATCGAGACTGGAGTCGAATTTTGCATCTGGAAAGTGCTATGAAGATCCGATATTTAAAAATGAAATCTCACTGAAATGCAGCGAACAAAGGCATGGAAATCAGTCGGGCAACTTTCTGTGAGGGAGGACGACCAACACATGAGAAAAGTAACGAGGAGAAGGATTTGTTGGACGGAAGGAGAAGAAGAAGATGAAGCAATAAAAGGAAAGGGGTCAGTGATTGGATAGTAAATCATGACTGGGATTATGAGTGTAACGAGATGAAAAGCTGTAAGCTAAAGATCATTTTGAATGCTGTACAAAAAGTTCGCAACTGATGATCAATGGTAAAATAAAGGAAGTGAGGCATTGAAATCAAAGATGTATTCAAAACTTTTTGAAGATTCGTAAACCAGAAAAGCGAAACTAAAATGAAAAAGAAGTTGGAAGACGGAGGAAGTGAGTAAGTACTTCCAATATTCTTCGACGTCTAGTCTAGTTGTAATCTAATCGAGCTAAGTGTGAAGAATTTCCCGAACCAGACATCATGAGAAAAGGAACGACTCGAATATGAGATCTAGAATTTAGATTGGAGTGTTTGGGATCAAAGAATATTTAAAATTGATAGAATAAAATAAGTTTAAATCTCAAGAGAATGAGACAGAAGACATTCTAACCTACTGCAATAGCAATTGTAGCGAATGTAAATTCGAGAGCGAAACGGAACAAAGTTCACCTGACAGCTCATTTCCTAATTCTACTTCGTCCTCCCTAAATCTCCCACACTTTTTTGTCTTGATTCCTCTGCGTGGAACCTTTTTTTCCTGTGAAACCAATGAGATCGAGCAGATCATGATGGGCACTTTATTATTCAAACTACAACTAACAATATACAACTCGTAATTGATCATTCCTTCTTCTCTTCTTCTTCCTTCTCGTCATCTTTCAAATGAGCCTTCATTTCTCTCTTCTTTTCTCTACTCGCTTTTGCCTTGTCTTCCTTCACTTTCTGTATTCGTTTGTACTGCTCCTGAATGGAATTCCCTGATTACAGTACTCTTTCTCAATCGATTCTCACTTCATAGCAGTCATCTCCATTCAAATGTCGATCCACTGCAAATTTCATTCGATCGAAAGCGATCTCGATGTTCTTTGGTAGTAATCGAGATTCGTGTACCTGAAGAAGGAATCAATCAATCGATAGATAGTTATCTACCGTATACCTTGAGTACAATTCCAGTCGGGATATGGCGGAGTTGAACTGCATTCTGTGCAGTGTTCACCTTCTGTCCACCCGGTCCCCAACCAGAGATGAACTTCTGAGTGACCAGAGGGTAAAGGAGAAAGGGGGAAAGAGATGGCTATCAGTTGGCACTCTCTCCTCTCTCTGCCACCTACGAGTGTAACCTAGTATCTCGTCCCCTACCAACATGACTGCTTGGCGCAATGGTAGCGCGTTCGACTCCAGATCGAAAGGTTGGGCGTTCGATCCGCTCAGTGGTCAGAATCTTTTGCAGGATTTAAGCAACAATTACATGTATGAAACTTACTTGTTCACAGTCTTCTTTCCGGATTTCCGGGAAGGGATAATTTTTCAGTTTTTCTTTCGTCGTTTTTGTACGAATTTGTCCAACGACTACCCGGAAAACCTTCATCTAGAATATCCATTTCCCGTTCCGTAGTTAATCCCACTCGCAATATCTTCAGCGTTTCTACACTTCTGTGTGCTAAATCAACATAGGACATGCGAAAATATTTTTTATTGTGCTAAGATTCGCAATACATAGTGAATGAGGGCATGAATAGGCAACGGGTTCATAATTAGACATAAGACAGTTCGGAACAATAAGAATTGAGACCGGTTTCCTGCACGGGAATACAAAAAGTGGTTGAAAATTCGTGAGTTAGGTGTAATTACAGAATGTGTGAAGAAATGAAACAACACGAGAATACATTGGAGTTCATACAAATGATATGAAAATTCTCGAAAGAACATGAGGATTACGTTTCGGGGGAAGGTGAGAGATGACTTGACTACGAATAACTCTCAATGATTTCATATTATTGTGACATGATTCGCTATTTAGCGTATTAGAGTAGAGATCAAAGATTATCGATTGCTAACTGGATGATTGAATATTTGTAGTCATGGGGGTCAATTAAAAGCCATGCAATTTACATATAGTGTGGTGTGATTAGTAATCGTCGTCTTTTAATGGGCAGGCACTGCAGTATCCTTCTTGTTCAGACCATTCACCACTTCACTCGTCTGCTCACGAGCCTACAAATACAATATTATTCATTGAAAAAACACTTAAATAATGTAGAATAAATGTCCATTTTTCCAACAAAAAAAAGAGAGAAAAGGACGCCTAATCTGTACATCTCTCAATTTCGCTGCCTAAATTGATCTAGTAGTGAACATCTGGAGAAAAAATATGGAGATCTGGAGGAACATAAAAACAGCAATGAATTCTCTGGTTACCTTAACTTCCTTGACTAGATCGATCTCAGCTCTTTCTCTAATCGTATCGAGTGTCCAATCGATCACCAAACGACCATTCTCATATACCAATTGGAGAACATCCTGAAATGAGGGAGAGATGAGAATAGATCTTCCTGATGGAATGTCTCAAAGAGTTCCACTAATCAGTAATCCATCTCACCTTTGCGGGATCTCCCTTTCCCTCTTCGACAGTCTTATACTCTCCATCAGCAGTTCTCTCCAGAGTCAATCTTCCCTTCTTACTTCTCTTTCCCGAGTCAGTCGATGGATTCTTGCACACGTTGCGCTGAATATTTCATTTTCAAACACCATATCGGCTATTCTAATTAATTGTCCTAATCTCTCACCGATTCTCCATTGATGGTCACATTAGAGCACTTGAAGGCACACTTCTGCGTGTCACGGTCCAGTTTCTAAAAAAAACGAATTATTATCCGTGTTTTGTTATTTTTTCTAACATCCAACAAGGTTAAAATCCGTTCTTTCAATGCATTGAAAACATTCGTTGAATCATAGAATCATCAATGATTATTCACCGTTGGATGAATCATCATGTCCAATCTCTTCGATTGCTCATCTCACACATCTGCTGACGTTGACTCACACAACAAATTAGAGAAAGCAGCAAACAAGGAACGACTCAAAATTTCGAAAGATGCACAGTAGGTGAAATACCTGGAGTAGTGCTCCTCCCGTTCCGAATACAACATTCTCTGCCGACCATCCCTCGCCCTACAAAGATCAAAGATTACATGATCAACGAACAGTACAAATATTCATTTGTCTTTCGAACATACCGTAATCTTGGTGAGGATGTTATCGATGGTTTCATACGAGATTCCGTCTCCCTGAAAAACAGCTACTGAACTGTACAACATGAATTTTCTATTGTAGATGAAATATATGAATGTGGCGAACCTGCATAACTCTGAGATAGCTGGGAAGTACTTTGTATCCCTTGCTATTCTTCTTGCACGGGAACTTCTCTGACAGAATGTTCAGCACCTGTACAGTCATTTTTTTTCCGCATATAATTGATTCCCTGATTGCAACGTTCGGAAGCAATGAGCATTCTCAAACAAGCAAATGAAAACCTTGAGGACGACAGTTGCGGGATCTCCACTGTCCGGTCTGATAACAAGGCATCCCTTCTCTCCACGAGCGATTACCTCAATTCAACCGTGTTAGGGCATTGATTACCGTATTTCAGAATCACATCGATACCATTCAATCGTGATCTACCGTACCTGCTCCCTGAGTTCGTCTCCCCAAATGTCTGATACTGCTCTGAAGATATCGTAAGAATCGGACACTACGGAGACGAGACCTGCAAATTAAAAAAAAACAATTAGCGAATAATATTAATGCAATGGAAGAATAAATAAATTCAATAAAAGGGGAGTAGTGTAGTACCTTGAGGGAATTGAGTGAGCATGTTCTTGTATGCATCCGATTCTCCAATCTCTCTCCATGTAGTGATAGTGCTGTAAACATTTTCCGATTAATTATTTATTCAAACCATAAATGAGTGTCTACCTGTGCTCCGCTGCTGGAATGGAGAAGCCGGCCATCGGACAGCTGTAGAACCTCAACAGGACGAATTCATTACTCCGTCCATTTATTCCGTTGACTACCGCACTCATCATCCCTCATCACACTCACTTCCTGCACAATTGCAGACCCGCAATCGTATCCGTTCCCATGAAATTAACGAGATGGGCAGCACCACCGATTCCCGCACTCTGAAATGGATTGTTAGATTGCAACCCAAATGTATTCGATATTTACCTCAACAGACGAAGCTCCTCGATATCCAAAGTCGTGCAGTTTGAAGGGAAGGCCAGCAACAGAGTCCGTAGTATCACGAAGGAAACCTGGAATTAGATATACAATGTTGAACAGAATAACGATGTATAATTTACCAGCAATGATCTCCTTCTGTGCTCTCGAATTGGTGCACACTGTCATGGGATACCACACTTGCACGAGAAGAGTCTGCAATTCGAGAGAATACGAACTCATCAAATTATGAGTTAAAACAGAACTGTTCGAATAAACTTGGAGGTAACTTGACCAAACAAACAATACCGTACCTCGAACCAGTTGGTGAGCCAGGGCACAGCCGGATCAGTGTTCTCCACTGTGAAGAGCACGTTCTTCACTGGCACTACTGTACCTGGAAGAGATATCGATTAGAATAGAGGTTACTGTAGTTGTAATGATATGAAGTGTTCTAGATCCGATTCAATCATCTTACCCTCAGGCACTGCCTTGATGCGAAGAGGAAGAGTACCGCCGTGTTTCTGAAATTGTCAAAAGGTGTAATTAGCACAATCAGCCGAAGCTGAATCAGTGTGCTATTCAAAGCCAAGGCCAATTTTGATACACTATTCAGCTGAATTACTTGACAAATATGATTCCGATGATCGACATAAACTCACGTCGACAATGTAATTCCATCCTTCCTCGTTGAAGAGATCGAGATTGCCAAAGTGCACCTGAAATACTCTTCATCATTAACTGAGGTCAAATACCACCGGGAAAACCACCTATGCATGCCACATTTTTGGGCCAATTTGAACAAAAAATAGAGAAAAGCATGCCACCATTCCACGTAATCAGGGTAGATTTTCCAAAACCTAGCCTCCTTACGCCCAAAATTCTGAAAAATTTGGAAAAGCACACCACATTTTGAGTTTCTTGACCTGTGTATTTGACCTCTGATCATTAAATTAAAAAGTAAGTAATAGATTAATCATACCTTGTAGAAGTGTTTAGCCTGTTGTACCATCTGTCTGTTCACTACGGGTCCGACCAACCATCGTTTCATGATATACTGTAGACCGAAGAAGCATACCTGCAGTTACAATTATATAGTTACAATTTTATCAGTATCTTAAATATATGAATTGGTCAAACCTTAAGTTATTTTTTGTTTGGGAAAACAAACACATTACAGGATTTTAGCCGCGAGCACACTGATAACGGGGCTACAGTGATCCCATAATAGAGATAACGATGAAAGTGAAAGCAATCATCAGGAGACGAAAGACATACAACTTTCACTTTCTAGCCATACCTACCTTATCGAACTTTCCTCCGCGGCTCTCAAAGTAACTGTAGACATGAGTCGTTCCCTCAGGGTACTGATTATGATGCGTGATCTATAATTACGATACATTAGATAGGGCTGCAAGAATGAGAATACATATAGAACTAATGGCATTTCTTTACTTTAGTGCCCAAAGGTAGTGAACTATTTTATTCCTCGCTCATTCGATCGCTCGCTGTCTCATTTCTCACTACTCGCATGTTAGAGAGCGGCCTTTGGGCACTAAAGTAAATAAGTGACGAACTAATACCATACCTTGTATGAATCTGCCACATAAAGAATGTTGTCCACTGGATTCATGTCGCTAATCATTGTGGGATTACGTGCATAGACTGAGGCTGAAAAGGATGAAAAGGATAGAGGATAATAGGAGATTAACTATGAACGATCCACTTCAAAGTAAACCGGCAGAATAATCGTATCGAGTCATAATCCATTGGTCGCCATATCGATGAATGGAGGGGCGGAGAGTGACAAAGAACGGAGGAAACAAGTACAAACACGCAAAGAATTGATAGCGAGAGAGAAAAAACCGTGAAAACAGACAGTTGGGAAAACGGAAGGGAAAGTTCGAAGACAATACAAATAATATACGCCTCCTTACTAATTATATGAGCACACAGTGACATCATTCTTCTCGATAACGATACAATTATGTAGATACAATACGTAGGAAGTGCATTCTGCACGAATAATCACACGGAAGATGTCGATTGGAGAGCTCGAGAGAGAGAGAAACTCCGGAAGCTAGAAGCAAGCGCCTACTGGAGCCACTCAAGCAGAATCAGCTAGAGTCTACAACATGGAAGGTGCACTGTCTCCATGTAGAGAAGCCAATCGATGACGCAAGACGACAATAGACGGTTTCAACGCGCTAATTATAGGGTATCCACGAGAATTCGTGCATCTTCAAGAGAAAAAACATCGAGCGCAATGAAGAACGAAATGACGTGGATTGAAGAAACGAGCATAGCGCATCATCATTGTGGTCACGTCAGTTAGATCACATAGAAAGCAAACAGTATCTGCCTCCAGAGAGAGAGAGAAAAAACAGAAAAATGGAAAGTTCGAACTTTTACGGCTCTAGCCGGCGAAAAGGATAGCGAGAAAATACAGAAAATACTCAACTGCACTCGGCGCACGCACTTACTGAGTTTGCGATGGATCGCTCAACTCCAGAAGGCCGAGGTATATCGTTATCCCCGATATCGGTGGTTGACAGTGATGGAGACCCGGCGCGAGTCCCTCTACTGTCGCCTCTTCCATCCTCAGATGGATTGGGCGGATCTCACGTCACTATTGACATGTCTGGTGAGTACACCACAGGCTTACTTTTGAATCGTACTTGCGTCGTTTCAGCCATAATGCAATATTATAACTTCAGACGGAGACGGAAAGCAAATCAAGACAAAAGTGAAGCGGAAAGATACAGCGACATCATCTTTCACAAACTTCTTCCAGCGGTTCAGTAGATCATCTGCCGAGATCAAAACAGTAAGGCAATAACTGTCTTCGCTCATGTATTATTTTGAATGCTTTAAAAGAATACCCCTATTGCAATTAAAATCAATGATGATTTAGTCGGATGATCATAATCGACTCGAACGTGGTGATCAGCCTCTACTCGAGGTTAGACATTTTCATTATCACTGACCTAGACTATCTTATGAAATGTCAAATCGCATGAATGGGGTTATGAAATATTAGAAACATGCAAACAAAGGTACGAGATTAAACTCTTTTCAGGAGGAAGAAACGGTCTTCATCGAACGACCAGATACTCTCCAGATTCCCGATGAGGAACAATGGTTCGAATCAAGGACCTCATTTGACGTAAGCATTTCTTTATGAGGTAGTATATCGTGCATGCCTAGTATAACTAACACGGAATGGTCATTGTTGTCTTCTGGAAAGATTGCTCGACTCTCCTCATTGTCGTATGATTCGTTGTATAATGGGATTGTTCTCACTCGTGATTGCATGGTAGTAGTGAATGAGTGAGTGATGGACGACTCTCAGCATTTGATCGGCTCCAAAAGTGGATGGACTACTGCATTGACTCCAAGGACAATCGCCGTCATCGATGAGACACGAGTAATTAACACTATTTCAATTCAATCATTGGATATCACAGCACTATTTGTCCCTTTCACTTTCTACTAATTCCTTGAGCATGCGTTCCCTACTAACAATCCTAACAATTATACTATATCAATTAACCCAGCACGAACAAATTCGCAAAACGCTCGTGTTAAATATTAATGGTTGCAGGCTAAACCGTTGACTCCTCACCCGGATGGAGAGAAGTTAGAGAGTAATGAAGAGATGCAAAGGGCGCTTGAAGAGTTGTTGGAAGACTTCACGAGTGGAAATATGGGTGGGCTATCCGAGTGAGTAGCGTCTATTTCAATTATGATAAGGAAGATGAAATGCCAGAGGGGAACACATTTTAGAAAAGTTCGGTTTCCCGCCGACGCAGCGTAGGCATTCAAATTGTAACTGTGCCCCGTTATAGCGTCCAAATGGCTCAATTAGACGCGACTCGTCGAGCTCATGAGATGATCACTGATACGCATAGGAACCTTGCGAACGAAGCATGGGAGGTGAGTTTTTAGCCAGTTTGTGATTGATATTCATCATCCTGCATAACTTTTGATGCTCTATCGAATGGTATATTGCATGAGGGGGTAAATTGAAGATGAAATTTTCCGAGATCAAAGATCAAAGATCAACTTTTGGGGTCAAATTTTTGGCTGAAGTGTATCCCACCCCTAGGGAGTCTAACCACCATGTATGAACCTCCAGAGACCATTTTTGGCTACTGTGCCACCCCCTCCCCCGCTCTTACGCAGACCGCATTTTAAATGCTTACCCATCCTCCGAAGATGTACAATCTCTCTCCAATCAAGTTTGCAGTATGAAGAGAACGAGGAAGAGGAGGATTACCGAAGATCTGCAATGAATTACTAATACAAAACAATTTCCAATTTTCGAATTTGGTAGATGCCGGCATAACTGATCTTCAACGAATCTGTTAACATAATCAATCATTTTTCTTACCTGGGGATTATCCCATGTCATTGTATCAAGGTTAAGCAGCCAGACATCTCCCAATCTGACGCCACTCATGCCTGCAAGTCATTACCATCAATAGTTCGGTCCTACCGTTTCGTCTTATCTACCTCCATAGATCATCAATTGCTTTCCTCTGGATGTTTCAATGTAATTACAAGTGTGCGATTCGCGAGCTGTGGGACAAGTACCATAAGTCTGAAATGCAATATCAATTCAATCTTATCTCTTGACATCAACAATATTGTTCGTACCGTGGGACATTCCCATTGGAGTTGATTATGGTTAATCTTGAGATCGATCGAATAGAGGTCATTTAGATACGTGGGCACATTGTTCTTCGGATCGGCACTCATGTTAGACAGACCACCGAATACGTATGCAACCTGAATGAAAGATTCATCAATTTATTCTAACCATCCAGAGTAAAAAAAGTTCGTACCTTATTAGCAGTGACAGTGAATGAGTGACCGAGTCGAGGATGAGGTCCAGTACCACCGTGTCTCGGGGGTCTCGGACGAAGTTTCTTCCATTCCCATCGCTGACTGTTCAACTCGTATAGCTCGTTTGAATACCTGCTAACGGGGTTACTCATCCATTTCTCATAATAATCCTTCCTATTGAACTAACCTTCCATATTCGATCATTCCTCCGAAAATGTAGATTTGTGCATGAATGGCGATAATTCCGTAGGCGGCGCATCCGGGAGGTATGTCGCCACGGACGGCAGGAACAAACCACTGATTTGCTGCTGAAATGAAAGGGATTAAGTCAGATTCATAATGATCTAGATGACTTACCAGTATTGTATACGTGCAGTTCATCAACTATTCCTTCATTTCCTCCTCCAAACACGACCATGAGGTCCTTGATGGACACCGAACGATGACCATGACGAGGTCTATAGTGATACAATGATGATAAGACAAATTAGACAGAAAAGAACTGATATGCCGAATGATATCATTTTTCTCTCCTTGAAAGACTTCATCAATACAAACCTCGGGACAGGTCCAGAAGTGTTCTGCACCTTTTTCCATCTAACGAGTGGTCCGATCACCTTGCTGTCACCTCCTGCAAATATGAAATCAGGGTGTCTTTCATGAAATGTTGAGAAGATAACCCGCTCTAATTTCTACTAGGAATGTCATTTTCAGCAAATTTCATCACGCAAATGAAATAGTAACATGTTATAATACTGTACCCTCTCTCTATATATATCCAGGGATACGATATATATATACCGTCGTATTCAGATGTTCTTATACTAGTCAACATAGCAAGCAAACGCGTACAGTACCTACATGAGAAGACAGAAAAGAAGGGGAATAATAGTTACTTACCTTCGTGAACTTCCTCCATCGTAGCCGATCAACCTCACCAGCAAAGCGAGACCGTGGCCTGCAAATTAAATATAATATTTAGACGAAACTGTTCGAACACAATCGATACTGATGTAGACATAAACAACCAGATAGAATAGATCTTCAACAATTCGAGAAAAAACTAGGATTTAAGAAAGAGCAGCTAAACTGAAATAATTCGACCCACTGAGCATGCTTATAGGAAAACAAATGTGAACAAATTTGAATTCAAATTAATCTGAACCATCCTCAAAATCGGATTGAACGTGATTGAAAAATGAAATCGCGACGCTGAAGACCGAGTACAGTATGACAGTGAACTGACAATCACTTCCTCTCGAGACCACCTTGTGAGTACCACGGAGAAATGGAATGGATTTGATACGTATCGTGGGCTGGTTTTGAGTGTGGTCATGACTAGGAAGCGAGGGGGGGGGGGTGATGAGCAAAGGAAAGAATAATTAATTTAGTATATGGCATCAACTTTTCGTGGAGATCGGAATATGATAAATGAGACCATGATAATGGAAGTTGAGCAATTGGGGGAAATTAAACTATGGGCACTAATGAGGAAAGGCTTCATGTATGAAACCCATAATTTGCAGGCACAACTCATTGAAGAAGGTCTTCTCTATCTCTATCCCTACATCAAAGGAATTCTTCCGGAGGTGAGCCAGTTTTTGATGATGCCTTCTGTTCACGATGATTGTATTCTTCAGCACAATCCAGCCACGGGCGCTCCTTCCACATCCGATTCTCGTTCTCTCCTTACTTATCTCTACTATGGAGCACTTCTCACTGCTAGAGCACAACAGTGGCAGAGGTCAGAGGAAGAGAGAAAAATGGGAACGGAAAAGACGGATTGTATGAAATCTTACTCGAGTGCACATCCTAATGACGTGTTATTTCGACATTTAAAAATAGTATGGGTATTAATTGCTGCCACTTGTTAGCCTAATGTTTGACTCGTTACGCTTTAAATTATTGGTCTGTTTTTTTTTCAGATCAACGAGTCTCCTCAAGGCAGCTTGCGTCATTCCTGGATATGCCGTATCCGAGATTCAGATTGAAGCACTCAAGAAGTGAGTGAATATTGTATCTATCTAAAAATACATTTGATCTCGTAATGAGTTAATTGAATGAGTATCTCTCTTTGCAGGCTGCATATTATCAGTTACATAGCTTGTGGTAGTATCTCGATGCCCAATCGATCTCCCTGTCTCTCTAAGGCATTCAAGGTACAAATTTGTTGGGATTCCGTTTGTGGGGGGGGGGGGTATTGATCGCCTGTTAGCACTAAAATGAATGTTATTTATTTCAGCAGCAGGGATCGGTGTATGCCCATATGGCAGCTGAATTGGAGGGAGGAACACTATCGGAATGGGATGATGAAAGTTCGTTCGTTCTGTATTACCTTTCAAAGTACATGTTGTATGCCAAGTATGGATTAAGTCCAATCTCGTCGTTATCATTCCATTTCCTCCTCTAATCGTTCCTTCTTTTCTCTCAGTTCGTACATATGGTCGACACGACAACGAACCTCTGAGTACTGCACAGATTGCCAATCGAGCCAATATCGTCAAGAAGTATCTCAATTCCAATCTCAAGGCAATGGAAAAGGTACGCTGCAAAGACTTTCTAATACTAAACCCAAAATCTTTGGCCTCTAATGGAAAATATCTGCGATTGATTGCCTCACGGTATAATTTCGTTGCAGGATCAGAATGTGGAGCTTCTTGTGATCCTGCAGCACGAATTCAAACTAAGAACTGTGCTTAAGATTGCAGAGGTACGAGATAGTTCTGCATGAACACATCGAAATAAATACTTGTTGTTAAATATGGAATAATCGCTTCTCTTTTCAGATGTACAAAGTGGCGTCGATTACTCGTATCACAGAGATGGCTAAATTGGAAAGTGTGGAAGAAACCAATGAGGTTCGTATTGGGAACTTTCATGGCACAACTAGATTTATCAATCCTCGAGAATTTTTTAAAAGAAGATTTCGGATCCATTGAAATTTCTTAAATTCTAATGAATATGTTTTTGTCAGTTGCTGGCAGTGCTCCAGAAGGACAAACGTCTGATTGTTGTGGATGAAGGAGAAGGATTCGTCAGTCTCGCACTCCCTCCCGCCATTCATAATCTACCCGATATCACTGCTGCACAGAAGAGGTACTGTATCAGTCAGGGACGAATCCAGTCTCGGTTACGGTAGAATACACTATCCATTGCAGACTGGAGGCTATTAACGAGGACGTGAAACGACTGGATCTGCAGGCAAAGAAGACTCCTTGGTACATTCAGAGAACGGTGAGGAGTACGGTAGATTAGAGAGGAAGGACGATTGAGAACTGAATCAAATGATATTATCTATTTTTTCTATTGCAGAACAAGACTGGTCATCCCAATGACGACGAAGGCCTCTCAATGAGCAATATCCCTGAGAACTTTGCTGCTCCCCTCGCCCCTACTTCCGTCCCATCCTAATAATTTAATGCTAATTAACAAGAGTACGGTAGCTACACCATAGTCCCCATCTCTCATTCATGTGCATTCGTAATGTTGTGTATATTGACCCTGTTCTGTCTTGTTTTTGTATCTCAAATCACTTGCATTGTAGAAGAAGCCCGCAGTGTATTCTCTTTCGTTCTCAACCTTGTACCGATTTATTTTGACGGGAAGACATGATAAATTATTCAGTTTCGGGCAGCTGTCAAATTTTTATTTTGCTAGAAGAACGAAAATTGTATTGACCTGGTAACTTCCGATAATTTATATTTTCTTCACGTCTAAAAAATCCTGAATTGTTGTTTAGATACCCAGTGAAAGAATTATTAGAACATGCAAGCGTAATATTTAAGCTATCCATATAAGACAATTATTTTTAGAGTAGCAGGAGTGCCGGCATAAAATTCTTTGAGCATACATCAAACAAAAATAAATAATTGACCATGTTTAATACTATTAATTGAAGTAGTGCAAAATATTGGCCATTTTTCGAATTTCCCGCTAAATATATCAAGTGTGGTTTTGAAAGGAAGTGATTGTCAGTTCACTGTCATACTGTACTCGGTCTTCAGCGTCGCGATTTCATTTTTCAATCACGTTCAATCCGATTTTGAGGATGGTTCAGATTAATTTGAATTCAAATTTGTTCACATTTGTTTTCCTATAAGCATGCCCAGTGGGTCGAATTATTTCAGTTTAGCTGCTCTTTCTTAAATCCTAGTTTTTTCTCGAATTGTTGAAGATCTATTCTATCTGGTTGTTTATGTCTACATCAGTATCGATTGTGTTCGAATAGTTTCGTCTAAATATTATATTTAATTTGCAGGCCACGGTCTCGCTTTGCTGGTGAGGTTGATCGGCTACGATGGAGGAAGTTCACGAAAGTAAGTAACTATTATTCCCCTTCTTTTCTGTCTTCTCATGTAGGTACTGTACGCGTTTGCTTGCTATGTTGACTAGTATAAGAACATCTGAATACGACGGTATATATATATCGTATCCCTGGATATATATAGAGAGAGGGTACAGTATTATAACATGTTACTATTTCATTTGCGTGATGAAATTTGCTGAAAATGACATTCCTAGTAGAAATTAGAGCGGGTTATCTTCTCAACATTTCATGAAAGACACCCTGATTTCATATTTGCAGGAGGTGACAGCAAGGTGATCGGACCACTCGTTAGATGGAAAAAGGTGCAGAACACTTCTGGTCATCCCAATGACGACGAAGGCCTCTCAATGAGCAATATCCCTGAGAACTTTGCTGCTCCCCTCGCCCCTACTTCCGTCCCATCCTAATAATTTAATGCTAATTAACAAGAGTACGGTAGCTACACCATAGTCCCCATCTCTCATTCATGTGCATTCGTAATGTTGTGTATATTGACCCTGTTCTGTCTTGTTTTTGTATCTCAAATCACTTGCATTGTAGAAGAAGCCCGCAGTGTATTCTCTTTCGTTCTCAACCTTGTACCGATTTATTTTGACGGGAAGACATGATAAATTATTCAGTTTCGGGCAGCTGTCAAATTTTTATTTTGCTAGAAGAACGAAAATTGTATTGACCTGGTAACTTCCGATAATTTATATTTTCTTCACGTCTAAAAAATCCTGAATTGTTGTTTAGATACCCAGTGAAAGAATTATTAGAACATGCAAGCGTAATATTTAAGCTATCCATATAAGACAATTATTTTTAGAGTAGCAGGAGTGCCGGCATAAAATTCTTTGAGCATACATCAAACAAAAATAAATAATTGACCATGTTTAATACTATTAATTGAAGTAGTGCAAAATATTGGCCATTTTTCGAATTTCCCGCTAAATATATCAAGTGTGGTTTTGAAAGGAAGTGATTGTCAGTTCACTGTCATACTGTACTCGGTCTTCAGCGTCGCGATTTCATTTTTCAATCACGTTCAATCCGATTTTGAGGATGGTTCAGATTAATTTGAATTCAAATTTGTTCACATTTGTTTTCCTATAAGCATGCCCAGTGGGTCGAATTATTTCAGTTTAGCTGCTCTTTCTTAAATCCTAGTTTTTTCTCGAATTGTTGAAGATCTATTCTATCTGGTTGTTTATGTCTACATCAGTATCGATTGTGTTCGAATAGTTTCGTCTAAATATTATATTTAATTTGCAGGCCACGGTCTCGCTTTGCTGGTGAGGTTGATCGGCTACGATGGAGGAAGTTCACGAAGGTAAGTAACTATTATTCCCCTTCTTTTCTGTCTTCTCATGTAGGTACTGTACGCGTTTGCTTGCTATGTTGACTAGTATAAGAACATCTGAATACGACGGTATATATATATCGTATCCCTGGATATATATAGAGAGAGGGTACAGTATTATAACATGTTACTATTTCATTTGCGTGATGAAATTTGCTGAAAATGACATTCCTAGTAGAAATTAGAGCGGGTTATCTTCTCAACATTTCATGAAAGACACCCTGATTTCATATTTGCAGGAGGTGACAGCAAGGTGATCGGACCACTCGTTAGATGGAAAAAGGTGCAGAACACTTCTGGACCTGTCCCGAGGTTTGTATTGATGAAGTCTTTCAAGGAGAGAAAAATGATATCATTCGGCATATCAGTTCTTTTCTGTCTAATTTGTCTTATCATCATTGTATCACTATAGACCTCGTCATGGTCATCGTTCGGTGTCCATCAAGGACCTCATGGTCGTGTTTGGAGGAGGAAATGAAGGAATAGTTGATGAACTGCACGTATACAATACTGGTAAGTCATCTAGATCATTATGAATCTGACTTAATCCCTTTCATTTCAGCAGCAAATCAGTGGTTTGTTCCTGCCGTCCGTGGCGACATACCTCCCGGATGCGCCGCCTACGGAATTATCGCCATTCATGCACAAATCTACATTTTCGGAGGAATGATCGAATATGGAAGGTTAGTTCAATAGGAAGGATTATTATGAGAAATGGATGAGTAACCCCGTTAGCAGGTATTCAAACGAGCTATACGAGTTGAACAGTCAGCGATGGGAATGGAAGAAACTTCGTCCGAGACCCCCGAGACACGGTGGTACTGGACCTCATCCTCGACTCGGTCACTCATTCACTGTCACTGCTAATAAGGTACGAACTTTTTTTACTCTGGATGGTTAGAATAAATTGATGAATCTTTCATTCAGGTTGCATACGTATTCGGTGGTCTGTCTAACATGAGTGCCGATCCGAAGAACAATGTGCCCACGTATCTAAATGACCTCTATTCGATCGATCTCAAGATTAACCATAATCAACTCCAATGGGAATGTCCCACGGTACGAACAATATTGTTGATGTCAAGAGATAAGATTGAATTGATATTGCATTTCAGACTTATGGTACTTGTCCCACAGCTCGCGAATCGCACACTTGTAATTACATTGAAACATCCAGAGGAAAGCAATTGATGATCTATGGAGGTAGATAAGACGAAACGGTAGGAACGAACTATTGATGGTAATAACTTGCAGGTATGAGTGGCGTCAGATTGGGAGATGTCTGGCTGCTTAACCTTGATACAATGACATGGGATGATCGCCAGGTAAGAAAAATGATTGATTATGTTAACAGATTCGTTGAAGATCAGTTATGCCGGCATCTACCAAATTCGAAAATTGGAAATTGTTTTGTATTAGTAATTCATTGCAGATCTTCGGTAATCCTCCTCTTCCTCGTTCTCTTCATACTGCAAACTTGATTGGAGAGAGATTGTACATCTTCGGAGGATGGGTAAGCATTTAAAATGCGGTCTGCGTAAGAGCGGGGGAGGGGGTGGCACAGTAGCCAAAAATGGTCTCTGGAGGTTCATACATGGTGGTTAGACTCCCTAGGGGTGGGATACACTTCAGCCAAAAATTTGACCCCAAAAGTTGATCTTTGATCTTTGATCTCGGAAAATTTCATCTTCAATTTACCCCCTCATGCAATATACCATTCGATAGAGCATCAAAAGTTATGTAAGAATCTCAGTTTTTGTTATCCTAACTTTTTCCGTTTTCGAAAAAATCGATAAAAACACGAATTTTCATGTTTTTATTTTTTTCAAAAATTTTTTTCGCGATGTTCCAATCGAGTGCAGGTCCTGGAAACTTGGCACATTATGTAAACATACACGAGGAATTCAGAAAAAAATATGCCGTTTCGATAGGACATACCACACCATGACTTTTTTTTCAAAAAACCTAGCACGCAATCGTCGACGCGGGTTCGAATCCCGCCGGCGACTTATCTTTTGCCGGATTTTATTTTGACCCAAACTGATGTTTTTTCGACATGAAATCACTTTTGATATGTTTGTAGGTTATATTAACGACGTTTTGCCACTTTTCAAGGGAAATCATGATCATTCCTCGCATCGACTTTTTTCACATAAGGG
>LS488624.1:26244-40144 GCA_900490705.1 Pristionchus arcanus | reverse complement strand
TTTTATCGATTTTTTCGAAAACGGAAAAAGTTAGGATAACGAAAACTGAGATTCTTACATAACTTTTTTATGCTCTATCGAATGGTATATAACATGAGGGGGTAAATTGAAGATGAAATTTTCCGAGATCAAAGATCAAAGATCAACTTTTGGGGTCAAATTTTTGGCTGAAGTGTATCCCACCCCTAGGGAGTCTAACCACCAAGTATGAACCTCCAGAGACCATTTTTGGCTACTGTGCCACCTCCCCTCCGGATCCCGACGCTCTTACACGGACCGCGTTTTAAATATCACTCATTTCCTAATATTTATTTTCAGGTGCCTATGGTAACGGATACGAACACTGGCACGATGGTACGCATTTATCTCATAATCGTTGTATTCTTACTTAGCATTTAAACAGTAAAAGTGTTTTGTAGGAGTGGAAGTGCACGAACACATTGGCTATTCTAAATATGGAGAAATTGACATGGGAGCAAATTAATCTCCCCCTTGTAACTGATGGAATTGCCACTGCTGCTGGTTGTATATTATTCCTATCTCAACTATCGGCAACCCTTATTCTTCCAGCTGATAATGCGAATGGAGCTCCCACTCTTCAGTTGACAACAGTACACAACCGGGAATGTTTGTAGCTGTTCCGCAGTCTGGCAATATTAGTACGTTTATACGTCCACTGATGAGTACAATCAATCCTATTTCATATAAGTAATCCTTATCGAAGTCTTGTAAATTACAGCTGAAGTGCTTCCTCACGCACGTGCCGGTCACTGTTCTGTGGTGGCAAACAATAGACTGTACGTGTGGTCAGGCAGAGATGGATACAGAAAGGCATGGAATAATCAGGTAAGAGAGAAAGATAGAATGATATGATTACACTGCTTCTATTCTCCTCATTACTTCTTATCTAATATCTCAAGTTATCCATTCACAGGTATGCTGCAGAGATATGTGGTTCCTCGAAACGGATAAACCAGAGGTGCCATCGAGAGTCCAACTTGTGAGGGCGAATGTCAATGGATTGGAAGTGAGTAGGAATCTACAATGTTCTCAAATTGTCAATCCTTGTTTTCTATAGGTGAGTTGGGCAGCGGTTCCTACTGCGGAGGCGTATCTACTGCAGTGTCACGAGTATGAAGGAGCCAAGGGATTGACTGCTGGAGG
Organism: Pristionchus arcanus; assembly: GCA_900490705.1. Lineage (NCBI taxonomy): Eukaryota > Metazoa > Nematoda > Chromadorea > Rhabditida > Neodiplogasteridae > Pristionchus > Pristionchus arcanus. Next base: position 38,980 of record LS488624.1, on the reverse strand, counting down.
AGAAGAGACTGATGGTGAGGATAGCGATACTTGTATGGAAATGCACTATTATGTTACTAATAGCTTTGGAATGTGGTGATGCATAATGAATGCATGATTCTTACTTGTTATCTTGCCAGGTCGTCGTCTTTCTGCAGGCGGAACCATCCTTAAGGCAACTCCTGCTGGTATGGCTGGAAAACCCATTGCAGGAGTCGTCCAGAGAACACCCGGAGGACAACTTATGAAGGTAAATGATTTGTGATTATCTTATCTTATGATTGTCAGTACATAGTTATCATCTAGATTACATGATGATAGTTCGTTTTCAGTTGGTTGGTCGTGGTCCGAACGGACAGAGTCAAGTTGTGAGAGTAGTGAAGGGAGCGATACCTGCCACTACTGGTGGACCAGCTCCTGTCAAGACTCCTGCAGGACACTGTAAGTACCTTGTTAGTGTTATCATTGAATGACTACACTAGCAAATAATTATAACTTCCCATTCAGCTATTCTAATGGGCAAGGCCGTTTTCACTACTGGAAAGGGAGGAGCAGGCACTCCTAAGTAAGTTGATTACTTTCATCAACACGAGGCATGACTAATCCATCCTTTTGCAGTCGTGTCGTCTATCAAGTTGCTCCACAGACTGCAGCAACTCCCGTGGGTGCATCAGTTGCAGCAGCTGCGAGTGGACCGGCAGCAGCCACTGCATCGACACCCACTATATCCACTCAGGGAACCACCTACACAACTCCCAGAGGCACCGCAGGGGTCAGAGTTGAACTATTTGTTTGTTGACGGGCATTCTGAATGATCTGTTGTTTCTTTTAGTCGGATGACATCGCCCTTCCGGCTAATCTTCTTGATGAGATGACTGAGGCGCCTCCCGCTCCTCCTTCTCCTCCTAAGACATCACAGTCAACTGCAGCTGATTCTGCTGCATCTACTGATCCAACTGCATCTATGGAAGTGGATCAATCCGTGCGTGGAAATGCCATATTTAGAAACAATATGATTTGTTCAGGGAGCTCCTCCTGCAGATGAATCGGAGATAAAGGAAGAGACGTCGTCAGAGATTCAGAAGGAAGAAGAGACGAGTGGAATGGAAGGAGGAACAGAAGAAGAGAAGAAGGAAGCAAAGGATGAGGAACAGGTTAGGGAATTGTGCGTGCAAACAATAGCCAATGAATGAAATTGCAGTCGTCGATAGCTTCGACTGCCTCAGAGACTGCAGTCCCATCGGAATCAGGAGTGAAGGATGAGGACACTCAATCAGTGGTCACTTCAACGACTACTCCTTCTGTTGCTCCTCCTCCTGAGATACTCTCCATCCCTCCTTCTGGAACGACCCCTGCCTCGGGAGCTAACGAAGCTCAAATCCCCGTTGTTAATCAGGTGAGGGGAGGGACTAGATTGATTTCTTATCTAATATCAAACAGATCATTGTACTCTTTGTTCAGGAGGAGGAAGTGTGGTTCGACGTTGGAATTATCAAGGGAACTACGTGCATGGTCACTCACTACTTCACATCCAGTCTCAATAGTCTCGAGAATAACTATGTGAGTTATCCTTTTGAACGCCTTTGAACGCCCTTGTATCATCTTGAGCTATTTTAATTATTTTATTATTTTAGTTATTTTAAAAATCCTTTTAGTCAGAGGATGGCTCAGCTGCCTCTGCTGCGAACACTCAACGAAAGGCAGAACTCGAACCGGGAACTGCATATAAATTCCGTGTCGCTGCCATAAATGCACTCGGAAGAGGTATGAACTATAAGTAACGTAGGCGTAGAGGTGTTTTTTTTTACAGGAGACTGGTCTGATATTGCTGCCTTCAAGACGTGTCTGCCTGGTTTCCCTGGAGTTCCTTCATCAATTAAGATCACGAAGAGTGCAGAAGGAGCACATCTCACTTGGGAACCACCCATTAGTAGTACTGGTGAGGATTATTCCCTCTTCTATTCATTGATTCATCTCTTATTCAGGTCGTGGTCGTATATGTATCTGAGTACTCTGTATATCTGGCAGTCCGTAGTTCAGTTGGTCCATCTTCCAGTGAGAGTCAACTCGCATTCATGAGAGTATTCGTCGGTATGATTTTAAGACAGAATTTAGAATCACTTGAGATTGAAGTACTGACCTATATTGATCAATGTCTTATCAGGTGCTGATCCGGAATGCATAGTTCCTCATGCGAATCTCTCTTCTGCCTACGTGGACACATCGAATAAACCCGCAATCATCTTCAGAATTGCAGCACGAAATGAGAAGGTGAGTAGATGATAAAGGGAAAAGTTGGAGGATGAGAGTGAATGCTGATTTGATCTGACAATGTTAATGATATTCCCTTTAAGGGCTACGGTCCGGCCACACAGGTTCGTTGGCTGCAGGAGAACAGACATCATTTCGCACCTACTCAAACTGGTGTAAACAGGTGAGAAGAGATTGAAGGAAGAAGGAATAGTATGTCAATGAGAGACGAATGATGACACTTTCCCTTTGCAGACAAATGCGATTCCCCGTAAATGCTAGCAACTATCACATTCCTCCGAAGAGAATGAGAATGGACTAAGAAGAAGTACGGTATTCACTCCCTTATCCTCCTTAACCTCCCCAATGATACCCTACCTCGTTAATACCAACAAAAACATTCGCACTTACTTTTGTATTCAACTATGATCCTCATCTTTAGCAATATTCCGTTGATTTTCATTATATGTCGTGCCTTAGAAAGGCTATATACATCCTTGCATAATACACTAAGCTAACTAAAAAAATTGAATGTTTCCAAACTCCAAGTTTCTTATGATTGAATCCATGTTAGCATTAGAAAGCTTTTGTCATTCCCTGATCTTTCGCTTTTGACTTCTCTTTTGGTGCACCTCCCACTGCTATTCTCCCATTCTCATTTCGAAGATGCAATGTTCCAAACATTTTGTACAGTAATAAAGGGAACATTGCAATTGGCTGACTTTATCGTCATGTGAACAACAAAGAGTCAATGCTTACGAATCTGCCAAGTTTACAACCCGAATAAGTAAACGAAGAGTGTTAGATCAAGTTGGAAACATGAAAATCAATAATTAGAACTGGCGACAGGAACATCGAATTTTAGTGGCGACTAGACTACGATTAGTATCAATTAGTCTAGTGGAGGGGGACATGGCAAGTGATGAACTCTCTACACTGAATGGAAGCATGCACAAAAGGGAGAGGGGGTACATAGATTACAGTAGTCGGGGTTGAAGCGGTGCGGTCGCGTCGCGTGCAGCCAGTGAATCAATCGATAATCGACAATGTCTAATAGCCGTAGGCCGACGAGGGCGGGTTATGCTTGCGCAGGGCATACAACGAATGGGGTCGACGGCTAGCCGAAGCTCTGGAAGCGGGAATCGATCGATCGATTACGGTAGAAGAAAGGGAGGGAGAGATGGATACGGTATAAGATGCAAGTGTAGCACACGAAGAAGCAATTGTTTTGTGCAAAGCTTGAATCAGACGAAGCAATGATAGAGAGCGGGATACGGTAAGAGATTTATTCGTCGGAAGACTCGATGGAAACGTCAGAAGAGAGATTCTCGAGTGCCTCAGGGTCAGGAGTGGTACTGTACCTGATTTCACGGCCAAGTAATTTGCAGTTCACTCGTGAGAACTGATGAACTGCACGCTTGAAATTCTGAAATATTCGATATTATAGGGGTACGGTAGATGAATGATCTACCTTCTCCTTCTGCCATGGAAGAATTAGAGTTGCCACGAGATTATCCTGAAATACGATAGATCAGACTATATGTACAATATCGATCTCACATCATCATCCTTGTTTGCCATAATGAGATATCTCTGATTGGAGGGTGCACTCTTCTTTAGTTCACAGGGACAAGCTCCTCTTGCAGAAAGGGATATCGTCTGGAATACGATAGACAGAATGATGATACTGTAAGATAACTACCGTACCTTCTCACCCACAGATCTCTTCTTATCACCCTTCTTCAGACTTCTTCCATTCCTAATCTTGATTTCTGATCCATGAATCTCAGAGATTCGTGCTTTGAGTACTGCAATTGTGATCGATAAAGCATACCGTATCTAGATGAGATTCAATCGATACCTACGGTGGAGCGGCAAAAGTTGTCGATGATATTTTCGTAGGTTCCCACTTGTGTGCATGATTCGCAGGGAGCAGCTACCGTAGCCCCTGCGGCAGATACTGCAATCGACTCGTTACTCATACTCATTCAGGACTTATGGTTCATAGGGTATGAATGATTGATATTGGCAAGATTAGAGTGGTGTGAATGGTAGTTTCTCTCTTATTTTCTAGGTGAGAATAGCTGAATGGAATAACTCTTTCTTCATTCTCACCACATCAAAGGGACCGCTCTCCCTCCTTCCCTCTCTCTCTCTCTCTCTCTTTCCTTCTCAACAGAGGACACCTATGAGAAGGGAGATGGATCACCTGACAACTTCCCCCCCTCTGGCAAGGTAATAATGACGCAAACTCAACCAATAATCAATAATCTAGTTATATGAATACAGTATTCACTGAAGAGTTAACCTAACACTGATTCTTCACTTATTCCAAACTAAGATAACGAATTTCGTTGACCTAGGAAAAATATAGTAAATGGAAATGGCCAGTGATTACCATCTAAAGATGATTCTATAATAGAGGAATATTCTTGTCCCTCTCTTCTTTCTTTCCATTTGATACTCTGGCCAACCACCTTCTCCCCCTCTCTTTCTCTTTCCATCTATCGGTCTGACTTGTGAGGTGAAGTCTGATTGAAATACGAGAACTTTGTCTGAGAGACTGAGAGAATATAAGAGAATGTAGAGACATTGCAACAGATGAGAGAATATGCGATATGAAGAGATCCAATATGGGGATTATCGTCTAGATTAGGAGGACGTGCGTATCGATTGATAGATGGGTACGGTAGTAGACATCGTTAACTAACTTTTATCTGCAGTTGGTGGTTTGATACACATGTCATTCTCTTCAGGATAGTGATCACAGCTGAGCATCTCAGGCCAAGGGAATCCGTACTGTCGCATGCGACCTTCACAACCCTGAGAGATACGGTATATAATGAAGGCGTATCGAAGAGTGACTTTGTAAAGTAGGAATCACACTCACATCCTTCACTAATTCACAGAGTGATCGACAGGGAAGTATTGGTTTGGCCATCTCAGGAAGACATACTGGAGCGAAGACAGAACAGAGAAAGAGCTGAGATCAATGGAGTCAATACCGTATCCACAGTTAGAATATCCCCATTATCTACCGTATACCTGTGTGTGAGGATTACAATTGAGATTGAGGAGACTAAGCCAGTCTTGACTGTGATGGACAACTTCTGCGAGTGTTTCGTGCTCAAGAAGATTGGGAAGTTGCATTTCAGTATACTGTAAGAGGAGATTACGGTAGGAATATCAATCAATTGTACTACCTGAATATTCTTGCACAGAGTTAGATTCGATGGAATTGGAACGCACTTTGAAGAGGTCTACAAAATATGAGATACGGTAATCATTTCTTAGATGGAGGCTACAGTATACCTGTGTTCGATCATTTGATGCAATCATCGACCAAGACTCGGAGAGATAAGAACGAGCTATCGTACTTGGCACAATAGATACCACAACTACCGTAATCCACAGCCGGGGCAACATAGTGTGGAACGTGTGCCTAAGGAAGATGACAATTATGAGTGATAACACAATGATGGGTCATAAATTAGAGAGAGAGAGACAAATAGAAGGAGAATGGATGGGAGTGGATGAGACATATGTCATCAGAAGGTAAGAGAGAAGGAGAGACTTCTCTTCTCCTTCCATCATCTTCCTGACTCCGCCCCCTTCTTCCCTCTCTCTCTCTCTTCCTCTCACGGGCAATCGTTCCTTCTTCCGCACTTCCGGAGTACAAGGGAGTTCAAGTGGAAAAGAGTAGAATGGAGAGAGGAAAGATGACTGACTTCCGATTGGAAGAAGAAGAAGTTGCAATGATGAAGAAGGAATTGTTGAGATAGGGCTAGGGAATTGGTTATGAGTCAGAATAGAGGTGAGAAGTGAAGAATGAATGCAATCGAGGACATCAAAACACACCCGAGGGTGTGAAGAGAGGAAGGAGTGAGAAGAGCTGTTGAAGAAATGAGATCAAGAGAAAGATTCCGAATATGAACTCCTAGAAATACATAAAAATATTAAAATTCGGCACGATACACCATGTATCCTGTTCTCTCATATCAGACCCCGTGAAACAAGTTCAATATGTTCATGTAACAAAGGGAGAAAAACTCTTCGAATCAGTGGTATGTGATAATTTATTTCAAAATAAGACATCATGAATGACACGATAATTAGTACATACATGGTAATTAGTACATAATAGGAATAGTAATATCAGGAGTTGGACCCTCCTCCTGGTTTATTGTCAGTACTGCATAAAAGTAATCTGCATAGGCTTCTCTTGGGAGGATTCTCTGCTGCTGCCTTTTCATTAATCTGTCGTCTTTGTTCGCGGATCTCCACTCGACACCAGTGACACGTCTTCTCATTCTGTAAATTACACTGCGAATTAACTCTTTATCTGACTAATCAACTTACAATATCTTCCGGATTGGGGCCCACGTTTTCTTTTGGATGATATTGACTGCATTCACGGCAATAAATTCTGGCGACATTCTCGTGACCAACAAGTGAAGGCAGATATTCTGGAAAGCATTTACTCCACTCAAGTTTGTTAATTTTCATTTACCCTTGGCGTGCGACGGTACCGGCTTTAAACTCACACGTTCGTCCCTACGTTATTGTCCAAGATCTTCAAAATCACACAATAAACATTCCATTCTGCAGAGTTCCATAAAAATTATACATCGGTGGTGCATCACTCACTCAAAACCGTCCACGATATTCTTCACGCAATCCTCATGGGCAAAATGATGACAATATATATTTCCAACAAACAATAACTCACTTCTCCCCCCCCCTCCGATAGTGTCTAAGCATCTTTCGTGTACGAGATAATTACAGACGAGATATCTAACCATTCCATCATCTGATAATTATTGGGCATTGTATCGAGAAAAAAAACCACCGATCTATCCATTTGAAAGTGATCTATCTATTTTCCACAACTTTCACCTGATATAGTCAGACCGTTTCTACCAAACTCTTAGCCGATTCAGAAAACAATAAACTGACTTTCGGTAGGATTGTACAATGGCAAATGCCAACAGATGATTCAATGCCCATCCAGCAGAATTCTGAGCACGATCAATCGACAACATTCGAGTGTCAACGTCCCCAGTTGCCTGGAACACCTATTTAAAGTACCATCCACACGTGTTTATGTACATACATTCGAGAATTTAAAATAGTCCACATAAATGCATGTAGCAATCATACCGGCAATTTCGGATCGAACGGGTGAATTTCTTGTTTACTGTATCGATTTAACCTGAAACACCACACCCAAAAAATGATGCAGTTCTATCGTCCCTCGTAATTCTATAATACATTCGATTTAGTTAGTGAACGAGGGTAGGAATTCATTCACTCGGGATAATGAACAATATTGTGTCGAGGATGCCTCCCATCGCAGTTCAGACAGAGAAAACCATCCTCTTCGATAGCTTTGTAGACGTCTAAACATCAGCATAATATTTGGAAGAATTCAAACGAATGAACACAAAGCACCTTCGATAACTGCATCATGGAGGAAGATCTTTTTTTCCATTCCATCTTCGTCTTCACATTCCGAATCCGGACACGTACAGTCATCGTTCTCCTAACGAGCACAGATGTAATGACCACAGTAAGCAATCACAGGAAGTCTGTCTGAATTAATTGACACGAATCGGATAACTAACTGGCGAAAAATAACTCGTTGCATCCTCGAAATTTGAGCTGACACAGTGAAACACCCCGTTCATTGGTTACTGTAATTATCTAGTCGGAAAACAAAGTATACGGTATTGTATCGACTTTTTTCTTCCGCTATGTGGGCGCCACGTCCCACGTCCCGCACGTTGCGCACGATAAAAAATTTCAAATTTTCGCGCGCTTTTTGTTTTTACATTGTTTTTTTTAAACATGTTTGCTTTTCTTGAATCAATCTGGGTGAAAAGCACTGTAAATATGATTAATCGCTTCTTAGATATTGCGGTGTCTTGTTCAGGGGGTTCTTCAGGAAAGATCAGGACTAGACAATCCATTATTTATTGGTTATGTTCCAACAGTTTCATTTTCCTCTTATCTCATCTTACTACCTCTCTCACAGTTCACCTTACCGCTCTCTTGATCATGCGATATCCTTATGATCAGCAGTTTCCTAAATCTAGATTCCTCGGTTTCGCGAATTCTCCGCCCGTGCAATCTTCCATCATGTCGCTTCCTCAGTCCAGTCGCTTAAGCGGAAGCGCATCCCCAACTCAGTCGACCCTTCCGTTCTCAGCTCTAACTCTTTCTTTCTTCCATCTATCGCGCCGCGTTATTCCTATCGGTCTTCTCCCCTTCTTTATTTGTGCTACAAGCTCCTATTTGTCCGATTCCAACCCTACTCTCACAGGCATAGGGTGTAACATAGAGTGCCGCCATAATGCACGAATTGTAGGAGGGATGACAGAACCGCAACGATAAAAGCGCAAATGTACACTGCCCATTTCAAGATAATCGTAGGATCTGAACTTTTTTCCGTTAGAAGTTCTGTCATTTAGCTATCGATTCCAGATGGTTTCGTGTTTCTAAATCGATTTTGAAATTTGTCAACAATTCTTGCCCAGACAACTTTTATTACGTGTTACCAAGAATTTTGATTTTGATGAGCTATGGAGATTCTGATGAACCAATCTGGTAAAAAATATAACCCGAGATATATCGATTTGCGCAACTCGTTTACGCTTTTGTCATGTCCCCGTATTGAAGGCTCACTTTCTCATATTTGTTTTACCCATTAAGGTTCTAAGCTAATCGTAGGCCCGCTAACTTAGTGGGATAAAGAATATCTACCCACTAGTGGGATGAAAATAACTACCTTGTTTACCACTAAGTTAGTGGGATGAATGCTATGAGGGTGGTGTATTTATTCAAGTTTTATTCATTTTATTCCGCCTCTATTTTCGATCCTAATATCCTTATTTCTTTCTAGGTGGAACCTAAGTACATGTATGACATCCTAGAAAAAGAGCTTAGATTTAAGCAGAAACTATCCCCAGCAAGTTAGTGGGCCTACGAATACCCCAGATTCTTACTCGATTTGCCCCCATCTGCGTATTCAACCGTTCACGGACTCGGCGAAGAAAATAGTATCTAATTTCCGAAAACATTCCCGGTTTTCAAAGTTTCGTTCTACGAGACATGTATCGTACGATCCCGAAGCATACCCGGGTCTTTTTCACAATTTGTCTTTCAACAGTCTTGTTTCTCTCCTCTAATCATCGAATAGCTTTCAAATTCTTCCAATATTCATTTGAGTTGCACGTTCTCCTCGTTTTCCTCCTTTTTCATAATGTTCATTTTCAGAACCGCGGGCACAAAGGGCGATGATGCTTCGTAAACGTTCATTCGACATACTCAATGCAATCAAATGGTTGGAATTATCAGTCCGGCTTCCGAAGTAAGTCATATCTCATTACTTATCCATAATGAATATTGATGATAGGTATCAAATGGAGGATATATGAACAATACATTGTTCGATAGTCCGAGTACTCCTTCTAAGCCATCTCGATATAATATGATGAATGATAGCCAGTGAGTAATCATTATATTCTTTCTCGATTGAATTATTCCATTGCAGTCTCTCATTTATTATGCACGAAGCAGAAGCAACCAGTACTGTGTACAATGAGTTGAAGAGAGAAATGATGGAATTGCATGATGAATTGAGTAGATCGAGAGAGAATACGGTAAGAAGATGAAGGAAGAAAGAGAGGAAGAGGAAGAGATATTACAGGAGAAAGTTGAGAAGGAGAGAGATAATGCTAAGAAGGAAGCTGAGGATTATGTGTTTATGATGGAACTCCAGAGGAAGAAGTTGATGGGAGACAAGACGGATCTATCCAAGAGGGTGAGAGAGACGGAGGAAGGAAGGGGAGGAGAGTGATTACAGTTATTCGATCTGGAGAATGAACTGAGTGAAGCAAGAAGAATGAGTAGTGTAGTAGAAGAAGAAGGAAGAAAAGTTGAAGATATTGAGAGAATTAAGATGGAATTGGAAGAAGAAAAGAAGGGATTAGAAGATAAGATAGTAGAAGAGAATGAAAAATATGCAGTTGAATTGGTGAGGAGGAGAAGAGAAAGGAAAGTGAGAAAAAGAGGAATTACAGAAAAGATTGAGTGATAAGACAGAGGAGATGGAGAGACAAATTGAAGACGAAAGAAAGAAGGCGAATGATGAAATGGATAGAAGATTAGTGGAATGTAGAAGAGAAATGGAAAGAAGATTTGAAGAGATAGTCATGCAGAAGGTATTATCAATCTATGAAATTATAGACATGTTTATATATCCTTGCATTTCATCTTTGCATTATCCTCATACTACCAATACGGATTCTGAAGATTTATAATTATAATTGAAATATAATTATTTGTAGAATGAATTGATCACTCAATTGGAGAAAATGGAATGTGAAAGTGGAGAGAAGGAATATACAAATGAAGAGAATGAAAGAAAATTGGAAGGAGAAAAGGTAGTGATATGAGTGGATAGTGGAAGATTACGGAGAGAACATCTATTTCATTGTTACTTCCTAAAAAAGTAGTGCGATTCAAGGATAAAATACAGGCTATGATGGAAGCTATGATGTCAAAATTAATGACAGAGAAGAAGGAAATGGAAGATGAATTGGAGAGAATGAAGATTGAAAGGGATGAGGCTATCCGAAAAGTGTGGATTTAATTTATTTGATTGTTCCTCGATAGGAAAGTTGAAAGGAAAGAAGGGGAAGGAATGATTACAGATGACTGAAGTTGGAGCGGAATGTGAAGGAATTAAGAATTCAATTCGAGAGATTGATGAATTTAGGAATGCTGCATTCGAAGTGAGAGATGAATATGAGATATTGATTCATTAAATTGATTGTTGAAGGAATCGAGAATAGCAAATGGAGAAGTTGAAGAATTGAAGAGAGTGAATGAAGAGATGAAGGAAGGATTGGAAGATGTGAAGAGACATCTAGAGGATAAAGAGAAGGTGGATTAACAATAAGTATATACATGCAGTTGTATATAATAGATATTCAGCAAATAGTATCTCTTCAATCATCGATTTCTCTATTGACTGAATCTGAAGGAAGAATAGGAGAGATGGAACAGAAAATGAAAGAAATGGAGAAAGAGAATAATGATAAGATAAGAGAGAAGGAGGTAATTATTGAAGAGATGAGAATAGAAATGGAGGAGAAACTAAAGGTAAGTTAAACAACTTTTTCAAGCGTGATATTATGATTATAATTTAACCAAAAAAAACCTGTGGTAAATATTGATTATTACATCTAGACTTTGATGATGCAGTGATTTTGAAATAACCTTTGAATACACAGGAAATAATCTCTCTCCAATCAGAAGGAAAAAAATGAAAGAGATGGAAGATAAAAATAAAGAATTGGAAAAAGAGAAGAAAAAATTGGAGAAAGAGAAGAATGAATTGGAGATGAGTGTAAAAGGACTGAAGATGGAGAAGGAAATGAGTGGAAATGTGAGTGATACTGTAGAAGAAGGATGATAATTATTGATTGATTTGAGATGGAATCTCGATTGGAGGAATTAATGGATAAATTAATGAAGAAGACTGAAGAACATTACAAAGAGGTATAATAAATGGAATGAAATTGAATAGATATGAAACAATTGATTTCAGAAATCAATTCTACAAGAAGAAATGATCGAATTGAAGAAGAAGATTATGGAGTGTGAAGTGGAAATGAAGGTATTGACGAGATGGAAATGTTGTAGATAGAGAACAAATTATGAACCGCCGTTTATACATTCTGCACACTCCATCAATACTCGAGAGAGTGAAAGAATGTGCGAAATGAAGAATCGACGGCTCATTTCGAGATATGAGGCGGTTTCCGTTAGGATCAACAAGCGTCGGGAACAGGTAAAAATTCGAAAGTGCTCAAAAGTTGGCCCTAGGGGTTGTTTTCGATGCTGAACAAGCTGGTATGGTCGATTTCGCAATATGTCCCCTTTTCGCAATATGTCCCCTTTTCGCTCCAGAGGGGCACCCCCTCATTTTGCCTGGAAAAAAATCGTAAATTCTAAAAGCCTAGAACAGAATTTCGAGCTTTATCTCGTGGTTATGTTGAAATGTGATTATCATTTTTCGTTTTCGAGATATGGACTTTTTTGATCCGAGCCTTAGCACGAGCGGACTCGCTCAGAGTTGAAAGAGGGCACTCTCCTGATCATTTTGGTATATTTGGTTGATATTTTGACTTTTGCAAAAGTTCTTTAATATCGATTTTTCTGAAACGGCAAAAAATAAAAATAACTGAATACCCCCGTGTTGGTGCTCATTTTGAAGAGCACGTTGAACTTATCATTTTTTGTGTTGGACTTTTTCTTGAAAACGTTTCCTTTAGAAGTTACAAGCTATCAATTTGGCTATTTTCATGAGACGGCCGATAAAGCATATTTAAAAAGCTTCTTAAGGAAACGTTTTCAAGAAAAAGTCCAACACAAAAAATGATCAGTTCAACGTGCTCTTCAAAATGAGCACCAACACGGGGGTATTCAGTTATTTTTTTTT
>LS488624.1:3823-19579 GCA_900490705.1 Pristionchus arcanus | reverse complement strand
CTCCCTATTCCACTTTTCCCTCCCTCCCATTTTGCTCTCCTCCACTGAGGAGAGCGCGGTCTCCTCCTCAGAGGAGACCAAGTCCGCGGGGGCGAATGCTCCCCTCCCTCTCCTCAGATTGGAGAGCGATGGACTGAACCAGAGAAGTGAAATCGAAAGCTTATATAGGGATAAATTGGATGTAAATTGATTGGATGTAAATCGACGAGAGACAAGGGAGAGACGAGAGACATAATCTCATTCTGGACTAATTGATTTGTTGACGAATGGTCTTCATTCACACTTGTTTTTTTCCACAAAAACTAAGCACTAGGAACAAAAGTGCTAGGCACTAAGCACTAGGATCTAAGAAGCACTGAGCCTTATCCTAAGCACTAAGCCTAAGCACTAAGCGCTAAGTCTAAGGATAACATTTGAGGCTTAGCGCTTAGTGCTTAGTGCTTAGGCTTAGTGCTTAGCATGCTTAGTCTTTCGTTAGTGATCATGACATGTGTGCAGCGTCTAGGAAAGAAAGGTGAAAGATCGAAATGAAATAGACGACCGTGCGGAATTCGCCGAATGAGGAGAAATGAGAGGGAGGGAGAAGTGGAATGGGGGGGAGACCCCCCCAACAGCACAAGCGCCAATTATTTCAATATTACTGATCAATTATATTGCGGTCTCTAGAGTGGAGGAATACGAGAACTCATACGAATCTCCTTTGTTAGAGGGTTAACAGGGACGAGGGCTAAATTTCTTTTGAAAAGAGATGACGTGATGAGGGTTACCCAAATTGGACCATTCTATCCAATTGGACGATTGTGGATCGGTCGAATGTCACGGTGGACGAGCAGAAGAACGACGCTCAATGAGAATAACGAATGATCTCCACTGTTCTAGCCCCACTGGGCGTTTCAAATGAGTCTTCTCGAAGACGAACAAATGATTCATTCAGACGAGCATAAAAACATTTTATTCTATTGGTCAGTCGATGGAATTCGATTAGAACCGTCATTCGATAAATTTTGACAATTGAAATTAGGGTTGTCTATCCGGATTTTTATCCGTCAATCCGAGTCGATTTCCCTACTCATTCTCACTTCCGCGGAATAATTGAATCGGTCTCCTCTCTACTCGGATATCCGAGTTGAACTCGGATATCCGTGACACTGGAAATTTATTGAGCTATTATTGAAACTCAACGTTTTTTGGCTTTTGCTATTGATGAAGAGTGAGACCGATCTCACTCAAATGAAAATCGGAGGAATGAGAATGACGGAGTTCCGAGTTTTGACGGATATCCGCATACGAAATGAGGCAAGGTGACCGATTCACGGAGTGAATGAGAGTGACGAATGAAAGGGAACGGAACTCCGTTGTCCGGATAGACATCCCTAATTGAAATGCAATCGATTAAAAGAGGGAACAGAATGATTCCTTTTATTGTATCTTTCATGAGATGAATTATCGGTTTGGTGTTTTCTACTAGGAATCAATCTCCTCTCTAGTTCTTTACTATTCATTTACTGGAAATAATTCTAATTTAATTTTGTAATTACCATTTTCCATTCTCTATTCTCTATTCTTTCTTCATTCTCTATTTTTCTTTCTCTGTTATTTATTCTTCATTCTCTATTCTTCATTATTCAATCGCATTCATAATTCTTTATTTGTCATTCTTCATACTTTATTCTCTATTCTCATGCACGTGACGATCGGTCGATTCTCATTCCCTTCTACTGGATAATTCTCATCCGTCAGTTGGAGCAATTGGTAAGGATCTACTTTTACGCTACAGTTGCAGGAAACAGTTGATCCAGTTGGAGGAGCAATGAGGTATCCACACTTTATGGAGTGATTAAGACGATGTCTGAGTTTACTCTAATTATCGTCATTCTCTATTCTTAATTATCTATTCTTTGTTCCCCATTATCCATTCTCGCACAAGAGACAATCGGTTGATTTTCATTCCTTTCTACTGGAGAATTCTCATCCGTCTGTTTGAGCAATCGGTAACGATCTACTTTTTACACTACGGTTGTATGAACCAGTTGATCCAGTTGGTAGAGCCGAGGTATCCACAATTTCTGGAGTAATCAAGACGATGCCTACACCGTGAGTTTACTCTAATTAAAATTCTTCATTCTCTATTCTTCATTCTTCATTCTCTTTTTTTCTTTCTCTATACTTCATTCCCCATTCTCCATTTTCGCACAAGAGACGATCGGTCGACTCTCACTTCCTTCTATTGTAGAATCGTCATCTGTCAGTTGGAGCAACCGAATTACGATACATTGATTCTTCAGTTATAGGAACCAGTCATAGCCGTACCAATTATAGCACTATCTCAATCTTTATCAATCTGTATATCATAGTGTCTTTTCTGTATATCATAGTGTCTTTTCTGTATCTCAATCTTTACTGTATCTCATAGTGTCTTTTCTATAGCCCTTTACCGCAATTCGAATATCTTCTCGTCACCGACCATTCCATCAGAATTGGGAGCAGACGAAGATAAGATGAAGATAGTCTTTGATATGTCTTGTTTTTTTATTTGCTTCTTTTTTCTTATTTCTTATCTCCAATATTTAAGCGGAAAGAAAAATGATTGTATCGTGATCAATAAATATAATGTTAAAGAGTTCTCTGATAAAGATTAATTCGCAGATTTTTTTTAATGGAATATACATTCCCTTTTTCTTATCGAGATTCTTCGAGATCCGACCTTCATCAAATTGTAAAAATGAGCCATTAGCAATTTGGAATTATGAAAAAAAGAAGGTTGAAGCTGTCATAAACATCGAAATATTTGATCTCTGCCAAACGTGTCGTTATTCTGATCACATCTCTCTCAAATTTTCAGACAGACTATTTACTAAGAAGGAAGTAAACGGGAGTGATAGATCTTTGATCCCAAATCGGTCAAGACTGGCTTATTGAGAATGAATGAGATGCAAGGGATTGATCGTTGACCTTTGATCCCTAATTTTTCATGACTGGCTTTTTAAAAAGAATGAATGGGATGGAATTATTGATTGATCTTCGATCTTTGATATCTGATTTGTCATGTGAAAATGAGTCATTCAATAGTTAGGAAGTATCTAAAAATAAGGTAGGAATGTGAAAAATTAGCTCTTCAAAACTAAGTAATTGATCTTTGATCTCTACCACCCGATATCGATATTCTGATCATACAACTCTTCCAATTGCAGGCAGTCATCTACAATACGCACTAATCAATGAAGAAGGAGCTACTGCCAATCACACTTCATGCCATCTCCCGGTGGGTTAAGTAATACCTCACAGGGGAATGGGTTTTCATTGTCAAGAGAAAATTATGTAGAAACGAAAAGGATAAGAGTAATTAATTGAAATAGGCAAAAATTCTTCAGGGGTTTGAAGAGTGATCATATTTTTGAACGTGTCATCTATGCATTACTCACAAATTTTAACGGTGCTAGGATACAGCTAGAGTTGTAAATCAGGGTGATTGCCGCTTCATTCGAACAATCAAAACCTTTCACTACAATTTTCTTTGCAGACTGCTCTCGTACCAATCTGTGATTGCGTCTCTGGATGGAATATGCTTCGATTTCAAGGTATTCTTTATCATTTTTGAATTATATTCAGGTCTGCGAGATGGTGATGAAGTGGGACATTATGTACAAGAAGATACTCATCGAATTTTTTGGATAAGCAAGTCCCTTGACGGTGAGTACTGAAGAGATACTGTAATGTAATGTAGAGGGACTGTAAGGGTACTGTGGGAATAATGGGTACTGTAGGACAATGAGGGGTACTGTAGAGTTAAGTAGGGGTATTGTAGGGGATCTGTAGGAGTACTGTAAGGGTAGTGTAGGATACTTTAGAGGTACTAAAGGAGTACTGTAGGATTACGGTAGGATAATGTAGATGTAGAATGTAGCGCACTGTAGGTTACTGTAGGGCATTGAATGGTACGGTAGGGTACTGTAGATGTACTGTAGGAGTGCTGCAAGTGCATTGTTTGATATTGTGGAGCTACTGTAGGAATACTGTAGGAGTGCGATAGGGTACTGTAGACGTAGAATGTAGGGCACTGTAGGTCATTGAATAGTACTGAAGGCATACAGCAAGATACTGTAGGAGTACTTCACGAGTACTGTAGGAGTACGCATGGCGCTTCACGAATCCGATAGTGCGCCTTTCGGTTACTGTAGTTCTTCGTGGTCTGTTTGAACTAGGGAAGTCAGGTTGAAGAATGTGAATCATCATTTTCTCTAACCAGCGATTGCTCCCTGACAGCCCAAATTTGAACAATATTTGGTGCAATCGATAACGCTTAGTCGGATACCACCTCATTATACCGTAGTCCTGACCGTATTGCCGTACTTTCGTTTTATCGATGAGCCATAAGCTTCCTTATTTTCAGTCTTCGATGACCATTGCATTGAAAATAGTGGATCTGAAGTTGTTGAGGAGATGATGAAAGGACGACGAATGAAGAATGATAATGAAATGAATGGAGAATGAAGAATGATAATGAAATGAATGGAGAATGAAGAATGATAATGAAATGAATGGATAATGAAGAATGATAGACATATTATTATTTCGTGTTTTTTTTTAGATACTATCTATTCAGCCTTAATTACTTTGCACACCTCAGTTTGATCGTTATTTTCGTGTGCTCTTTGTTCTTTGGTCTTTCTATCGCATGATGTACCCGTGACGATTATCTAAATTGAATAAATGATTGGAATGAACGTGAATGATCGAAAAGTATGATCCGTTGATGTCGGATTCGATTACTTAAAAAAATGCATGTCTAACTACTTATAATCTCTGAAGATGCGCCGATTGGATTTCATCAATGGAACAGGCGCAATCACTCACTGGGCGCCATGCGTGAGTCCCTTTCTCTCCTTCATAAGAAGTCGGGTCTATACCGTGCTTACGTTGATTATGTTTCTGATAAGGAACTTAATTGTATAATATTTTTTCTAACTGGATCCGCAGCATTTCAAGTGTGAGGTCGACCGGGAGGGGGGATGTTGGTTGCCGAATCTAATCCCATACCATATCGGTTTGAGCTAGACTTGCTCCCCATTTCACTTGAGACTTGAATACAGTAATCTCGGCCGTTTTTTTTTTGCAGATCTCCAACGGTGCACTTCACATCGTCGGCACGCCCGATGGATCGGAAGTCGATCTGAGAAGTGGCCTCAGCGTGTCAGTTTATCCTTTTCTGAGTAGTTATTGCAACAAACTATTATTTTCGTAAGTGATTACACTTTTTCCTATTTCCCAGTATTTTAATATCTGTTGCGGATCATTTCCATCTCCTAGGGCGGAATAAAAGTGAGTGGAAGGCAAAAGGTCACGATATTTAGCATTTTAAACACACGATATGGGAGCGAAGAAGCGGCAATTACAGCTGTTAGAATGAAGAATCCTTCTCTTCTTTTTGTGTATGATTCGCATGAGGAATTAGAAAACGAATTCTTCATCCTATTGACGATTTCGGTCCAATTGCAGGGCCAATAAAGTACTCCATCGATGCGCCACGCTCGACTTCAAGCCGAAGAAGAGGCATCTGATGGTTGCTGGGGACCACACTCTCATCCTCCGTGGTCCTCTTCACAAGGGCCACGCCGCTCTTGTCGGTGAGTACTGGAGAAGATGGTGGGAGTGGGGAATCTGAGAAGACTTGCGCCCGTATCGACCTCCTGCATACTATAATGACGATTTTTTCAATGTACTCACTCTCTCAACTGTCTCTCCTGTGAAAGTGCATTAAAAATGAGTAAAGCGCATGCAAATTTGAAGAGAAAGAGGCAGAGAGTGAAGATTCATGAGGCATGTGAACAGACAAATTATGGAGGTGGGAATAAGATTATTCTTATCAGGGACCTCCTCGGCCCTCTGCAATCTCTTCTCTCGAGGAGTTCCAGATGACTGGAGGGACATCGTGAGAAGAGAGACTGGTGAGTATGCGATACCACTGCATTTCGATCTTTATTGATTTGCAGACGAGCAGCGGCGACGAGCAGCGGCAGCTCACCACGTGTTAGTTGATCTTTGATCTTTCCTATCTAGTTACACCGGTATGCATACTAAGACAGAAAGAGGGAGGACGTACTGATCTTTGATCTCTGGTCCTTTGTTTGGCAATATTGGTCTCTGAGCTTTCCATTTTTGGGCGAATAAGATTGTTTGATTATTTGTAATGTGCAAATTGTGATAATTGCAGCGGAGGCAATGCGGCAGCTGGAGCCGTAAATGGAGATGGAGATGGACCGGATCCACAGGCCCAAGGTCTTCACATGCATCCACGGTCAGTTCTTTTCCAATCTCGTTCTACCACACACACACTCTCTCTCTCTCTCTCTCTCTCTGGTTTCATTGCTCATTGATTCATCATTCACTATTATAGACTAATTCACTATAATAGGTGGTAATGAGAACCCACTAATTTTGATGATACGAGAAACAGTAGAGAACGTTCGAGCACTACGGTATGACTTGTAGTAATATTCGTCCTTCCAGCCCGCCCGGCATCCTCCATCCTGCAAATCCTGCTGCGGCTGCACCTGCAGCACCTGCAGCAGTTCGAATGTTAGTTGATCATTTGTTTCCCCCTCCCTCTCTCTAGAAATAGACCATTTGTTCATAATTAGTTTTGATTATTATTTTGTCGAAAATGAGTACGACTTGTGGAGAATCGAAATTCGAGCGAATGGGCTACATTGATCTTTGATCTCTCTCTTTTCTTAGAATTTTCGGCCGTTGCGTGCGAAAAGTGGAAGTAGTATTTAATCTTTGTTCTCTCACTGAAGAATCAGGGAGGACGTACTGATCTTTGATCTCTGGTCCTTTGTTTGGCAATATTGGTCTCTGAGCTTTCCATTTTTGGGCGAATAAGATTGTTTGATTATTTGTAATGTGCAAATTGTGATAATTGCAGCGGAGGCAATGCGGCAGCTGGAGCCGTAAATGGAGATGGAGATGGACCGGATCCACAGGCCCAAGGTCTTCACATGCATCCACGGTCAGTTCTTTTCCAATCTCGTTCTACCACACACACACTCTCTCTCTCTCTCTCTCTCTCTGGTTTCATTGCTCATTGATTCATCATTCACTATTATAGACTAATTCACTATAATAGGTGGTAATGAGAACCCACTAATTTTGATGATACGAGAAACAGTAGAGAACGTTCGAGCACTACGGTATGACTTGTAGTAATATTCGTCCTTCCAGCCCGCCCGGCATCCTCCATCCTGCAAATCCTGCTGCGGCTGCACCTGCAGCACCTGCAGCAGTTCGAATGTTAGTTGATCATTTGTTTCCCCCTCCCTCTCTCTAGAAATAGACCATTTGTTCATAATTAGTTTTGATTATTATTTTGTCGAAAATGAGTACGACTTGTGGAGAATCAAAATTCGAGCGAATGGGCTATATTGATCCTTGATCTCTCTCTTTTCTTAGAAATTTCGACCATTGCTTGCAAATAGTGGAAGTGGTATTTGATCTTTGCTCTCTCACTGAAGAATTTGGAAGGACGTACTGCCACTGCTGGATTGAATTAATGACATTATAGGATCGATGCAGTGAATGATGGGAATGAAGAGGAAGAAGGGCATCTTCAAGGAGGAATCAATGATGGTACTACCACTCTCTCTTTTTATCAGATCTAGACTATCTGAATGAAGAATGCGTCTCTTCATACCACACGATCTCTCATTTACTTTGATCTGCTAGAGAGCACGCGAAATGAAGAGACGCATTCTTTGTACTATTATGAGTCGAATTGAGTTGGTCTGAATAGCAGGAAAGATCAGAAAGGGGATTTGTACGTGACTGTCGGGTAAATATAGTCTCTGATTACCCATTGATTGCAGAAGATGCGATCATTGAAGCGCCGAGAGAAGAAGAAGTGGAAGTTGTCATCATCGATGATGGAGCTGTGCGTGTTCCGTAAGTTAATCTTTGGTCGTTTGCTCGGGATCAGCCATGGCTATAATGGGGAATGACAAGGATTGATCTTTGCTCTTCACAATCGTGACAGTATGAAGAAGCAGTGATTTTTGACCTATAATATTTAATTATTCTATGAAGAGTACCTGGATTTTCGTCTTTGATCCCTGGAATATTAAGAATTACATGGGTTGATCTCTGATCTCTGTTTCCTGATTGGCTAAATGTGAATACGACCATTTGTAGTGCATAATTGCAGAGATCCCCATCCTGCACTCCTTCGAGTAGATGATCCAGAAGAGGAGGATGATCCTGATGCCGTCCGCCCTGCGGGAGATCCTCAATTGGGGTGAGCTCATCTCTTAATTCTCATTGACCGAAGCAGGAATATTAAGATGAAAAACATTGATCTTTGATCTCTGGCTGTTGACTGACCATAGTATGAATATGAGATTGAAAAGGGACTGATCTTTGATCTCTGGCTGTTGAATAGATTAACTAGTTTGTTGATTCAGAATTATGAAGAGACACCACTTAACTTATATATTACTCATATTTCTCTAATTTCAGTGGACCCGTGAATGTGGCAGTCGTTGACGATGGGCGAAGAGGCGGAAGCATTCGTGAGTTATCTCCCTCGTTCATAAAGTCAGAAATATGACATGAAGAATTTGTCCCTTCATTTCGTTTGTTACTCTAAGCGAGAGTGAGGAATGAAGAGACGGATTCTATGACAAGAAAATCATAAGGAAAGATTATCTCAAGTTGTCAACGTTCTCTTATCAGGTCCTCTCATTCCTCATCACTGGTTCACTGCAAGGGACAGAAACGGCCAGCTACTTCGTGTCCGCAGCCTCTTCAACGACAAGAAAACCGTTGTGATCAGAGGGCTGCCATTCAGTCTGAGCGGTGATGAAGTGCTGGAGTTCCTTCGACCGTTGGTTCCACAGACCGTCTACGTTCGTTTTGCGTATTAAGCTTATTAAAAATTTAGGGAGAACGATCATGGAAGGAGAAAAAAACGAAATTTATTCGTCTTTAATGTTGATACGGACTTTTTGTTCTAGTATGTGAAAACAAATGAGTGAAATGAGTATACGTCGTTCCCTTATTTGAACTTGTCTCTACAGGCCGGATTCTCTGGTTCAAGGCTCACTGGATCCATGATGGCTACTTTCATCGACAATGCGACGGCGACGGAAGCCCGTAAGTGTGGCCGTCTCTTCAAGGGCAGGTTCGTCAGATATACCGATCCATCTATGCTTTTTGTTATATGTATTTTCAAGGAATTATTTTTTTCTTTGCAGATACGTCTTCCTCTACACTAAGGAAAATTGGCCGCACGTGGAGAAGAGGATGTTCTTCTTCCCCGTATTCCCTCAGGTGTAAATGAGTCGATCGATGAGGATCTCATTCATTGAATTATTCAATCTCTAGCTGTTTTCCCAGCTTAATTAGTCAATTCTAGGAAATTAGATGTTTTCGGCATAAATTGTCTTTCTTCTCTTTTCTCTTCTGATCTCTTTTCTAATTTCGTTACATGAAATATAATCGTAACAAATACTCTCTTAATTTGGCAAATATATTACTTTGAGCATTGTTTCAATAGAAGTAACAGTTGATCAAGTTTTTTTCGATGGCATATATACCGTCTCGCTCACCATACTTTCATTATGTAAATTGCTCGATATCTGTACCATCTCGTATAATGCTTGTGATTAATACTAACCGTTTTATAATAAATGATCAATAACTTGCATTATATTGGTCTGGCTCCTATGCAATGAACATGCACTTTGCAAGAATTCGCTTGGCGATTTCAATATTTTTCGAAAAGATCGCTTTCAAGGGGAACAATATTAGACGGCACACATTATTTATTATTTGTATTCAATCGTATAATAGAAAACGTTGTGAAATACACGATCAAATCGAGATGATTAAATTAAATATTTAAATGTTTGGTGTTTGTCCTGGTTTAGTCTTCATTGCAATTTCTTCGTCATTTCAACTATTATCATTCCATTCCTTTGTGAATTCCAATATGCATAATTTCACATCCTCAGTTGACTGAAAATATGATAATTAAAGCCATGACAATATTCTTTAATTACTATTTTTAAGTTAGAAAATTAATCGTGCAAATCTATGAGTAAATGATACTCGGCGTGGTTAATGTAACTCTGATGTTTTCTTCAGTGGAGCATATGCCTACTGAATTAAATTGCCGTTGTCATTGATTATTTATCCCTTTATTATTGTCCCGTCCTAACAATTATTCGTTTAATGTGTTAATCATGACTGATGATGCGCCGTTTGCACTTAACGTCGCACCGACATAGTCACCATCATCAACTCTCCCCTCCTAAAAAGTGTGTGACTCGCGAGCTGTGGGAAAAGTACCATACGTCTGCCATGCAATATCAATTCAATCTTTTCTCGTACCATCAATAATATTGCCCGTACCGTTGGCCATTCCCATTGGAGTTGATTATGGTTAATCTTGAGATCGATCGAATAGAGGTCATTCAGATACGTGGGCACATTGTTTTTCGGATCGGAACTCATGTTAGACAGACCACCGAATACGTATGCAACCTGAATGAAAGATTTATCAACTTATTCTTCTAATCCAGAATAAAGAAGTTCGTACTTTATTAGCAGTAACAGTGAATGAGTGGCCGAGTCGAGGATGGGGTCCAGTACCACCGTGTCTCGGGGGTCTCGAACGAAGTCCCTTCCATTCCCATCGCTGAACATTTAATTCTTGGACTTACGCCATAACTTCAGGTCTCCCATTACTGCAAGTGATTAATTGAGAAGAGCACGATCCAGATGGAGCTGCTTCCTTTAATCAATCATCATTATTATATCAATTCGTATAGCTTGTTTGAATACCTGCTAACGGGGTTTCTCATCCATTTCTCATTATATTCCTTCCTATTCAACTAACGTTCCATTTTCTATATAAAGGAGAGATGTTTGCATGTTTGTTCACTATTGCGAAAGTCACGTAGGCAGGTCACGAAACTGAAGACAAGGTGAAACATGTTTCGCGCGTTTTCTGTATTGCAAAAATATGTGAAGAGCGGAACGCATATTGAGACTATGAGACTTGCCGAAGGCGGGGTCAAAAATAGGCTGGTAGTTGAATAGGAAGGATCTTACTTTCAAATTGCTCTCCGCTCTTTCTTTCATGTTATTCAACTAACCTTCCATATTTGATCATTCCTCCGGAGATATAGATTTGTACATGAATGGCGATAATTCCGTAGGCGGCGCATCCGGGAGGTATATCACCACGGACGGCAGGAACAAACCAGGTTGATTCAAAAGTTTCTGAGGTTTTTTTGCACTTGCATGCAATAACTCAGCTCATATTTAGCCAATCAACTTTTGCTTTTCTATATTTTATGTGAGTATGTATGCTCGTTATAGCGCACATGCAGGTTGATCAATTTCAATTGAAAGACCCTTACAGTACCTTATCAAAATGTGCGCGTTCGTGATTTGAACTGTCTACTTCCGAGACTAGAACTTTTTTGAGCTATTAAATTTTCATTAACTCACTTCACTGATCTTAAGAGCATTCACTAGGCATCACAATAAACTTATAGCGACCGTCCAGAAGAGTTCGCAATAATAATGACAGACGCCTTTTTGAAAACTAGCGTTAAACTGGATTCCATATTATTCTGATTATATCGAAGGGAATTCGAAAAAATGGACCAAGACAATCTGGAAATGGTGGAAAGTAAAGTACCTGTCCTAATAAGTATAACATACAAAAAATTTGGTAGAGATACAGTCGACGACAAAAGTCATGGGACACTTTTTGAAAGTGTCATAACTTTTGAGCCAGCGAATCTATTGAAATGATTTTCGGAGATGGCATGGGAAATGTATATGACAATATTTTGCATATAAATCGGTATTGTGAAAAATCGATACTATTGCATAGTGGTGACGCAATCGAAGGGTACTTTTTCGAAAAATCATTATTTATGGGAGGAATTTTTCTAACTCCCCAAACTTTTTATGCATAGACATATGATCGAGGGCTACCCAGAAAAAAAGTTTCAATTTGCTGCCGATTTCTGCAGCGGCTGCAGGATTTTTGCGAAATCAGGGTCGGATTTTCATAACTCCGCTCTCAGACGTGCTAGAGACTCGTTCTAAGGATCATTCTGCTTCTTAAGACGAGTAACAAAGATCCTGAAAGTATGGTAGAGATTGGCCGACATTTACATTTTTTACACTCAAAAGTCACTTTTTATGAAGACCCGAGTTTGAGCATGTGTCATTCCAAGGATGAATTTTGTAAACACGTGGTTTTGGTGCAGGCACATCGCAAAACCATCCATGAGTAATATCCCCAATTTTTAGAGCAATTGCTTATCTCTCCAGTTTGTTGTAATCGATTTACGGAGGCATATTCAGTTCGACAATTATAGCTTTTGAAAGTTTGCGATTTATTATTTTGCGTTCTATCCGAGCTAGAACTCTGAAAATGTGCCACGATAATAATATAAATGTGGCTGATTTTTTGGCTAAGTATGGGCATAATTCAACCGCTATGAAAATAGTTGAAGAGAAATTCTCTTCAATTTTTCGCACTCCTCATATTGAATATGCCTCCGTAAATCGATTACAACAAACTGGAGAGATAAGCAATTGCTCTAAAAATTGGGGATATTACTCATGGATGGTTTTGCGATGTGCCTGCACCAAAACCACGTGTTTACAAAATTCATCCTTGGAATGACACATGCTCAAACTCGGGTCTTCATAAAAAGTGACTTTTGAGTGTAAAAAATGTAAATGTCGGCCAATCTCTACCATACTTTCAGGATCTTTGTTACTCGTCTTAAGAAGCAGAATGATCCTTAGAACGAGTCTCTAGCACGTCTGAGAGCGGAGTTATGAAAATCCGACCCTGATTTCGCAAAAATCCTGCAGCCGCTGCAGAAATCGGCAGCAAATTGAAACTTTTTTTCTGGGTAGCCCTCGATCATATGTCTATGCATAAAAAGTTTGGGGAGTTAGAAAAATTCCTCCCATAAATAATGATTTTTCGAAAAAGTACCCTTCGATTGCGTCACCACTATGCAATAGTATCGATTTTTCACAATACCGATTTATATGCAAAATATTGTCATATACATTTCCCATGCCATCTCCGAAAATCATTTCAATAGATTCGCTGGCTCAAAAGTTATGACACTTTCAAAAAGTGTCCCATGACTTTTGTCGTCGACTGTATATTCGTATGAGCAGCAAAAATTTTGATATTCACTTCGAAAATCGACGGCCGAAATCATCACACAATAATATTCCCTGCTAGCAGCAGAGTTTGGAACCCGTGTTGTTCGTGCTTAACCGATAGAGAGTGGCCACACTACTTTGTAAACACTATTCAAAATAAACGAAATAAACTGCCCACGTTGTACACTTGGACTATGCCCGATGAAGTTATTTACCCGCATCACACACCATCATATCGATTGGTTAACTAGATATTGACAGCACGAGGAATTACGCGTCCCGCATAATCATTTTCAGAAACGCTAATTACTGAGAAAACAAATCATTTTTGATTAATTTCGCAGTAAAATTGAAGCAAAAAAATGGCCTCCTAATTAAATCCTAATTATTTGCGGCTGCCCGTTACTATAGGAAGTAAAAATTAAAAGTACATGCTTGACACAGGTATGAACACAGTAATCACGGCACCTATTGGGAGCGCTCTCCTGTCTTTTTCACTCTTAATCATTTATTACACTCTAAATCATTATATTATTTCAGTCAAACAGACAATAACTCACTTCCCCCCTCTCCGATACTGTCTAAGCATCTCTCGTGTACGAGATGCTTACAGACGAGATATCCAACTATTCCATCATCTGATAATTATTGGACATTATATAAAAAAACCGATCTATTCATATTAAAGTGATCTTTCAACTTTCATCTGATATGATCAGACCGTTTCTACCAAACTCATAGCCGATTCAGAAAACAACAAACTCACGTTCGGTAGGATTGTACAATGGCAAACCCCAACAGAAACAACATTGATTCAATGCCCATACAGCAGAATTCTGAGCACGATCAACCGACAACAATCGAGTGTCACCGTCCCCAGTTGCCTGGAACACCCATTTAAAATACCATCCGCATGTGCCTGAATGAGTCAGGCAATCTCGATATTCCTTTGCCGTTGCCTGAATCACCAAGGCAATCTTAGAAATGATCAAATGACGTGATGTATGTTATTTCTGTGGCACTCCTACTTAAGGAGCAAGAATGAACGAGCGCACTGTGCGGAAACGCTCTCCTGCATGATGAATCATTTATCGTTCATTCTTGCTCCTTAAGTAGGTGATTCAGGCAACGGCAAAGGAATATCGAGATTGCCTGACTCATTCAGGCACACCACACGTGTTTATGTACATACATACGAGATTTAAAATAGTCCACTTAAATACACGTTGCAATCATACCGGCAATTTAGGATCGATCGGGTGAATTTCTTGTTTACTGTATCGATTTAACCTGAAACACCACACGCACAAAAATGATGCTGTTCCATCCTCCTTCGTAATTCTATAATATATTCGATTTAGTTAATGAACGAGGGCAGGAATTCATTCACTCGGGATAATGAACAATATTGTGTCGAGGATACCTCCCATCGCAGTTCAGACAGATAAAACCATCCTCTTCGATAGCTTTGTAGACATCTAAACATCAGCATAATATTTGGAAGAATTCAAACGAATGAACACAAATCACCTTCGATAACTTCATCATGGAGGAAGATCTTCTTATCCATTCCGTCTTCGTCTTCACATTCCGAATCCGGACACTTAAAGTCATCGTTCTCGTGACGAGCACAGATGTAATGACCACAGTAAGCAATCACAGGAAGTCTGTCACCAGTCGTTGCGTGCGCTTACGTGCTGGAATTAAATTTATTCCAATGATTAAATAAATTATTTAAATAAATATAAAACAATTAATCACCTTCTCCCCTCTAGATCCGCTCGTCTCAGTGTGGTCCGAGATGTCCAGCTCGCCTGAAGATTTTAGATATTTTAAATTCGCGCATGCAAAATCATGTATCACTTCATCATCATCATCATGCTATACTTCGTCTATCATGCATGGTAGCGATTTTAACAAATCGAATTTCAAGTTTCATAAAATACCTATCACAATTTTGGAAGGGTGCCTCGGCCCCTAATTAATTGTAAGTAAAACAATAATTCGCCCGAAAATATTCCTGAACGAGCAAGTCCAGGGCGAACAAAGAGAAATAGAGAGGTACCTAGCTCTTTTTTCCAAACTTTGCACTGCAAAGTTTGAAGAATACCGAAAATAAGAATATGAGGTCATTTGCATAAGAATGGAGCAAGAGCTGGCACAGCTCAAAAATATCAATTCTCTAAAACTCTGGGATTCGGGGTTCTTGAGGGTGCTGATGACTATGGACATACTCATTTTGCTCGTAGTTCATCCGTTTGCTCTAGATGACGTCACGTCGAAATCAAATTTCCTTGAATATTTCGTCACTCGTGATATCTAATTTTATGAAACTTTGGCGTCGGATGTGGAATAGTATTATAGTAGGTGTAATAGTATTATAGTATTATAGTATTATAGTAATAGTATGTGGAATAGTATGGAGTGGTATGGAATAGTATAATAGTCAAGTCTGTTTTAGAAATTTTTCGATTTTTTAATTAATAAAGTTGTAAAACGGAACTTTTCGGGGAGCCCAGGGTAATCGGGGAGAGTAGGATAGATCGGACCGGA